>OZ038485.1:135132279-135177279 GCA_964036315.1 Acanthosepion esculentum
AACACTTTTTTTTTTTAATTGAATTGACAAATAATTTGTTGAATTGAATATATCTACATTGGAATTTTAGCTGTTGAGTGGTCAGGATTTTTTCCAATTTACATTTTCTTAACAATACTTTCTTTTCCCCCACTTACTTAAATGACATATTAAAGTTAAATCTGAAATCAGAATATTAAATTAGGTCACCACAAACCTACAAAAGTCTGCAGATGAAATTCTTGGGCCTTAAAATTAAATCCTGCCACTCTTATATTGACATTAAACTTGCATATTTCTTGATTTTAACCTGGGGCAATTTTTCCCATTTTTATTTGTGATTTTGTTTGTAAGTTTGAAAGATTGAGAGCTGTTTTTTAATGCTCTCATGAAATAAAAATTAATACCTATGCGATTTTAAGTGTTTGATATTCATTAATTAATAATATATATATAATGTATTTTTTTTCCTCACTGGTAGCACAATTTAATCTTCAGGTGCAGATTGAAAACTTTTGTAATTTACACAAATTTTCAATCTCCATCTGATGAGTTTTGCTACCGGTGAGGAAAAAAAATGAATATTTATTATTAATATAAATTATAGCTCTGTTATATGTTGAGCACTATTTTATTAACATCAGCACTTAATGTGCAATATTTTATATATAGATTTGTCCCTTAGGACTTCATCGGACTACATTGGTTTATGTCCGATAAAGTTCTAAGAGACAAAATGCATCACACATAAACTTTTTCTGCTTTGTCAAACACCTTTCCTCCAAAACTGTTCTTGATGCATAAAAAATTATATATCGTTATCCCATATATATATATATATATATATATATATATATATATATATATATATATATATATTCCCAAAGGGATAGAATCCAGGTAGAACTCAATGTGATCTCATGTTGGTACCTAGATTTATGCATTTGAAAATAATTCATATTTATCTGTATCTCACTCATTTAACCGTCCTGGGTATGACGATAAACTACATCCAACAGTAAGGCCTCTTTTTGGGAGGTTTTGAGGAGTGTGGAATGGCCTCTTAATTGCTGTTATTCCTGGGTCCACCCTGACCCGGGGTGGTAGCACCCATTAGGGTCCCAGCTATGGGTAAATAGCTTCCCCCCTCCCTCGAACCAGAGTAGGATAAATGGGAAAGAATAAGAATGAGTCTTGGTAACAATTATAATGCCAGCAATACCAACTGTAATATTTATAAACCTCATTCAAAAAAAAAAAAAAAAAAAAGGATGTTCAAAAACTAAAATTCCCCTCAATGGGGCCACCCGTTTGCCGTAGGTGGCAACCCGTGATGCCTGGGGACGGAGTCCTGGTGACTGAGTGGCTCCTGATCTGGTATAAGATGATCAGGAGTTTTCACAACACGTCACTTTGGTCCCTACCTGGGATAGACGGGCGGATGGAATAGCCCAATCCATTTCAATCGGCTAGTCAATTAGTGGCAAGGGCTAGTTGGGATGAGAGATAATGGATCCGACATGGCTGCGATACCTAACATCTTTCTATACTTGGGTAGATATGATGGGGGTGTGCAGGTGCTTGTATCCCCTCTCATCCCTGCTATACTGTATGTGCAGCCCTGGCAGATCAGGGCGAATGGGATTAGTCCCCCCTGATAGCGTCCCTTAAGAAGGAACTCCGAGGTGGGTGGGGAGCACAGACAGTGAATTCAAAAAGAAAAAATAAATGGCTAATTCTCACAAACGAACCAAGAGACAAATGGAGTCCTCAGAAACGGAAAGTGAAAATGAAAGAGAAAATAACCTTTTTCCAACATTTATTGTCATAGAAGCAGTAGAGGAAGACATAACAAAGGTATCTCCTTTTATGTTACAAAAGGTGATTTCAGAATTGATAAATCCTCAATCCGTTAAAAAAATAAGAAAAAACAAGACACTATTAATACAAGTGAAAACTAAAAAAGATGCTGAAAGACTACTAAAAGTCAAACAAATTAACAACATAAAGGTAAAAGCTTACCTCCATCAATTTCTGAATTCAGCTAGGGGTGTAATAAAAAGCCCAGAACTATCACTTTGTACTCTAACAGAAATTGAAAACGATGTCTCACTAAAAAATCAAGGAATAACAAATGTGAAAAGAATTCAAATAAATAAAAACGATAAAGTAATAAATACAAATACATAGATTCTAACATTCAACAAACCAATTCTGCCAAAAGAGATAAAAATAGGATACTCAATAGCCAAGGTAGAGCCTTACATCCCAAACCCTCGGAGATGCCATAATTGTCAAAAGTTTGGCCATCTTCAAAATAGTTGTAATAGAACATCAGTCTGTAGAAGATGTGGGGAAACCGAGACTGAACATGAGTCACCTTGTGTAAGACCTCTTTCATGTCCAAACTGTAACGAAAGACACACAGCAGACTCCAAAGAGTGTAACATTTGGAAAAAAGAAAAAGAAATAATTAAAAGGAAATGCACACTAAACATCTCATTTATAGAAGCCAGAAGACAGGTAGAATCAAATTCACACCAAATGTCTTATGCTAATATTGCAAAAATGACCAGTCAACAAAAAGTCATCCCAGAAGACAATACATTAAGAAACCAAGATCTGATAACTCTTATCAGTGAACTAAAGTGTTTAATCGAACTTCTAAAAGGTACTTTATCAGGCATAAAGCTATCTACCATAGATAATACAAATCCTACTCCATCAACCACAAACAAAAACGACTCTACATATACAAATCTATTAAAACTGAAATATCCAAAGGAAAGAGAAACAATCCAAGAAAATGAAACGTTGAAGCCTTCTCAAGAGAAGGAAAATATAAAAAATAACTCAACGGTTGTCAAAGACACAAGGAAAATGGACATAGAGGAACAAAACTCTAGCTCATTACAAACAAGAGAAAGGTCATCATCTAGACAAAGCTCTTTAAAAGAACCGAATGAAAAAACTAAGGGAGCAAAATCAAACAAGAAAGTAGAAACAAAAGAAGTTCAAAGAACTAAACATAAAAAGAAACAAAATGCCAATAGTCTTGAGAGTATAGAAATTATGGATACTTCACCCACATAAAAAAAAAAAAAAAAATACACAATTTATAATACATAATCAAGATGCAAAACATTATTCAATGGAATTGTAGAGGATTAAAGGCTAACTTAAACGATCTACTCTTACTTATAGCAAATTATCAACCCATGGTCATTTGTCTACAAGAAACCACCTTAAAAGCAAATGATAAAATAAAAATAAAAAAATTACTCCCAATATAATTATATACATGACAGAAAAATTTAAAAAAAAAAAAGTTTACTAAATTGGTTTCCTTACCTGGACTAGTAAACTAAGTTGAAAGGAATAAGTTTCTCCAACTGCTGATCTTAGAAGAAAGCGATTATCAACAACATTTAGCTATCATTAAAGCCCCTCTTTATAGGACAAACCGATGAAAACTGCTCGGCAAAATGATTTCTAGTAAGGAAGACTTACTCTCTTCATATGAATCTCTCAGAAAAACTTGTAGGCATTAAATAACCTTTGTGTGTTGATATGCCGTTAATTTCTAATAATAATAATAATAATCACTCATTTAAACCGTTATTTAACTCCTCTCTTTAAAACTTTAATCCCTACCTTCACCCTTTAGACCTTCCTGTTCTTCTTTCTTCAGTTACCCCTCTCTCTAGAGCTTTCATACATTTCCCTCTCACACCTGTTACCCACTCCTACATATACACCCTCACTAAAATTTTGTTTTTTATACCCGGAGTTATATTTCCCGATTTCTTTTTAAATTTGTAGGTCTGATGAATTGGATTGTGATTACAACTCCAATGTAATAAATTATAACCATGGAATATTAGTGTTTGAGCCTTTTATATTATATATATATGTATGTATATATGTATATACTAGGAGTTATGTAAATTTAAAATTCTTTACATTTTAAGATTTATTTTAATTGTAATTTATTTATAGATTTCTAAACCAGGTAGACTTTTTTTCACCTGTTAGTAGTGAATATTGTTATAGCTTTTTTCTGAATTTTATAAAACATTTCACAGATTAGTGTTGTTAAATCATTTAGAAGTTAAAAAGTAATTAAAAGTTGAATAACTTATGTAAAAATGGAGTATTCAATGTGGGCAGCAGGAGATTTTTCTATTGGCAACTTTTTCAACTTTTAGATGAGTTAATATTTTTCTGGAATCGCATTTGCTAGTTGTCTTTTGAAATGTGGCTGTTGAATTAAATATCTGAACAAGAAATGAACAATAAATATCTGTAGTAATGGTAATATTAGACATTTCCTTATAAAGAAACATTTGACATTTATTGATTGAGTAGCTACTGTCAGTTGAAATTTATAAAGTGTTTCTCTTAAAACAATTTTTCAGGAAATATAGATTTCTCAAGTTCAGTAGCTGTTATTGCTTTTTCCAGTATTGATGAGGGTTTCCTTCCTAACCTTTTGTTTAAGTAGTGTGGAACAGGAACATCTTTATTATGTCATTATTCTCTATTCATGTTACATATGATATCCATTTTAGCTGCTGCGGCTGTTGAAAGCCTTCAAGTGATGTGGTTTTTGTTATTTGGTGCACTTCTTTCTTTGTGATTCTGTAGTGCCAGTCCATAAGTTTCATTGAATGATAGTCCTCACTAAGACCTACAGCCTTCATTTACTCAAAGTGATTTATAACCATTGATCTTAGAAAGTAGTCATATTCAACTGACACTTTAGATATTTCTAAACAGGTTTGGTGCCATGCATGACATCTATATGAAAGTCTCAATCTGATGAGGATATTTATGAACATGTCTTGTGTTTTCAGGTTCTGTACCAACTTGTGGTGTTTGGTGAAACTACTTTTAGTGCAGTCTATTCTATATTCATTTTCCTTTTCTCCTATACTAAATTTGTTATAACTCATCCATACGTTGAGCTATTTGAAGTATTTAGTATTTACTAATTCCACATTCTGAATTTTTATGACGGATTCAGGCTATGTGTATTTCCGTATCATTGTTTCCATTTTGGAAAAGTTTATTTTGAGCCTTATTTCTTGAGTCACTTGTGTTACACCCAAGTGCTCACTGGGACTACGAGGGCCTTAGCGCAACAATAATAATAAAAACAAAGGATGAGGTCCCAGGGTTCTGATATATTAACGGCAGAAAATGGGGATGGGTACTCAGAATCAAGACACTGCTAAAATAAAGGTATACAAATAGTAAACACAAAAGGTGAAATTACAGAAGACAACACAAATTATAAGTTAAATGACATATTTATTTACATAAATATAATGGGAAATGAAATATGAAAACAAAAGACTTAGAACTAATAAAGGAAAAGGACCCAAGAAAACTATATTTAATCGACGAGAAAAGAATGTATATATGTGACAAAATCAGTTCATGAGAGAAAGTGGGGTTTTGACTTACAGTTTCAGTAGATGGCTCAGAGGATGAGTCCTAATGGAATCTAAAAGTTCATGAGAAAGGAATGTTCTTTCCATAGGAGAATAATGGTGTGATAAATCAGTCTTTGGATAACGTGGATAGAATTCCGGTAAGTGTGTTGATGTGAATAGGCTGAGTTTATGATTGCAGGAATCTTCATCCGGGGTTGAGGTGATCACCATTGAGTTGGTAATCGCAGACAGTAGGGAAAGACTGGAAGGCTCTCAAATGTATTTCAGATCTTGGGTGATGATGATTAATGAGTTGAGTTTTGGTGGGGACCAGTTAGAAGTTCCAGACGTCATTGGTTGATTCTAAATTAGCTTTTTCTTCTACTACATAAAGATGTTCAAAAATTAACTGCAGCATATATCAGATCTTTCTTCACTTGAAGACTTGTCAGATTCAGGATGTTTTTACCCAGTTCTTTATGCATAGCAAACAAGGATTTCTTCTTTGTTTCTCGTCAAACTTTTATCGTCTTTGTCTTTTCTTCTTCACGGAAGTCAAGAATCACCAACCAGCTGATTTGGCGAAAACCTATGACTCTGTGTAAGGCTGGGGAATATATGGACGCCAGTCACGTGATAAATTTGGCGTAGGTAATCATCTCATGTAAGCTGCTAGGCTGACCTCGAAGTTCACACCAGATATATCTCAGACAAAAATAGATACATAATGAATTTTAGCAGGAAGGAAAATCGGAGAATATTGAGAAATAGGGTATTTGCTTGTGGCTAAGACTTGATTGTTAATTATACAATTTCACTCACAAACTGAAATAAAAAAAAATGAAATTACAAAAATGTACTTTTGCTCGTCGGTACTTTCCATAGCCAGTATGATTGTAAAATATGTTTAAATAAAGATTCGAAAGATGGTATGACGTCACACTTGGTACAAATTGATTTTCTGATCAAGATCAGTCTTATTCCAACTATACAGGACTGGATTTAGGCCTTAAGAGGGCCTTGGGATAATAGAAGTTGGCTGGCCCTTCATTACGTATGTTGGCCCCTTCCTTCAAGAGGCCTCATTGAATTTTAATAAAAAACACTCCAACTAGAGGAGCCCAAATACTCTAAATTGTCTGAAATTAGTTCAAAGGAGCTCCGTTAAATCTGAAAATTGAATAAAGGAGAGATGGTGGAAATAACATGTGGTCAAAGTCTCACTGTCTGTGTGACTTCCCGTGTTATTTGTTGTGTTGTCATAATATTTACTTTATTACTTTATTAGAATAACTCTATCAAATTCCAATAAACAGTTGAATTTTTTTTAATTTCTCTTTCTATGTATGGAGATTGGATGATATAAAAATGAAAATATTCCCCCAAGAAAATCCGTTTTCTTAAAATAGCTTCGTTGGATCTCGAGTTTCATATGGATGTTATGCATGGTGTCCAAGTCATTCTGAAAGGTCAAAACTGTTTTCACAGATCAATGATTCAAAATAGCTTCATCATTTCATATTAATATTCTTGATTAAGTCATTGTTTTACTTTTCCCAATATATCAGGTCAGGTAATAAGCATTATTGCTTGTGTCACATAGCCTAATATAAACAGTCACATTTTTTAAAAATTTTTTACTAATGTTCACCCAATACAAGGCCCAGGGGCCACTCAAGGTAGAGGGTTACTGTGCGGTGTTGTACTAGCATAAGAAAGGGCAAGATAACAGGAAAGATAAACGTCTAATTCTAGACTTGAAAAGATCAAGATTTAATTAGCAAATAAAATTTCAGAGCTCAGGCAGAGGTGTTAGGAGTATAGAGTTGCAGTAGACTTTAGAAGGGACTTGAAAACCCATCCTAAACCAGAAACAATGGATGAACCTCTGCTTCTGTTCAAAAGACTGGGGAGGAGTGTGAATTGGACAGTAGGTAAACTTATCTACTCCTATTGAGAGTGGAAAAAAAACAAAAAAACGACTGAATAAAATTTCAGAGTTCATGTGGAGACATCAGAAGTACAGAGTTGAATTAATCTCCATTGCACTGAAAAATGCCATGAAAGTTTATTTTTATCCATAAGATTATTGAATGATTTGAAGTTAATGTCACTTGGCTCTTGTTGTTTCCACCTTCTTGGATGTGATTGTAATCATCCGAGTCTAAAAATGACAGTTAGATACATTACTACTAGCAATCTTCTTCATGTGCCGTGTCCCTTCTTGACGTTGACGATCATGGCTCTCCACAATTTCCTGTCCTTTGTAGTTCTTAATAACTTTTGTCTTTTCGCCATCTTTCTCAAACCCTGCTTCACCATTCATTTGATCAAACTCACCGGGTAGGTTGTGCATTGCTTTTCTCTGGCCCCTTTTACCTTGAATCTGTCCTGTGCGTATCAAATTTTCCAAGCTGTCTTTCCTCATTAGCTGCCCCAGGAATTTTATTTGTATCTTCCTGATGTTAAATATAAATGTTCTAACTCATTGATATTGATTCTCAATGTTCAACCCACCCTAACCCGCCCCATGTATATTCTGCCATAATATATGATGACATCATTGCAAATAATACAGGAAGTCCTGCAAACAGACCTTGAGAGCTGATATTTACAGAGCAGATTTGAGCATGTTTAATGCTAAAGGGTTAATGAATGCTTAATGTTTCCATATAAGAAAATGGCTAATTTCAACATATAACCATTATTATGCATTTAAATAGAAATACGAAACTGGTATTAATATAAAGGAACAAAAGCCAAAAAAACCTAAAAGTTTTTCTTGAAATTTAATTGTCCTTTTTAAGTAAAACAAAAATGGTTTCATTTACAGCCCTCTTTCTTTGTCGACAGTTAGTAATAAATTCTGTAATGTAATTATGCCAGACAGCATGCTTCCTGAATCATTGTAACAAAGCTGAAGTAGTTTGCATAGACTTTAGTCTTTTTCATGTTTTTGCAGTGTAACTTTTCAAGTATTTCAAGCTTATTGATAAGATTCTAATATTTTTTAATTTTTTTTAAGCTTTTCTCGTATCTAAACGTTTTTTTTTTATAAATAGATGGGATAATTTTTTATGACAAACTAGTTGAGAAAATCATAGAATCAATTGGAGCAGAATTAGACATAAAAGATGTGAGTTCATGTTTAAAAAATTATTTACCTTCTCATAATTAGCCATTTCATTAGAAACAGCTTAATTGCAAATTATTTTCAATGCCTTTCTACAGTAAATCTATTCTCCTCCTCCCCTCTCATTTGTCAACAATTTCCTCAGCAAATTAATCCTAATTTATCCAGAAATATCTTGCTATATCCACCATTATTATTTATTAAACTTAATCATTTTAGTTGACAAATTTTTATCCACTTTTGTTAACCTTTATCTACTATAATTTTCAGCATTTTTTTTTTTATTGTTTTTAGCAGAACTTTTTCAGATGCTTCATAAATTTTTTAAAAACCAATTTCTTCCTATTTTGATTAGAATTTACAACCCACCTATTTCCTGTTATGGGGTTTGAATTTTTTGGATTTAGTACCAAGTTTTCAAGACTGGTTTAATTTTTTTTTCTGAAACTTAAAATGAGGCAGTTCCATGACAGGTGAGTTTAATATGCAAAACCTTTTTCTGCATAATTTTAACTGGACTTATATTCTGTATTTGTAATATGCATAAACAAAATTTCAATATCTTAAGGATCTTTGCAATAATGCTGAAAATGGAAATAAAGTAAATTTCATAATAAGAGTCAAGATTTAAAAACAAAAAAAGATCTTTGTAGTTTATCTTTTCTTAGAACTTTTATATGAGGAGGGAATTGTAGGTATAAAAATTTTGTTAGTTGTTTAAGGAAGAACATAAAAAATTGGTTTGACCTGAAATCTTTAAATTTACTTAATTATTTTTTTAATAATCTTACCTAGACAGTTGACCTTAATGTATGTTTAAATGTGCATATACAGAATATGAAGCCAGCTAAAAATATAATAATTTTAATGCTTTTCTCTAACACCATTAAGACTTATGGCTGCATCACATTGAAACACTAGCTCACGTATGATCACTGACATTAAACAATGGCAAACCTGATCAATACCTAGATAGGTGCCCATGGGAATACCACGTACTGTAAGCTTGGATGTGTGGGTGGTGGTCTGGTGGATAATGGCTCAGAATTGTTAATCAGAAAGAGGAGTTCCAATTCCTGTTGGGTTCATTATATTCACTTATGTGCAAATACCCTTAGGAATGCTATGAATCCACCTTTTCTCCACAAGCAATGTGTTAATTAATAAGACTTGTATCACTAAACCATTATTATCGCCCCCCCCCCCCCCCAATAAATCTTACAATCTAAAAATATTTTCTTGATTTAAATAACTTGCATGGGGTTGATAGGCTGTAGAAAATGAATCAATCAGTCTAACACCATTAGCTACTTGTCAGTTTTGGGATTAGTGTTTTTGTGTTATAAAAGATAATATTATAAAATATGATTCTGAAATTATTCCTATTTATTCAATATTAGCAGATAAATCTTGTTGGATTCTATTTTAAAAAAAACAATTTAAATCATACATTTACCAATATCGTATATACTCGTGTATAAGTGTACTTCATGTATAGTATGACCCCTGAATATTTTTTTCATATAACTCCTGTATAATGTGACCCCAACTTCTGAGCAATACTAGCCGACCTACTGTAGTCAAATATTGAAGTACTGGACATTATCCTGGATATATTTTATAGCAAATAAATGATCTTTATTCTTTTTTGTACAAAGCTACCCCAAAATGGTGGCAGAAACTGTAAAATATCTGGTATGTAGATTTATATACTGTACTTTTGTTTTTTGCCTGACTACGATAGCTCCTTTACTCTGGGCTAGCTTCCTACGTAGTTTCTTCCCTTTTGTCACTACATGTAGTGTAAAACCTCATCGACTATGTATGTCCCTTAAAATCAACAAATACCTTTTAAATAAATAAAGAATTAATAGATTTTACCGATCTCAAATTGGCATTCATTTTAGTTCTGCAAATGTTAACATTGCTGAGGTATTGTCTTTCCAATGGCAACCTTTTTGTCAGGATGATGGGTACATAATTCAATACTGGGGCATAATGCTAAAGAAGCTTACCTATACTGTTAGCCAATGGTACCATGAAAATGTAAGCATACCAGGTGGATTACGGTCACTGAAAATACATGAATTTTAAGCCCCCACCCCAGAAAAAAAGAAATTACATGCATATAGTGCAACTAGTCACCAAAAATGCATGATTCTTTAACCATTTAAAAAAAAATTACCTGCCTATAGTGTGACTTACTATGTTTTGCTTAAAAAATGATCATAAAAACTCACACTGTACTGTAGTGTATCTGGTAAGTGACAGAAAAGAAGTTTCAATTTAGGTTATTTCTGTCTGAATTTCTGGAATGAGAATTTATTATTATTTACATTTGACTATTGTCCTCATCTTTGTTCTTGTTATTACAACATTTTGGCTGTGGTGCCCTCTCTGCCTTCATCAGGTGTATATCAATCCAGGTAATCTACAGGGAATTATGAACTGAACCCTTTATTTAATCTGCAAAGGGTAGACTGTTCTCATTCCAGTGCTTATGTCTAGGGCTATCTCGTCTAGGATGGACAATAACTGAACAGTACTAAAAATAAGCAGTAAACAAAATATCCATAGGCAATGGAACAAGAATAGTCTACCTCAGTAGATTAAATAAAGAGAATTTCCTGTAGGTTACCAGGATTGATATATATCTGATCAAAGCCAGAAAGCACAACGGCTGAAATATTGTGATAACAACAATGATGGGGACAATAGTCCGAATGTAAATAGTATAAATGATAGTTTTAGCTTTGCCCCTTCAACAACTTGTGAGGTAATTACAAAAAGGCCTTTGAAAATTCACCTGTTCTGTGTGATTAAAAATACTCAGTTTTAATAGCATTCAATCAAAAGTATCTCGATAGTGCTTAAAAGCATATTTAAGTGAAACTTAAAAGTTTCATTTAAATATTCTTTCAACTAGTCTGAAAATTTTGATAACTGTAGCAATTTTTTAAGTGGTACTACCGATTACAAAGACTATTGGTCATACTGGAATATTAATTTTGGTAGATCATATAATGTAGAAATAGTTGGGTGATATTCTATGTAGAGAAGACTCTATTTTATTGTTTTATTTTATTTTTTTAATCATTTCAGCACAAGGCAATAAAGCCACTAAAATACAAGGGGGTTATTGAGTATGAAAGAATATGAAAAAAAAAACACTATTAAGGAGAAAAAACAATAAAAGAACAGGAATTAAGAAGACAGAAGATAACAATTGATATTGTATTTAAATTTTTGAAAATCTGTAAAGCAAGAAGCTGGAAGAGACCTCGACAAGTGAGAAGTGCTAGAGAAGAAACTGTTAGGATAGAACTTACAGGTCTATCTAACCATTTCAGCTGTAAGATGATGAGACCTTACTGCCAATATGATAATGTGTTTAAATTCATAAACTCTAGGTACCAAAGAGAAAAGCTCTTGAATTGAAAATTCTTATGCAACCAATAGTCACTGGAATTGGTAGTGTCACTCACAAAATGACATGCTATGAAAAGATATTCAGAGTGGTCTGAAAGCCTTGTCACCTCTACATAATATAATTTTCTATTTCAGATGGCTGATACAAGCTCCTACAGTTTGGAAGAGAGGTAGGGGGTGACAAGACTTTCGGACCACCTTGTATAGGCAAATTTTGAAAAGTAGCTCTTGTATAAAATGTTGCATAAAACAAAAAAAAAAAAACAAATAAGCAAAACAGTGATAGTTGTTATCTCATATCTCTTTCTCTGTGAGACTTGCTACATTCTTTGCATTAGTAAATCTTTGGGTCAACAATATTTTTTTATCCAGAAAGATATGATTATTCAAATATATACGTCAGATAAAAGTAATGCAATTTTCCCAGGAGAATTTTATATTTTATATTATGTTTGCCAAAGCAAATACACTGCCACAACACTTTTGAAGCTGACGGTAAGTTGTTTCCAGTTGTTCTTTTACAGTTATGTCTACCATAGAATATTAAAAAGCAAGGGCAGGTAACTTTGTTACAGCATTTATTTTTCAGATAAATGTTAAGATTTTTCTCTTTCAGTAATAATTTATTTTGCCCAATAGCTCTCTACTAGCTTAACATGTTGGGTGTTTTATTTTTCATGAAAATAAGAATTTAACCATTATCTTTTATTTAAATGTAGCCTTGAGATTTGAACATATACAAGTTATTTTTGTTGAAGAAATTAGGTACTGTAAATTGTGGTGTACAAGTTGAGTTTTCAAGCCTGAAAAATCTTTCCCAAACTAGTGGTTGACCTATATGGTGGGTATAAGATGCAAACCTTTACCACCGAGTTGTAAACAAGTGGTGGTAAACAATCCTAACAATTACTGTACACCACTTACTGTATCTCCACCAGTCTACCACAAATACATCCCCCCCCCCACTAAAACTTGTATTTGGTGAAAATATTTAGCATATTAACACAAAAATGAATATAAAATAAATAGTAACACAAATTCAGTATTGTGTTAATGCTACAGCACACCTCACATCCAAAAGCTGATACACTAAGTGTAAACCCTAACCAAAATGTCGTTTAACTCAGGTGGCCATTCAGTTAACTACATATGATACATAGCAGTACTATCAGAAAAGTACCTGGTATGATGTGTAATCTATGGTATTAATATTTTATGGGAATTGATTTTTTTTTTAGCGTTTTACACTGTCTTAAACATAAGGTTAAGAAGAAAACTCACCTAAATACCAGAAAGAGTGATAACACTTACTTTAACAGTAGAACTGACAAATTTTAAATGTTTGCTAAGTTATAGTGATACAATACAAATCTACCAGTGTGTGTTGTTGGTTGTTCACTATACAACGCATATAGAAAGATATTATGGTTAGTGCCTCAATATACAGGTAAATTGTATGACCATATGTAGTTTTGACACAGGTTATCTAGCCTAACTTCATTTACTTGTAGCCTACCATATGTTTGGGGGTCAGCTGATTTTTTGCTTAACTGAAGCCTAATTTGTTCTGTTTTTTTTTTTTTGTTTCTTTTTATATTTTTTTTCCACATTAAAATTGAAAGTTCCAAAAGAAAATCTTTGTCATAAATTCTTATGTTAGAAAGGAAGAAAAATAGAAAAGATTCTGAGAGAAAGAAAAGAAAAAAATATTAATCTCACAAAAACTGTTCAACATTATATCTAACTTACCTCATACCACATTGTCTGTTGTCATTTGTACAGTCTGGTTTCCATATTTATACAAATAACTTTTATTGAATTCAACCAACAAGGGCTGTCTGTTTACTTTTTATTGCATTTTTCCAATTTTTTGTGATACATCCTAATCAAATCTTGATAATCTGTCTGAAACTCACTTTTGTTGTTTTGTTCAAGTCTCAGTCATTATCAAGAACTGGATGTTATCAGTATAGTCGACAAGATGTTGTTGGTTACATCCTGGCATTTTTTTGAATTTATGGAATGGTAATGATTCTTAGAATTCCAAAGGGTATCCATCATTTGGCAAAATTGATGGTATTGTAAATAACTAATTATCAATCCTGTCCCTATAAAAAAAAAATCACCATGACTTATCATTTGATAAAAATTGCAAAATTAGAAAGTAGACCAAACTAATCAATTTAGCAATAGACAGAATATTAAAATCCAAATATGTGTGTGTGTGTGTGTGTGT
The DNA here is from genome assembly GCA_964036315.1 of Acanthosepion esculentum. NCBI lineage: Eukaryota > Metazoa > Mollusca > Cephalopoda > Sepiida > Sepiidae > Acanthosepion > Acanthosepion esculentum. Next base: position 135,146,495 of record OZ038485.1, read on the forward strand.
GTGTGTGTGTGTGTGTGTGTGTGTGTGTAGACATGCCACTTCTGAACAAGGAATCTGCATAAAAATCTGTCTGTATTGTTTCTATAAGAGCTCTGGCCATCTTTTTGGCATTAAATGAAAATATGCCGTTATTAATTTATTTAAATTTGAAAATATTACAGCATGATATCCCAAAATGTACTTTATTGAAATGTGACACAAAGATGTGGGGATGGAGACACAACATTTGCAATTAAAAATTAAGTAATGTTCATAATAAAAAGACAGCTGTTTAAAAAGTCAGGGATCAATTTGACGCTATATTATAAATGAGGATCCATTCTAAATTAGTAAAAAATTCAGTATTTTTTTTATTCTAACATATGTGGTTAAATGAGGCTTTAATGAATATGAATTTTTTGTATATTTTACAAGTAATCACTTAAATTAGTGTTGCCTTTTCAATTTAATCCAGCCAGGTAATGATATAGGTTTCTTCTCCTTCTATGTGTCATGACCCTTCAGAACATTGGCGATCATGGCTCGCCACAATTTCCTTTCTTTGTAGCCCTGAATAAATTGTTATCTCTTCTAAACCTTGTTCCACCATCAATTTACTCAAGCTCATTCTTCTTCTATGTGCCATGTCCCTTCAGGACATTGGCAGTCATGACTCTCCACAATTTCCTGCCCTTTGAAGCTTTGTACCTTTTTTTAACATTTCACCCCAAGCAAGATGGGAGTGCCACTGGTTCGCAGGGGGTTACATAGAGTGAAGGTAAGAGAAAAACTGTGCATAGGAGGAATGAGGAAAAGATAAAAGATAAATGGGTTCAAGACATCAGAAGATGGTGATTGACATTGCATTTAAATTTTTGAAGATTGTAGTTATCAGGGAAGGAAGTAAAGGGAACGGAATTCAACAGGCAAGGAGTGTGAGAAAAGAAACTGTTGGAAAAGAAGTGGTGGTTACATTTAAATATTTCAGTGGTAAAAGGCTGGGACCTAGATGCCAATCTAGTAACAAGCTTAAATTTATATAGTCAGGGCATCGGGGGAAAAAAGCTTGACAGAACAGTAACTATGGAAATATTTGTAGAAAAGACAGAGGGAAGCTAGATCACATCTGTGAGAAAGTGACTGAACTTGGGATGCCAAGTCAGGATTGATTACATTGCAGATCCTTCTTTGGAATTTGAAGAGAACCTCAATCTGAACAGCTAGGGCACCAGACCAGATAAGGCAACAGTACTCAGTGCCCAGTTGAATCGTAGATTTGTAGATATGTCAAATGCCTTTGAGATATCTAGAGCCACTGCTCAAGATTTGCGGTTCTTATCAAGAGCATGATATATATATATTCAGTTATGGCCATGAGCACATCAGCAATAGACCGGGCAAAGCAGAATCCATATTGTTTGTCAGAGATTAGGTCTTGAGAGGTAAGATGTTTAACCACTTCAGCATTGATTAAAGTCTTGAAGACTTTGCCAAAAAGAGGTAGGAGACTGATAGAGTGGTAGTTAGGAGTCAGAAGATTCTCCATAGTTCTTAAAAACAGGGACTACAGAGGAGGACTTCCAACAAGCTGGAAAGCAGGAACCATCTAGGCAATAGTTGTATAGTTTGGAGAGAACTGGGGCCAACTCAAGAGCACATTTCTTTAGGACAATAGCTGGTATTCCATCACCTCCACTTGCCTTATGGGGGTCTAATTTAGAAATGATGTCTGAGACCAGTGACAGTGTTATGCACATATCACTTAGAGCATCAGTTCTAGAGGAGAAATCAGATACGGGTACTCCAATTGAGTTGAGTGTTGGGTAGGAAGAGAATTTCTGAGCAAAGCATTCAGCCTTATCTACTGTGAATGTCAGGACTTTGAATTGGTTGAAGAGAGGGGGGATTGAGGATTTGCTGTTGTTTAGCACACTCTTGCAGTGTGGCCAAAAATCTCTTGGACCGAACTTGTTAGATGCTATATGCTAATTCATTCTGTCAGCAAACAGTAATTTGGCTTCATTGAAGACACTGCTTGAATTTGTTCCAAGCAGAGACAGAGACATCTATTGGAATTTGACTTGTCGCTCTGGTACAATTAGAAGTGATTCCTGTGGACTATAGCAGCTGAGCAAGCAGGAGAGTACCAGGGAGATGAACATGGTTTAACTTGGTATTTCCTAGCTGAAAGTCATCAATACTGGCTTTCACCAAAGAGGAGACCATAGCCTCACATTTCTGAGAAATGTTTAAGTACTCGTCAATAGTTTAAGAAAGATAACTTCAAGTCTATTAAGTGCTAATTACAAGAGTGGAAGACAACGGTTAATCCCAACCTTGAACAGGTCAAGATTGTAGTGATCAGGGGAAACATCCTGTTGGGAGTTGGTGCCACAGTGCAATGGTTTGTGGGAAGAACCTACTTGAGTGGAACTTACTTCTCACCGATAGAATACAGAGGGAATGTCAGTGGTTCACTACTATTATGTAATTGGCATGATGTGTTCTTGTTGTGAAGGTTTGCCTTGGCAGGACCAGGGAATGTAGTTTGTCCAAGCATCGTCCATGGAAATAGCGGTAAAGCAGTGAGAGGCTTGCCACATCCTGCCTGTGGGAGAAAAGTTGAAGAGTGGAGAATAATTTGTCACCCACAAGGGCTTGGTGATGCTTTTAAACTCTATCAAGGCTGAAGAGTGAGGTCTAGCTAGCTCCTGCCCATATAATGCAACAGTCCTCCATTTTCGTCCCGATCTGGCTCTTGTAAAGGTAGAGGATAGCAGGAGGGGTCAGGTACTTACTGGAGCAGTACAGGGAGCCGACCATTTTACCTGCATCCTTATCAATGGATCATATGTGTGAGTTCCACTTGAAGTCAGATGTGAGTTTGAGGCTCAACAGTCTTTCGAGGCATGGTGCTTTCCTGAGATGACCTTCAATCATCAAGATTGGTGGTAGTTTGGGGTCAGATCGGTGATGATGGAATCAATTAGCTTAGGTTTTCTCTTTTGTCAAGAAAGTAAGCTTTGAGTAAATATAAATTCTACAAAAAGAAAGATTTAATATTGAGTGTAAAGAAAAAATGAGCAATTGGCTTATTTGAATCCCAACTGGTGACTTTTTGCCTGACAATATTTGTTGTAGCTGTAACAGGCTAAATGACCATATTGCTAGGATAGGATCTTTGTTATCCCATTACATTTTCCAGATGTCATCACATTTCATCTCTTGATTTACTCCATTCAACACTCCTTATTTGGTCAGTTGGAGATCTAAAAAGAAAAATTCATAGAATAAAAAGTGGAATTGTTCTTTTATAACAGAATACACACGTTAGCCAAAAGATGCCATCAAAGAAATGTGGCTGAGTGGTTAGAGTGTTCACTTTCTGACTATTAGACCTTGCTTCGAATCTCACCAGGGTTGATTTGCCAGGAAAGTGATTTTTTTTTATGTTATCAGCCTAGGGAAGCAACCCCAGCATTTGTCACCTTTGGAAAGCGTCTGAAAACCAAACCCATGAGTTAACCCAAGCCTTGTAAGAGAAATTGAGTAGACAAAATGATTTGGGCACTGTCAATGGTTGCGCTAGCATGAGGCTGCAAATCATAGTAACCAAGGACTTGAGTGTACTGACCTTGTTCTGATTGTTGATCAAACCAGGTAATGTTCTCTCTCTCTCTCTCTCTCTCAGAAACTGTAACTAAGGTTTGCTTAGCATAGTTGCAGAATAAACCACAGGTGGGCTCTGTGGATGTTTAAAAAGACACAAGTGTGCCTGAGCTGGCGTCTGCAATGAGGATTGACTAGCCACCTGATAAGAAAGGCATACAGGATACGAGTGGCCAGTCATTACTTATTAAGTCATAAAAACCACCAAAAATACTCAGATGATTGAATAATGATGCAAGGAAATGACATGAATAAAAGATCTGATCAAAAAATGGTGCAAACTTACATTAACGTAGACGTATTCGACCATGACTACCTGACTTATTTGTAGTCATTTGACTTTATGTAAGTTTATTTTGCATAGGGTCTCAGCCATTAAATTCAAATGTAGGATTTAAATGGATGTTTGGATGAGACTTGAACTCACACCCCATAGTTGAAAAGATCATCTTTATTGGATGGAATTTTAACCAATTAGGCTACAAAAGATGTCTGATTTAGACAGAATTTTTCTCTTTTTTTTTTATGTACGATTTTGAAATAACAACTTCAGTCACTTTCTCACTGATGTGATGTGGCTTCCCTCTGTCTTTTCTACAAATTTTTTTCCCTGGTGCCTCAACTTCATGAATAAGCATGCTACTAGATTGGCATCTCGTTCTCACCATTTTACTGTTGAACTAGTTAGATGAAACAGCCACTTTTACTCTAACAGTTTCTTTTCTTGCACTTCTCACCTGTGGAACTCCTTTCTGATTTCTTCTTTCCTTTATCGCTAAAATCTTCAAAAGGGCAACATTAATTGCCACCTTGTGTCTTCTTGAACTTTGTTTCTTTTTTTTGTCCTTTCTTCAATCCTCCCTGTTTTCAGTCTTATTTTTTTTCACTTTCACTACTTGTAACCCCTTGTATTATAGTGGCATTGTTGCCTTGCTTGGGGTGTGAAATGATTTTTAACAAAAATCTAGTCAATTATATTGATTATTGATTACAACTTTTATATGATGTCAAGAATCACTGGTTATTTTCCTATGCTCATCAAGTATGTTACACACTGCTTTCCTCTGTCACTGTCTGTCCTGTGAGTATCAGATTTTCCAAGCCCTCTTTCCTCATTACGTGCTCCAGAAATTTAAACTGCCTCTTCCTGATATTAAGTACAAGTTTCCTTTTTGTTTCCATTCTCTCCAAAACCTTGTTGCTCACATGCTTGGTCCATGATATCCTCAGCATCTTTTAGTAGAACCACATTTCTGTTGCTTTGAGTCTCTTCTACATCTTTGAGGAGATTGTCCAGCATTCACTGCCATACAGGAGAACATATATTGTGTAACAGTTCAGTAGTCTTTTCTTTGTTTCCAACAAAATGTTTTACACTAGGAAAAACTATTTTACACCAGTAGAATGGCTCTAAGATAAAGGCTCTTAAGGAAGCTAAAAGTTAATGCATTGACCCCGCCCACAAACAAAAAAACAAAAATATACCCCCCCCCCCACACACACACACACAAAATTATACAAAAAACAAGTCTTTGTAGCTGTGGACTACTAAGATAATTTTTTTTTTTTTTTTTTAAATAAAAATCTGCTTTTTTTTCTTTTTTAAAATTTGTTTAAAAACTGTTTTTGATTTTGTCAAAAAATACATTTCTTCCCAAATATCATTGATTATTTTCTTGTTCTGCTTCTCCTCCTTTAGTTATTCTAATTAATTAAATTTGGTTGGTTAATTAATATTAACCTCCACTTTATTCTATGTCAAGTTGATTACAAAAGATTTTGAATGTTGTTTTTTGTTTATTTTGAATTGTCCTTCAGATGACACTTTGTTATATGTATTTGTGTTTTTTTTTTCCTTTTGCTTTGTTTGTTTATTTGGGAATTATTACAAAATAGACTTAACTTATTTATTTTTTTTAAAAAGCTCCTGAACAATAAAATGGGCCAATAATTGCATATAATTGTTTTGTTGAAATAGTTTTGAGAACATTGACTTTTCATTATTTACATTTAGACTAATATCTCCATCTTTGTTGTTGTTATCCCACTGTTTTGACCATTGTACTCTCCATCCTTCTTCAGGTGCCTTTTGATCTTTGTAACCTTAAGGAAATTTTGAACTGATCCGTTTATTGGTGGAACAATGGTCTATTGGATTAAAGCATTGATTCCTGAATTTAGTGATATGTTAATTGTGGGTTCAATCTCTGACTTTAACTCAGTGGGAAACACTGTAAGCAACAACTGAGCAGTACTAAATAAGATGAGACCTGGATAATGGAACGAGTACAACCTACCTCGATAAATAAATTCTAAAAATCTCTAAAGGTTACTAGGATTGACAGGCACCTGATAAAGGCTGGAGCGCACAATGATTTCAAATGTTGTGATAATAATAACAAAGAGGAAGACATTAGTCTGACTATAATAAAGCAGAGTATAACATTATATAAATGTAATATAAAGGAAATTCTGAAAATAATGCTTTTTTTATTTACATGGAAACCACAATAGATAGAGGGGAGCACTATAACACTACTGGATGGAGCAAATTTCCAGTTACAAAATCACTATTTTTCCACATAGTCACTATTAGTGGACAAGGGCCTGCATTGTACAGTGGTAAAAAGTGACCAACTGTTTCACAACACTGATACAAATACTAAGGGTTTTTTGTTTTTTTTTAATCATTTCACCCCAAGCAAGACAATAAAGCCACTAAGATACAAATGAGTTAGTGTGCGTAAAAGAATGAGAAAAAGAAAACCTTATTAAGGAGCAAGAACAATAAAAGAGCAGGAATTAAGACAGAACATAACAATTGACATTGCATTTAAATTTTTGAACATCAAAGTTGACTGAAAAGCAAGAAGCTGAAAGATCTACAAGCGAAAAGTGCCAAAGAAGGAACTGTTAGCATGTAACTTACGGTTACATCTAGCCATTTCAACTTTAAAATGATGAAAGTTTGCTGTTACTTTGCTTAAATTCATAAAGTCTTGGTTCCAAAGTGGAAAGCTCATCAGAACAATTACCATGAAAATATTTATAGAAAAGGCACAGGTGAACTACATTATGGCAATGGGAAAGTGATTGGAGCCGAGATGTCAGGTCCAATAACATTGTAAATTCTTTGTATTTTATCAACACCAGAGCAGATGTGACAGCAATATTCAAGGCATAGATGAATGGTTGACTTATAAATATGTAAGATATATCCTGCCAGGAAATATTGTCTAGCACAACACAGTCAACCAATTTTCATAGCAGCAGACCTAGCACTGAATTCAATATAATCTTTCCACTTCATGTTAGTGGAAAGCATCACCTGAGAAGTCACAAGAGAAAGTGACTCTCCTAGAAGTTAGCATCAGCTATAACTGGTGGAAAGTAAAAAGGGTTTTTTGTAACATGATTAAAAGAGAGCAGTTTCATTTTGGAAGGTGGGGGGTAAAATTAACAAAAGCTATGTCTTAACCCAGTTAACAAGATCATTTTTGAGATTTGTTACTAATATGACCTTATTGAACCGATCAGATTTACTATTGTTGTGTCATTGGTATAGATATCGAGTTGAGAACAGATGATATCAGGACTGTTGTTGATGAAATTCGGAAATAATATAGGTTCATGGATAGAGCTGTTGGGGACATTGGCATTAATGCAAAAAGATCTTGAAGAGTGAACATTCAAGACAATTTTCATTTCACTATTTGATAAAGACTGAATTATTTTAAAAATTAATCTGGAAATACCATAACCTTTCAACTTGTGAAGAAGGCCAGTATGCCAAACCCTGTCAAATGTCTTTAAGATATTCAAAGCAATAGCCTGATCTTGACCATTCTTACCTAATGTTTGAGAGACTTAGCAATAACTATTAATACAACAGCAGTTGATCTAGCGAACCAAAAAGCCATATTGCTTATCTGAAAGAAGAGCCTGCAATGTAAGATGCTTAGCCAGTTCAGAGTTGATTAGAGCATCTAGTACTTTGTCCAAAGGGGTGGGGGTGGGGTAGAAGGCTGATAGTAGGATGAGATTGTTTATCCAAGTTCTTAAAAACTGGAACAACAGAAGAGGATTTCCAACCATCAGGAAAGCAAGAAGCAGCAAGGCATTTATTGTAAAATTTAGAGAGAACATGCATTGACCATGATTTAACTGTGCTCATATTCACTGTTTGATCTCCATAAGTGTCAATGAATGTAAATTTTTCCAAATGGCCAAATTCAGAGACCCATCTCTGCTTCATAAATACTTTCAGGTCAGATGTTATTTTGCCATGTCTGTCACAAAGCAACAAATATTCTGCAAGATGGTTCACCCTCTACTGCCATATCACTAATATCCACTTCAGGCATTGGTGGACCAAGATCACCCTTGTGTATCAAATACAAATTCTAGCATGCTTAAGTTATTCTCTTCAATTTACCACCCCTCAGCCACCATACCAGTATGGTGCTTATTTGGTATGGCATACTCCTTATTTTCCAAATAATTTTTTCTGCAGCATGATCATTTTGTTAGCAGAATCAGAAATTCCCTGCTTATTATATAAATTGAAAATTTCCCATTGGCCTATCTATTCTTGATGGCACTTGTAACAAAAGAACAATGAAATAAGAGGGCATTATTTTCAGAACAACATGCTTATGTTTAAATAAACAAATATATATTGGGGTACGGAGCTGAAAATATTTGTTTCTAATACATATTTGGGAATTTTCATCAAAATAAAAGTTATCATTTCCCAACCAGTGAGCCACTTATTGTAGCCAGTTATTTTATCAAAATACTTTTTTAAGTCTTGACAGCATCATATTTTTATAGGTTAAATATTATACTAAATGTAATAACATTATAAATATATTTATACAGTGTGTCCCTAAAGTCTGGACACATAGGCAAAAATATATATTTTCAAGAAATGATATTTTCAATAACATTTTATTGAGTTGGAATATTAACAAATAACATTTTCAATATGATTTCCATCATTTGTGATGCAAGATTCACCTGAACTTGATGCAATAACTCCACATTGCTGTCAGTTTTAGCACATTTATGTGTTCAATTAAGTGTGTTGCATCTGTGATTTTCATTGAGTACACCTTCTCTTTTAGCATACTCCAGGAAAATAAGTCAGTTTTTTTGACAATGTTTAATCTGTGGAGGTAAAAAAAGATAAAGTTAATAAGATTTCCTATGTGTCCAGACTTTAGGGAAACACCCTGTATAATATAATTTATTCAAGTTTGGTTAAAGATCAATTAAAATTCTTTAAGGATTTTTAAATTTATTTTTTCTATATCTTGGACCATTTTCCTGGTTTTCTGTACATATTTAAGTATAAATTATTCAGTATCTGGACTACTTTCAGATCTCATAAGCCATTATCCAAATGAGTTTTTGTGCTATATTGATTTCATCATTTTCAATGAATCCACTTACCTGCTCTGAGAAAGTCTCTCCAGTAATAATAATAATAATAATTCAAACAGCATGTACATTAATTTCACCACCACTGCATTATCATGCTGATTAATATGCAATTTATGTAAGTTTAATTAAATCACATATCACCAATCTGCAGTAAAAACGTAAGAAATTTGACAAATCCTTACCAATAACCCCAAAATACTAAATTATATAAACTGTAAAAAAAAGACTACAAATATTAGAAGCATTAACCATAAAATACAAATAACCCAGCAATGTAAAATCTTATCAAATTTAGGCACAAGCATGTGAAATATATTTCCTGAAAAAAATTAAAGAATGACATGATAAGACAAACTGTAAGAAAATACTTTAAAAAAACTGGCATCAGATGTGAAGATGCAATATTTGAAAATGATGAAACTGACATATCACAAAAAATCTCTTTAATAATGAAAGTTGAAATTACTTGCATAATCTATATTTAAATATGGACAGAAAATATTATTTTAGTATGGACAGGAAACTGGCTTGAAAAATAAATGAAAAAAAACTTATCAAAGAACATGGGTTGGTCTTTAACCAATCATATCTAAATAAAAACATTACTTCAAATAATATACAATCAGTGTTAATATTAGACCACTTAGCACACATATTTCTTTATATCAATACATGATATTTATAAATACACTATGATCTCCTGTTCTAATGCCATTTTTGTGGTTCATAAAATGTGATGGTGGGAAAAACAAAGTCTAGCTGAATTGGGGTTTTTAAAAAATCAGTTTGTATGAAATGTTTTAATACTCATAAGTTTTAGTTAATATATATATATATATATATATATATATATATATATATGTATATATATATATTAACACTCTCTGTGCCTGAATGACTAAAGCATGCCAAATCAGATGCTATCTTTCCCTATGAAGAGGGAATGCAGTTTCAAACCCTGGCAGAGAGACCATTTTATTTTTAGGTCTTTCAAATAGGTAGGCCTGTAGGCATAATTCACACTGTTTAAAAAGAAATGCAAAAAAACAAAAAGGGGCATCTACTCAAGCATATCAACCCACTAAAATAACATTTAGAGTAATTTTTATATATATATATATATATATATATATATATATATATATATATATATATATATATATATATATATCCACATGTAAAATAAAAAGAATACAAATTCAAACATTTATAACATTAATTTAAAAAAGGGCTCAATACATGAAGTAGAGCAATAAATATTTATTATAAATTGTAACAATGGAACATGCAAAGTACTGCAACAAAAATGCATATTTGTTTTGACGTTCAAAAGACGTCTTGTCTGGCAGTTAACAATGGTGGTAATAAATATTTTTATTTAAAAATACGATTTATAGAACATTACTTCTTTTTAACATTTTTGAAAATTTTCCTTAGAAAGCAAAGAAACATATATATATATATATATATATATATATATATATATATATATATATATATATATACACACACATTCCATAAAAGGAAAAGAAAGAAAAAGCAAATTAAAGTACAAAAAAGGAAAGAAAATAAGAAATCAATAAAAGAAAAAAAAAAGAAAAGTCAAAAAAAAGGAAAGGCATAATAAATTAACCCTACTACAAAGAGACGGGAAAGGAAAAAGAAAAAGAGGAGTATATCCAAATTTTACAGATACAAATGAAAAGGAAAGAGAAGAAAATAAGAAATGAGAAGTTGTTGATACAAGATTTAGCCAATGAAGACTCTTTGAAATGGAAAATTCAAAATTGAACGAAAATATATAACGAATACTAACCTATTTAATATCGTAATCAAGAATAGGCCACTAAGAAAAATATTAAGATGTTATTTTCTTCTCTTTCCTTTTCATTTGTATCTGTAAAATTTGGATATACTCCTCTTTTTCTTTCTCCTTTCTTTTCTTTCCCTTCTCTCTGTCGTAAGGTTAATTTATTATGCCTTTCCTTTTTTTTTTTTTTTTTTTTTTTGACTCTTTTCTTTTTTTTATTGATTTCTTATTTTCTTTCCTTTTTTTTTTACTTTAATTTGTTTTTTCTTTCTTTTCCTTTTATGGAATATATATATATTTGTTTCTTTGCTTTCTATGGAAAAATTTTAAAAATGTTAAAAAGAAGTGATGTTTTATCAATCGTATTTTTAAATAAAATCATTTATTACCAACATTGTTAACTGCCTGATGAATCATCTTTTGGATATTGAAACAAATATTCATTTTTGTTGTGGCACTTTGCATGTTCCATTGTAACAGTTTATAATATATATATATATATATATATATATATATATATATAAAATATATATTCTGGAAGAATTTAGAGAATGCTAATTCTCTAAATTCTTCCAGTTGCTAATGACATTTTGTTTTGTTATTATTACTTACTATGCTTAATAAATTCATTTTGTTTTTGCCTTGAAAAAGTTCACATTAGACGAAATGCGTCAGCTAATATTATAGTTTTCCTATTGTCTTTTGCATATATATATATGTATTACTTCAAAATATATATATATATATATATATATATATATATATATATATATTTTCATTTTTTCATTTCAACATTTGGAAATAAATCTGATGATCCACTGTCCTTTGGAAGGGCTGTGGTGAAATAATTTATTATATGGAACCTTAAAGTGGTCTGTTTTTATTTAAAATATATATATATATATATATATATATATATATATATATATTTGTATTTCTTTATATATATATATATATATATATATATATATATATTTGTATTTCTTTATATATATATATATATATATATATATATATTTGTATTTCTTTATATATATATATATATATATATATTTGTATTTCTTTATATATATATATATATATATATATTTGTATTTCTTTATATATATATATATATATATATATATATATATTTGTATTTCTTATATATATATATATATATATATATATATATTTGTATTTCTTTATATATATATATATATATATATATATATTTGTATTTCTTTATATATATATATATATATATATTTGTATTTCTTTATATATATATATATATATATATATATATATTTGTATTTCTTTATATATATATATATATATTTGTATTTCTTTATATATATATATATATATTTGTATTTCTTTATATATATATATATATATATATATATATATATATATATTTGTATTTCTTTATATATATATATATATATATATATATTTGTATTTCTTTATATATATATATATATATATATATTTGTATTTCTTTATATATATATATATATATATATATATATTTGTATTTCTTTATATATATATATATATATATATATATATATTTGTATTTCTTTATATATATATATATATATATATATATATATATATATATATTTGTATTTCTTTATATATATATATATATATATATATATTTGTATTTCTTTATATATATATATATATATATATATATATATATATATTTGTATTTCTTTATATATATATATATATATATATATATATATATTTGTATTTCTTTATATATATATATATATATATATATATATTTGTATTTCTTTATATATATATATATATATATATATATATATATTTGTATTTCTTTATATATATATATATATATATTTGTATTTCTTTATATATATATATATATATATATATATTTGTATTTCTTTATATATATATATATATATATTTGTATTTCTTTATATATATATATATATTTGTATTTCTTTATATATATATATATATTTGTATTTCTTTATATATATATATATATATATATATATATTTGTATTTCTTTATATATATATATATATATATATATTTGTATTTCTTTATATATATATATATATATATATATTTGTATTTCTTTATATATATATATATATATATATTTGTATTTGTTTATATATATATATATATATATTTGTATTTCTTTATATATATATATATATATATATATATATATTTGTATTTCTTTATATATATATATATATATATATATATATATATTTGTATTTCTTTATATATATATATATATATTTGTATTTCTTTATATATATATATATATATTTGTATTTCTTTATATATATATATATTTGTATTTCTTTATATATATATATATTTGTATTTCTTTATATATATATATATATATATTTGTATTTCTTTATATATATATATATATATATATATATATTTGTATTTCTTTATATATATATATATATATTTGTATTTCTTTATATATATATATATATATATATATATTTGTATTTCTTTATATATATATATATATATATATATATATATATTTGTATTTCTTTATATATATATATATATATATATATTTGTATTACTTTATATATATATATATATATATATTTGTATTACTTTATATATATATATATATATATATATATATATATATATTTGTATTACTTTATATATATATATATTATATATATATATATATATTTGTATTACTTTATATATATATATATATATATTTGTATTACTTTATATATATATATATATATATATATATATATATATATATATATTTGTATTACTTTATATATATATATATATATATATATATATAAAGTAATATCTACAGACCAGTTCCCTTCGGAAAGTTTATGTCAGCTTATTTCAAATCTGATAGTAGCGGTTGCCGTCTAGTTAGCCTAAAGTGAAAGTGTATTTTATGGTGTTGCAGCAGGTCGTTAAGTGTCGAGAGGATTCTGTTTCATTATTATCTATCTATTAATCTCTTTATTTTTTAAAAAAACTACACATCATTAAGTTTCTAAATAATGAAAAGTTATTAAACCATAGGCAGGAGTTACCTTTTGTTTGCCGACATCAACAAATTTTCACATTAAATAATTAACATAAAAAAAACAACAACAACAGATAAACAAATAAATTCTATAGTTTAATAAAAGTCTTAAAAGCTTAGCCCAATCATTAAATAGAAAAATCCTTGTGAAGTCGTCAAAAAAAACAAAATGTAATCCAGTTCAACACGTTTGTATAAGAAATAGCCATTTTAATAAACAAATAAATAAAGAGATTAATAGATAGATAATAATGATACAGAATCCACTCAACACTTAACGACCTGCTGCAACGCCATAAAATACCTTTCGCTTTAGACTAACTATCCGGCGACCGCTACTATCAGATTTAAAATAGGGACCCCAACATAACCTGACATAAACTTTCCGAAGGGTACTGGTCTGTAGATAAAAATTAACTCTTAACTCTTCAACCACCTATCCAATATGGCCAACCCTAGCCGTTTCCATAGTAACTAATGTTGTAAGAGACCATACTTATAAACACGCGCAAGGCACAAGATAGCTTATTCCTAAATTCTTGCTTGACGATGAAACGAGACCAGACACCTTAATTCAACTTAATTTCAATAAATATATTGATGGTTTCGGCTCTCACTTTTGAAACATGAAAACTCTTATGTAGCGAAGGAATCATATTTTTAAAAAAATATTATAATATAAGCTCTACTTCTGTATGGAGCACTGTCTTTTTAAAAATAAAAACAAAAATACTAAAAAACTCTGGATTATTCACCTAACGTGTTCTCTCCTATTTTTCTGCATACCTGCACATACATACATACATACATACATACATACATATATATATATATATATATATATATATATATATATATATATATATATATATATATATATATAGATAGATAGTTGTATTACTTCAAATGTTATTTTTAGCTACTACCTGTATTTGAGTAGACACTGATTTATTTTAAACATATGTTATATAATTCCTAAAAAGCAATGGATTTTTATTTATGAATCTAAAACTTATCTCTTTTAAATATTATTTTTAGTGGACAACCTTCTTTGAGTAGATACTTCATTTATTTTATTTTCATCTCCTGACTTGAATATTTGAGAAATCATATCAAAGAAAAATGGAACATCTACCGAAATATATACACTAAAATTAACATTTAATGTGATAAAGATGTCAGATTAATAAGTAAAAATTCATTTCTTCTTTAGAAATTTTATCATGTTTGTGATTTGGATATGAAACTAAGCAGTTCTCAAATTTTGGGAGTCTAGAACTAGAAGGATGGGCTGAAAAAGGTAGTATAGAATCTTACTTAATTGATGTCACCCTTTGTGGCCGAGTTTGTTAAAAGCCTATCAGATCTAACAATATTTTCTCCTGCAAATGGCGACACGGTTTCGAATCCTACCAGAGGGTGCGTTTTACTTTAATAAAATTTCTTGAATATTTAGGCCAGTAGATGAAAATAAAATACTGTTTAATAAATAAACCAAGCATCTACTCAAATGATCAAATATGGATATCTGCAAAAAATAACATTAATTTTTAAAAAAAAAAGAAGAAAAAAGTGCACACACATTATTATATATAATGAAATGTAGTTTTCAGGTGTGGGATAAAGTGCTCAATATCAGATAGAGTTTATGTAAATATAAAAGTGGACATTGAAGTCAACACTCAGAGGCAATAGCCTCTGAGTGTTGACTTCAATGTTCACATATATATATATATATATATATATATATATATATTAGTGTAGTATTCCCCACACCAGTGATAATGCAATTGTTGACCCATCAATCTGAATTCCTGTCAAATTGTGTTGGTACAATTGGTCTTTTACTCGTTTCTATAAACATTATATTAAATGTAAAAATATCTTGCAAAATCATTAATTTAAGGATTGTCCTGGGTTGTACTGAGGGGGTGCAATATTTTGTATATTTTTAGATTTTTTTTTTTAAATTTGAAATCCTGAATATAGCACTTTTGATTATAGAAATGTATTGCAAATGATGATATTTTAAAAGTCCATAAAAAATTTATTATTGAAATGCCTGAGACTAGCAAAAGGTGTGAAATTAAGTGCCCCTATCTGAAAGCTGACATTTATGTTTACATTATAACGTAAATAATAAATTAAAATTTTCCTACATTTTTTTCCCGTGCTCTCTGCAGATCTTGCAACCGACAATAACAACAAGATCACTGTCTCCATCTCTTTTACCAATGCTCGATCATCATCATCATCGTCATCATCATCATGAGCAACCAGAGCAGATACAGTAAGCATTGTTATATATTGTCATCAGCAGCCAACAAAGCTTGAATTTAAATTCACCTCTATCCCTTATAGACAGCATATACCTATTCTATACTGTATGATAGCATCTAAAAACCCTGGAATTTATGTCACTGAAAATATAATGTAGCACATTGAAAAAAAAAATGTAAAAAAACTAATAAAAATCAGTCTATTCTCCAGATTCTGTGTAAAATTTATTTTTATTATTAGGCATATACCAGGTTTTATATATATATATATATATATATATATATATATATATATATATATATATATATATATATATATATATATATATATATATAAAAAATTAGCTATAGTATAGCCAGTATGGAGTGGAGAAGAGCATTAAGGGGTATAACCAGAAATTGCTGAGGAGTAAACCCATAAATAATATAAAAATGTGTAATTGCTGAAATAGTCATATGTGCCCCTTAACTGGTCAGTGTCTGACTGACAACATTGTGTACCAAGCAGAAGTTGATGTAGAGGGCCTCCCTACAATGTAATACATTGGTTTAACTGAGGATGCATTTAAAAGGTGATACAGTAATTATGTAACATCATTCAGCTGCCCTGTCGAAATATATTTAGAAAATCAAAGATGAAAGGAACTCTCAACCAAAAATAGTAAGGGAGAGTAAGAGTCACACGGTGGGTGGGAAGTTTTGTAAATTATACCAGTAGGAGAAGTTGGGGATGTCGATGTTTCCATATCCAGGTTCTAAATAAGAAAGCTGAAATTGACAAGATGTTTACACACCAAAATATATTTAATATGGAATCTGGATGACATTTACTTCCAGATAAATAAAACAACGAAAAAGAATTTTCCATATTTAAGTGAGACAAAGATCAAACCTGGCTTAAGGATCCCTCAACTTGAGGGTGAAACTTGAGTAATTTTGATTTGATTTTTGTTACATTTTATATATATGTGTATATTTATGGGCAGCAATCACTCTTTCATACAAGTTTCACTGAAGACTACTGACAAGGAATTGATTAAGCTTTTTATTAATTTTTTCTTGTATTCATACAAGTATTTTCTTTTCTGGAAATAGTGTGTAAAAAATGTTCAAATGATCTGTTGATCCGAATGTTTTTGACTAATCTATTAACCATTATCAGGGATGTCTTTCGTTTAACTGAATATGTAGATTTCTTTTTTTAATAAAAAAAGAAAGTGCCAACTCTTCATAACATCAGATATGAAGATGGCCACATACCGACTGTGTTCAGAAATTAAAAATCATTCGCTTCCCTATAAATATATATATATATATATATATATATATATATCTACATATTTAATTAAACAAAAAACATCTTTGATAATGGCTAATAGATTAGTTAGAAGTTTTTGAACTAACATCATTTGAACAATTTTTACACCTATGATATTTTGAAAAGAAATCACTTGTATGAATACAAGAAAAACTTAATAAAATGCTTAATTGCAGTTTCTTGTATATTACTTCAAAACGCTATTTTTCGTGGATGCCAGTATTTGAGTAGACACACTTTTTAAAACAGTGTTTATTTTGTCTACACACTTGAGAACACTTAATAAAGAAAATGTACCCTTCAGCAGGATTCAAACGTATCCCTCTTTGCAGGAATAACCACCATCTAATCTGGCATGCTTTGACCATTTGGCTACGGAGAGCTTCACAGTCAAGCTCGGTTCTTTGACTTAATGCACATTCACTATATCTGCTCAGTTTTGTATCCATAACATTAACAGAGCAATTGGCCTGTGCGCTCATAAAAACTTAATAAAGAAAATGTGGCCCCCTGGCAATATTTGAGCATATGTTCCCTCTTTCTCAAGTGTGCAGCCTGGTAGATGAAATAAACGCTGTTAAAAAAAAAAAGGGCATTTATTCAAATACAGGTATCCCCTAAGTACTGTTTGAAGAAATAAAAAATATGTTGAATTAAAAATAAAATCCATTATTTAGAAATATATATATTTACATATATCCAGACTAACTTTATTTGCCATTGTCTCATAACCTTCTGTAATACATCTTTAATAACACTGAAAAAATTAAAAACCACTTTGAAATAAAAATGTTTTTAAACACTATTGTCATTTATAGTTTTTAGTAGCATAATAAAAACACCGTTAAAATGTTTACAAAATCATTGTCTTGAACCAGGTGATCTTTAAACCGTGGCCTGTATCCCCAGAGCAGATACCATTAGGTCAGAGCTTTCTTTGCATTCTTTTACTTAGTAGCATGGTCATAACTGGAAATTTGCAGGAGGCAGATGAGCATATCATTGACTTTATTCTCTTGAAGCTGATTGATAGGATGGAAGGAATTTCAAGGGCTGCAACCAATCATCTCTTTCAATTATACTAATAATTACTACAAAAATGTTCAAAATTTAAGTCACAGTGTAACTCTCTTTTATTAAAAAATCTTTCAAAAACGTTATTTGACAAATATTAGCTGATTTACAGTTTACTCTGATTTGAATCATATTTATTTTTACTTTAAAATATTGCAGAAATGTATTTTTTAACAAGGATGTACTTATTTAAGGTATTAACAGCTTCACTGACAGGTGGAAGTTTATCTAATTTTTTCTACAGTGGACATGTTTAAATGTTACATAAGGAATATAACATAAGTGTATTTTTTGTATAATTTTTAACTCAACATTTAGGAAAATATCCTGTAATTTAATGTTTCGTTGAATTTTAGGTATTTTGAATTAAAATTTACTGTGGTTATCACTCTTATTTTCTGCTAATGTCATGTATGGACGTCTGTATTTACAAAAAAACAGCATGTTTATCCACATGGAAATAATTTCAAAATTCTTTTTAAAATATTGGGAGTCAATGAAGTGTAGTAAGCTTTTCCATTTATGACAAGTAAATATAGTTTTTACCTTATAACAGTATCATCTAATTGGTGCAATTTAATACAAAAATCTAAAAGATTTCAAACTTTAGAAATTATTCTAATTAAAATTTAAAAAAAAAAGGAAAAAATTTCTTGTGAAGAATCATTATTCATTGAAAAATATTTTTTAATAGTGTTAATAATATCTTATTCCTAAAAGCAATTAAAAGCTTTTCTAATTAATCAACAGTTTTATTGCATTTTTTATTTTATAATTCAAAGCAGACTTTTTGTAAATGGGGTTTCTGTTTTACAGAAAAAAAAGATTTCAATTTCTCAAGGAGTTCTGCATATAATATAAAAATTGAGCTCTACAAAATTTAATTTCTCAAAATTTGATAAAATTAAGTAAGTCAGGGGCTAACATGTAAAAAAAAAAAAGTTTTTACCAGGATATTCTAAAACAGAAATATTTCTAAAATAATTTAATTCAGTTCTGTATGGATTTTGAAGGTTTTATTAAAATCCATCGTAAGATATTTCCTCTACTAATCATTGTCCTCCCCACCCCCTGCTAATGCAAAAAAAAAAACAAGATTTTTAACCAAAGTTTTAAAGATTCTAAAATGTATTAAAAAAATATAATGAAATAATCAAAACATCCTTAGGCTGTGCCTCTTAAAGATTTTTGATAATATAATTTTAAAAAGAAAGGGTTTTTTAATTTTAAATAAAAAAAAATTACTTTGGATGATTAAAAGGTTTATTTTAGTTGACAATTTTATTTTTGTTCTAAAAAATATTTAGTTAAAACAAATTAGAGGTTCAAAATTTCTTCATTAAATAACCCAACATGGGTTAAGATCTTGTAAAATTGACCATTAAATTCTATCTTTTGTTACTTCACGTCCCTCTTTGGCTTTGTCCTGTCAGCCGTTCATACAAAATCAATAAGTAAGCACTTCAAAAGGTTAGCAAGATTGTCACACTAGATCAATTATGACTGAGTAGTGAGTTCAATCCACACTGGGTGTCCCATAATTTTGGCTTTGTGCCACATCTAAGCTATACTTAGAAAATTACTGGGCACTTAAAATATGATGTAATGGTTAACAGGCTTGTCTTGCTAGATCAATTATAAATGAAAAGTGAATTCGATTCTCACTGGGTGCCCCTAAAACTTTCAGCCTTCTGCCACATCTGAGCTACACTTATAAAATCCCCATATAAATCCAATAAGTAGCTGTTTTCACCTGTTTTTCTTACCTTCAGTCTGCCCTATGAGTGCCATCTTTCCTCATTATGTGTCCCAAAAATTTGAGTTGTCCTTACAGTACCTATTTTCTGATTGCTCTTATGCTCTGTCAATGGAATTCTCAGCAATGCTTTATTAGGAAGATATGTTGATCACAAAGCATTATTTAATTCTTTCTTTTTAGCTTTTCTTTTATTGTTGTTGTTGTTGTTGTTATTGTTGTAAATATTATTTATTGAAAAAGTATTTAATGGATTTATGTGTTCATGCCTGGAATAAACTGTATATAATTCTTAGATTCTTGTTTGTTGTTCTTTCTCTGAAAACTTTTGGTGGACAACTAAACTCTTTGTGTCACATTTATTCAAAGTTACTTTTTTTCCTTAAAGTGTGTGTGTGGGGGGGGAGGGGCATGAGATGAGCTTATTATTACCTTGTTTCCCACCATTTTTTTTCAATAAATAAGAAATGGCAAGGATTTTTTTAGTTACCTCAGTTCAATAAGAATTTTATTTACCAAAATGAAACCGAAATAGTGTTCTATAGTAATTTCTGAAGGTAACTCTAACAAAAACATAGAGGTTATTATGTAAGTTAGTAATTCTCAGTGTGCTGCAAAATATTGTAATGGCATATGTGTGTGTGTGTGTGTGTGTGTGTGTGTGTGTGTGTGTATATATACATATATATATATATATATATATATGTGTGTGTGTGTATATATATGTGTATGTAGTAATGGTACAGTGTTAGTATTTGATTAAATGAATAATGGCAATGAAATATTGTTACAGCATATATCGATATAATAAATGCAAATGTCAGTGTCACTGTGTCACACTTTTTCAATTAAAGAGACACAACTTTCTAACTTTCAATAGCTCATGTTACAGAAATTTTTAATTCCCAAGTTTTCCTTACTGCTATTCAATCTTTTTTTTTTTTGTACAATGACAATTTTTATAAGTTGGAAATAAATTTGGGGATAATCAAAATTAATTATAAAATCTAGTGAAAGTCACCCATGAAATAAAAATAATTGTTTGTACGGAAAGTAAGGACCTACACACATCAAATTGTCTTTAAATTAAATGGTGGCAGAACTTTCAAAAGGTAAGCTTAAATATTAATGCAATACTTAAATGCGGCAATCAATTTTGAATTTTTCTGTAGCTTATTGTTGCCTATCACATATGGCAGCACTATGCCTCACAAAAAGAAATCTCCACCAACAGAGGACTAGATTGCAATCAAATGAGCCAAGGCTGCAGTGAGGAAAAATGTCCCATGCAAAACCCAGATCAAACAGCAACCAGTAAAGTGTGTGTATAAGTAGTAATGGTACAGCTTTAGTATTTGAATAAATGAATAAGTATTAAACTTTTATCAAATAATTCTTGTCATTATTCTTTGATTATGTTATTTTAAATACTTTGTTTTTAATACTCATTTTTAAAAAAGTATTAAATAAGCTGCACAAATAGTTGAATAGAAACATTGAAATAAAGTAAATTCATATTTGTGTGTGTATTTTTAAAAAATCTATCCTTTTATTTAAGAACATTTAAATGTCTACCCTTTAAAAATGTTGCTAAGTGTGCTGTGATATTTTCATTTGCTCCCAGGTGTGCCGTTGCTTAAGAATGTTGAAACGATAATGTAAGGCTACAAATATCCAAAATTGCAGTGAACGTGTTTGTAAATATAATTTTATTTACCAAAATAAAGCATAAGTAGTCTAATTGTAGCAATGTGGATGTAGAATAAAGAAGAACAATTTGAGGCTAAGAATTAAGATTAAAAAAGATTTAATTAATAAACAGCCACACAGGTGCTTGGAAATATATTTGCCAGCGTCAGTTGATTGTTACAAGTCCTGAAAGAAAAGCAAAGATGTGATGAAATCTTTTCATTGGTCCATGAATTGAGTAATCAGCAATTAGCAAGAACATGATATTTTTTCTAGTTAAAAAAAAAAAAAATTTTTTTTTCTTACTCCACCAAAATTTTTCCGTGAGAATTTTTTGCTTGGTGGCAAGCAGATTGGCTGTAAAAAAATTACGGCTGTAATGGGTTATGGGTCTTGTGATGATCATGAAAGAAACAGTGCGACTTTGGTATATTGACTTGAGGAGAGCGCAACTAGTACAACTGACTATGAAACAATGACCAATTCTAGCATTATATGTGACATTTTAGTGTCTGCAAGAGGCAATTCCCTCACAAAGTCAGAAAAGAAACAAAGAAAACTGAATTTTTGGGCTGCCATGAACTCAATGTGGATAAATGAATGTGCAGGGTAGACAAGAGTTAACTGATAATGAGGCACCATTAGATAGCGTGAACCAGAAAAAACCCCAAGAGTGATCTTGAAGCAGTGACTATTAAGAAATGAACACACAATGTAATAGAACCATAGATTGAAGAAGATGCAAACAATAAAAACTTTGAAAAACTGAAATCAGATAAATGACTTCTATGTACTTTTCTTCTGCCTTTCCTGCCCTAAAACCAAAAGTAACAATTATAAAAAAAGAACATAAACTTAAACGTTCTTCCCATTTGAAAAGATTGACTTTTTAGTTAACGATTTTTCTGATGTAATTTTTCATTGTAATAGAAATTGTCTTGTCAAAGTGAAGTGATGGAGAGATAATCCATTATTGGAAACTAATCTTCAAAAACAACAAAACAAAAGAGTATAAAGAGCAACTTTGAAAATTATATCTGGCATATCATTTTGGATTTTCAATATACAGATTATCCCCCCCCCAAAAAAAATAACATAATTTTGTAGTCGATTCTTCCTCAATGATCTCAAATTTTAACAAAATGAGTAAAAACTAAGTTGTCTGTGTGAAGTTTTTCAATGAGAATCTACCAGGAAGATGCATAGGGTATGCCAGTGATGATGTACTGTTGAAATGACCACAGATGTTCACCTTACTTTGATTCCTTGTGATTTTTTGGATGGGACTGTAAAAGAACATGTCTATAACCTCCACTCTTCCTACAAGCCTAGAGGAACATAAGCAGGAAATCACTGAGACACTGGAGAATGTTACACAAGACATGCTATAGCATGTTTGGCAGGAGCTGGACTACTGGCTTAAACATTTTTGAAGCTTTCTTAAATTGGTTATAAAATCTACAACCCTTTGAATATCTTGTTCGAATTTTGATAAGTAAGTCTTTTATGAAGTCTATTTAATTTTGTTTGCCTGGGACATGTAGTTACTCAGATATTCACATTTTTAATGATGTTAATTCTTGGTGAGCACTCTGTATATGTAATAGGTATATCCAAGAAATGTCATATCTTGTAGAAAATTATGAATTAAAAATTTAAGAAGTGATTTCTTAGAATTTAATTTTACTTTCATAACAAATATAAGAGTCCAAATTTTTCATGTTGCAAAAAAAGAACAACAATTATTTAATAAATGTGGAATTAAATGGTTACAAAGTTAAAATTTTCCCATGAATTGGCAAAAATCACAATGATCACTGATTGATAAAAACTTAATATTGTAAACAAATAAAAATAACAATCTCTTAAAAGTAATCTTAACATCAAGATTATTTTCTGGGAAATAGATACTTTAATTTTGACTCAATTTAACTACGTGAATAAAATAGCAATATTTTATTGAAAAAGAACACTAAAAAATATATTTTATGACATCAATGGCTCACCTTAGTCGAGATGATGGACAGAAACACAAATATGTGTTGACAGCTTGAGACTGATTTGCTTCCGTTTGTAAGTATGGGTGTCCATAATAGAAATATGATAAACTCAAATACATTTACTTTGAGACCAAAACATAGTAAATGTATTTTTGAGATTTTTGTGAAAATTTTTATTCTAATATTTAAAGAAATAAAATTGTCATTGTGAATAATTTAAGAAGCAAACTATTTTATTTTTAGAATAAAAAAAAAACCTTATAGATTACGTTTGTAATGCCTGTTTGGAGGAGAAACTTTGTAAATCACAGATACAATAATAGTAATGTCTTCAGACAATACTCATTCTGTCAGATGCCGCTAATTCCCATATATATATATTTTTTCTTTACCCGTCACGTGATCTAATTATTTCAAGATGAGGTTGACAGTGCTTGCTCTCTGGCAATCTGTCTTCAAACCCAAGTGTCAGCAGTGACACTTTATTTATATATAACACCTCCCCTTTGAGATGACTTCCTCTGGAATCTATATTTCTTCAGATCTGGTTTAATATTTAGAAATATTGTTGCTATTCTTTTTCTATTACCATAAAACCTTGGTTCAACAATTTCTGATGGTGTGGGATATCAAACATGTCATACAAAATTTCATAGGTACCTCTTTTCAGATACTTATTAAATCAGTGAATCTGCATTTTAACTGATTAAGGTGTTGCATATCTTCCCACCTTCGTCCCTGTACCATGTGTGTTATTTTGCCAATTCCTTTTCTTCTAACACCTTCCCAGAATTCTTTTCCATGGTGATACATTTTTAAAAAAATTTTATTTCCAGGTTTGAAGTTTAATCTTCCAGGCAAACATCAACTCTGCAGGTGACATACCAAACACAGTGTTCAGGTTTGGTGTCATTCTGAAAACACTCAGAAATTGTTGTAGCATTACTTTATCTGACTCGTCTCCCTCTGACTTTTTTAGTGCCCTTTTAAACATATCAACAAACCGTTCCACTTGTCCATTTGATCTTGGGTGATAAGGGGGAGTTGTAATATGTTCTATTGCTAATGACTTACGAAAAACCTTAAATTGTCTGAAATGATAGTCAGTAACACCGAACCTTGCAAAAGTCTTGTGTAGGATATTTATTGTTACCGCAGTAGTAGGTCTTCTACATT
Organism: Acanthosepion esculentum; assembly: GCA_964036315.1. Classification (NCBI taxonomy): domain Eukaryota; kingdom Metazoa; phylum Mollusca; class Cephalopoda; order Sepiida; family Sepiidae; genus Acanthosepion; species Acanthosepion esculentum. The sequence goes on from OZ038485.1 coordinate 135,171,760, forward strand.
TTAATATTTCTGGTTATTTAGTGTAACTATCAACTACCACTAGATAGTATGCTTTGCTTAATGGTCCTGCAAAATCTATATGTATTCTGAACCATGGCATATTGGTTGAATTTTGATAGGTGTTGACTTCGCTGCTAGAACATAAACAACTCTGCATGATTTCACTAAATTTTCAACCAATACGTATAACACCTCATTAAGGATTTAATTCTAGAATTCCTGGATGTCCTATGTGAAATTCTTTTAACATACGTTTATGCAATGATGTTGGTATCACAATTCTTTCTGCGTATATAAGTACATTATTACATAATGAAAATGCATTATTTCCAGTAATATTTTTTCCTTTAAATCTTAATTGCTTCTTCATTTTCATTATAAAGTCATCTTTTTCCGCCTTAATTCTTATTTCCTCCAATGTTATGGGCAGTTCTCTTACAGTATTGTAGAATACATTTTTAATTTCATTTTCAGCCCTTATTACCGCAATTACTGTATGTTCAAGTGATTCCCAGAAGCTTGGTATTTGTCTAGGAGTTATAGCTATTATGTCCAATTTTTGGATTGATTGATGTAGTCTATTTTAAAGGTTATTTTGGCAGGATTGGTTTGTTAATTTGTTTGTTATTATTTACTTTATTATTTTTACTTGTTTTTATGTATTTTTTTTTATTTTTTTATTTATTCTATTTTGTCTATTCTAACAGGAGTGGTTTGTTAATTTGTTTATTATTTGTTTGGGTTAATTTATTTTATTGTTTTTTATATTATTTTGTTTATTTGTGTTTGTACATTTCAGTATTTGATTTTTAAGTAACATAATAAAAATTTGTTTTCATGTCTGCATTTTGAGATGAGCTCAGATCGTTTATTTAGTAATTCATTTTGGTCTGGCGAGGTAATAATAGCTATTTTTTCCTCAAAGCAAAGTTTGCAGGTTTTGGATTGATTGTTGTAGGCTGATGATCTCTTCCTTATTTTCCATGTTATTTTTGGTGTGATTTGTGTTTTGTTTTTAATTTCCCAGATATACTTGGAAAGCATTGTGCTGTTCGCATATTTACTATTTGTGAATGATGTTTAGTGTGCATAATTTCTTTGTTTCCAAGGTCCTTCAGTTACTCCTATGTATACTTTTCTTCATTATCTGGTGAATTTACCCTGGCTTGGTATATTACATTGTTTTGTTAGCAATTACCATTTAAGGGACATTCATTCTTTATTCTACAGTTACATGTCGGTTTAATTTGTTCAGTTGGTTTGTTGATAGTTTTCCTGTTGTCCTTTTTTATTATTTGTACGATGTTCTCAGTGCAACTGTAGCTGATTTTTACAGTGTTTTTATTGATTATTTTGTGTAGAGTGCTTGATTCTAGGAAGTGTTTGTTTAAGAGTTTAAGGAATATTTTGCATTGGTTTGTTTTCATGTTTTTGCTGTATGGTGGGTTGAACCATATGATATTTCTCTTCCTGTTGGCCTTTTTTGTGCTCTGGGGTATTTGAATGTTCCCGAGAATCCACTATCTTTTAGGGCTGTTTCGTATTCTTTCTTAGCTTTGTTAAATATAGATTCATTGAAGGAATTGTCGGAAAGCCTGCGGTTAATCGATTTTGGTATCTGTTTGATTATAGAAGGCGGGTGGTTGGAAGATGTGTGTATATAAAGTGGTTTATCATTGGGTTTTCTATATGGGTTGTATGTGCCTTTTCTTAGGTTCAAGGTAACATCTAGAAAATCTACTTTGTTTAAGTTAGTTTTTATATTTATGTTGAATCCGTTATTTTTGAAAATCTTTATTATTGCTTTTCTAGTTTTGTCTGTGTTTTGTTTGTTACAGTTTCTTAAGATTATGAGTCATCCTTGTAGAGTCCTGTGTCATTTCTATCTATTATTTTGCTTAGTTCGTGTAATAAGTAAATACCTACGATTTCGAATGTCTGCACCGTCAAAGCTTCCCATTGTAGTGTCAAATATCCCATCCTTCTTTATCCATGCTTCTTCATGGTGAAATAGTAATGATTTATGGGAGTGCTTAATGATGTCAATTTCGTTTGGTTTTATTATTATTTGTTCCTGAGCTAAGTTGATGGCCTTATCTAACATGCGTTCTGTTATGGATGGCAATTTTGTTTGTTATTTATGCTGTGGAACCCGTCAATTGTTGCTTTTGTGTTTTTCCACTGGTTTACTCCTAACGTCTTCCTTAGTTCAGAATTAAATCTTACTAGTATCATTTTACTTATTTTACCAAGTTCACTTTTAGTTGGGTTTATGATGCATGCAGGTTTGGTTTTGAAATTTTCTTTGTGGTCTTTTAGTGTGATAAAGGCTTGCATCTTACTGATGCAACTTATTCATCCGTCTAGGTCTGATTTTTGGGTGATTGCTTTAGCTTCCTTATTGATATTGTGCTCTATTGTTTTTGGTGCTTTTTTGTATGTTTTGGTTATGTTGCCCTTGAGTAATTTGGTGTGTGTAGAGGGGTCTTAGTTCATATAAATTTCTTGTTTTGTCCACTGCGATAAATACATTTGTTGAATTGTTTATTTTAGTTATATTTTCTTTTAGTGTTTTTTAAATGCATCTTGTTTTTTATGGAATTTTACGTTTCTGACTAGGTCAGTTAAGTCTTTCTCGAAGTTGTCTAATTCTTTTTGTTGTGGGGTGTGGGGCATTTTTTGGTTTTAGTACTGTATTTTTCCTTGAGTGTAGTGTTATTGTGAAGGTCCTGGTTTAAAAACAAATGGGCTTTCCATCTTATTCTTTTTATGAAGCTTTCAATTTTTTCAATTAATTTTAGCTTGTATATGGATGGAGATGGAATGGGTATGTTTTTTTAGGAATCAGCCAAGGCTAAATTTTTCTGTGTCCATAATGTGTTATAAATATAGCGAAAGTGCTCTACTGTTTATCAGGAGCTGAATATTGAGCACTTTATCCCGTAAATGTAACACACCTTAAAACTACATTTCTTCATATTCAGCTTATATATATATATATATATATATATATATATATATAATAATAATTAGCAAACCCTAAAAATGCTTGTAACTTCATTACATTTGCTGGAGCAGGCATGTTTTTTATTGCACTTTCCCTTGAAGGGTCTGGTCATCTACCATTTCCATCGATAATTTGTCTTAGATATTTAAGTCTGGACATAACTCGCATTTTCCTTCACTGATCTTAAAACCATATTCTTTAATTCTCTCAAATACTTTTTTTTACATCTTCCATATGTTGTTTTTGGGCCTTACTTTAAATAAGTACATCATCTAAATATGCTTGTGCACAATCCAAACCGGCAAGCATTGTATCCATTATATGTTGGAATATGCTTGGTGCTACCTTTATACCGAAAATAAGTTGGTTAAATTTGTATAATCTTCTATGAGTGTTAACTGTTAATAGTTTGGATCACTCTTCATCTACTAGTACTTGTAGGTAAGCATCTGACCAATTTGGTCCAATTTAGAAAAAAAATTACCACCATTTAATTTGGTAAAAATTTGTTCTGGACTTGGTAATGGTTAGTTATATTTTAAACTTTCATTTAACCACGTTGAAAAATCATCACATACGCAGATTTTATTATTTCTTTTTTTTATGTAAATGGTTGGTGATGCCCATTCGGAAGAGTCTATTTTTGAGGTCATACCTAATTTTTCTAATCTCTCTAATTCCTTATTAATTGGGTTTAAAGCTGCAAAAGGTACACACCTTTTTGGCTTAAATGTCAGTATTACATTCTCTTTTAATTCAAATTTAGCTTTAGTTCTCTAGACCTGAGAAAACTTCTGGAAAATTCTTTTTTAATTCATTCTTTAATTTTTCAGTTGCCATATTAGCACCGGAGGTAACAATATTTATTTTGTTGCAAAATGAATTGAATTAATTGGAAGGTCCCAAAGATCAAATAATACAATCCACTCTGTTCCAAATAAATTAGCAGCATTCTTTAATACAAACACCACAGATTTCTTGGTTTTTCCAACAAAAAAAATGTTACAGGTGAATTCAGCCAAAATGTTCAATCTCTTTCCTGAAACTCCATGTGCAACTTTATTAGAAGTCAATAAACTGGGTTTACCCATTTTTTTTCATGTTTGTTCATTTATGATATCAGATTCTGTATTCAGTTGTAATTTTATTTTTACATTATTAATTTCCACAAAAACAAATTTCCTCTTTTGAGATGTCATGCATTTATCATGTTCACATATGTTTTATTTTTCCTCCATTTTTTGTATCTACAACAAGTACTTTTGTGTCCTACCTTCCTACATTCATAGCATTTTTTGTTCTTGAAAAAACAACTAGTTTTGAAATGCTTACCTCCACAACCGTAGCAAGTATTAGGTATTGAGGGGGGGTATCGTCTTTTTTTACTGTTCTGTTAGGAGTTGAAAAACGTCTACAGTCTTTTCTCTTAGATGGTCAGATGCTATGTACTTGTGAAATGTTTCCTCAATCCTTGTGGTATCAAGTTTTAGATTTACAATACATTGACACTCTTCCGCTATTTTCTGGAGAGTTAATTTGGGATCCACTTCTGATTTACCAAGTATCCTGGAACTTATTTCCACGTCCTTATTAAATTAAACCCTGTACGAATATTAGACATTTAAATAAATCCGGAGTTATCTCATTTAACTTGAATTTCTCATATTCTCAATTCACGACTCCTGCATAAATGACAAAATCTTCATCGTTCCACTTTACTAAGTTAAGACATTGCCATTATGTATTAAATAATAAGCTCTTATCACCAAACATTTTTGATAGTATTACAACAGTTTCATCCAAATTTATCTCACCTAGTTTTTGTGGCAAAATATAATTCAAATATTTTTCATGTTCAGTAGGGGGACAATTTCCTTAATAATAAGCAAACATTCTTTTCATCATACCAAAGCGAACAATCCCTTTTGAAGATCACTTCGTATCTTCTCTAATAAGCTGGAAATGTTATCCATTTGTCTGGATTGTATACAAATTTGCTGATTGAATTAGCAACAGCATCTGGAGTGAATGAATCTGAAGTCTTTTCTTCCATAGTTTTACAAATAATTCAAAAACCTTTGTTGTTGTTGTAATTGTAATTGCTGTTCATGTTGTTTTTGTTGCTGCAACTGTTGTTATTGTTGTAGTTTTTGTTGCTGCAACTGTTGTTCTTTTTGTTGCTTTTGTGACGTCAACATTTAAATCATGATAGCTTTTAGTTCTTACATTTTGGTGGACTCTGCTGAATATTTTGCAGATTAATTTTTGAATAACTTTACATGGTTATTTCTCTGTAGTTCTGCAAATATGACGTCTCTTTGGTAAAGTGGTAAATATTACTGAATATACTATTACGATGTGTAGGATATGTATATATTATTTTTTCTTCGTATAAGTTCAACAAATACTCATCGCCACTTTTGTAATTCCTGTTTGAAGGAGAGACTTTGTAAATCATAGATAATATAATAGTAATACCTTTGAACAATATTAGGTCAGACACCACTAATCCC
>OZ038485.1:135189779-135484779 GCA_964036315.1 Acanthosepion esculentum
ACCATTACTTCATAAAGTTTCCTTAAAATTTGAGCTCTTTTTGTCTCATCTACCTTGTTAGCTAATGGTAATCTTACGACTGGTGGATTTTAAATTTTAGATCACCCCCCCTATAAAAAAAATTGGATGTCATGGGTTAAATTGTTTCATCATCCTAGCTTAGTAGTCGTTGAGTAAATCAAAGAAGGTATAAAAACTTACTAATTATTAAATCCAGACACTAGCCCTAAAGTTATGGCCTGTCGTGTATTAAAGGAAAACTAATATAAAAATTATTGAGAGAAAATGGAAAAGCTTTGGAATGAAAACGTGTTTCACCTTTATGTGTTGTCTACCAGCTCAGAAGGTCTACTAATCTGAAGACGTCCAGCCAACGTTTCACCTTTATGTGTTGTCTACCAGCTCAGAAGGTCTACTAATATGAAGACATCCAACCAATACATAAAAAGACGAAACATATTGTCATTAAAAAGCTTTTCTGCTTTGTCTCATTTCTCCATTTTTGTTTACATTCTATATCTAACTTCTTTTTTTTTTAATCATTTCATCCCATGCAAGGCAGTAAAGCCACTAAGATGCAAGGGGTTACTGAGTTTTAGAGAATATGAGAAAAGAAAAAACTATTTAGAACGGAGAATAAAAGAAGAATTAAGAAGACAGAAGATAATGATTGACATTGCATTCAAATTTTTGAAGATCAAATTTGACTAGAAAGCAAAAAGTTGGAAGTGTGTTCTACAGCCGAGAAGTGTGATAGAAGAAACTGTGGTATAGAACTTACAATTGCATCTTAGCCATTCCAATTGTAAAATGATGAGACCTTGCTGCAAATCCAGTACTGCACTTAAATTCATAAAGTCTAAGTACCATAGAGAAAAATTCTTTAGAACAATTACCATGTAAGTATTTCTAGAAAAGGTGCGTTATGGTGATGGGAAAGTGACTGAATGGTGAGATGCCTGGTCAAGATCAATAGCATTGCAGATTCTTCTTTGTATTTTATCAAGAATTTCTAAATATATAGCAGAAGCACCAGACTACATGTGGCATCAGTATTCAAAACGATGACAAATGGTAGACTTTAAAATCATTATTACAGAATAACATATTTCATATGATCTGCTTCACTTATAGTTTGCAACCCTGAAATGAACATGAATACATTTTTCTCTTACAGCTTTTCTTCCTCTCTAAAAAAAAAAACTTTAAAAAAAAAATTTCTGTGTACATGGCACTTTCAAAGTAAGCTCTATGACAGCAATCAAATGAAGCTGTGTTTGGTTTTATAATATTTATGCATGTTAAGTGTAGAGGATAAGGCAAGTAAAAAGATTGTGTTGCATTACTGTCCCAACTGGGGAGGTTCTTCTAAATTTGGAACACTCATCATTGGAAACTTACTTTTTTTTTTTCTTCTTTTTTTTTTTTTTTTTTACCTGTGAACATCAGCCACCATGCTGGTGCAAAATGTACAACTACCTTAGCCTCCAGGCAAGGGGTTGCTATAAAGCTATTCCAGTCTTTGCATACATTGGATTATGAAATGCTTATTTTGCATAATTACCAAGACTGAGTTTTGTTTTTCAGCTTGAAGCAAAAATGGAAAAAGACCGGGAACAAAATCGGCAACTCTTATTAGACACTGCCCAGTTGAGTCTCGTCCATAACCCAGACGCCTTCTGTTGTCCAATATGCCTCGATGATATACCTGCAGGCGAAGGGGTTATTTTGCAAGAATGTTTACATTCTTTCTGCAAGTAAGTCTCTTTATGGATTTATGTGTTTATGAGATGAAATTTTGTATATAAAAAATGTCTACATTAACTGAAACTGTTACATTCAAACAAACTTTTTACATAAAGCCAAAAAATGTAGTATTTGCTGCCATCTATGGCCTGAAGCTGCTTAAACTTCACTTTCCAAAAATTGGTTATGCATTCTTGTAGGGAATGATTTCTTTCCCATTTTCCCACAGATGTAGCATTGCAAGCCTATCACTATTGCCATTTCCATGGTAAATGTTCAAAAGACCACCACTCTTTAGTTCCACCTGTTCAGACCTTTGTATCTAGGACATGCCATGTTATGACCATGGAACTGAATCAGCTACATATCCTCCATATTACATTTGTAAGCAATAATTTCAAATAGTTTTTTTTCTTGAGAACTGCTACTTTGTGAACCTGCATAGATGTTTCTCTGAACACTACAGTCTTCAAGTAAAAAGGCTCATTTGCTATCTATCCTCATAATCTTCACTTTCTTTTCATATCATACAAACTCATTTCAGTAAAACCCTGTAACATGAATAACTCTTGAGCCTTGTATTAGGTTAACTTTAGTATTAAAAAAGACAAACCGAAAACAAAAATTTTGCACGTATTAAAAATACATACATACTGATATACATACTGAAGGAATGCATGTTTTCATCAGATGACGATTCTCGTGTTAGATGTAGTTTGGGGGCAAAAGCATCATTATCACTAACTTCCAACACCCCAACTTATCTCTTGAAACCATTGGGTATTTTTGCTTAAAAGTTTCGTGGTATCCTAAGGTAATAATGGCAATTTTTGAAGGTAATTTTAATTTGTTAACACTTTCAGTGCTGCATTGTTATAGCATTGTTGTTTAGGTGTTCTTACCCATTATGGGGCTAAATTTGTATTGTATGCCACAAGTATACTGGTTTGTAAATAGCACTAAATGCTCAGTAGTCTATAACACAGATGCAAGAGACTGACATTTTATTGTGTCTTGAGAACATATATACACTAAATCCCTGGGTTACAACAGATCTGATCCACAACAATTCATGGTTACAATGCAATCTCCATTAATCTTGCTTTGATTTATGCTGTTCGCCCCTTGTACATATAATGCGAATGATGTGGTGAAAGGATACATTGTGCAGCAGAAGAATATGTTGTCATACGAAGCTAGAGTGAGGAGGGAAATATGGGTCGGTTCCTGGTTGTATTGGTCAATAAATATACAAACAGCTTAAAACAATTTCATTATATGTATTATATTCATGTCCCCATTTTTTTTTCAGTCATAATTATGTTAACTTATGTCATAAAAGTTTAGTGTTATGTCCTAGATTATTACTTTACTATTGCATTAGCATAAGTGAGTGACAGGTTTATGCACATAAAATCATGGGTATGTTCTGACTTGCACCGAAAATTGCATTATGGCACATTGTAGGAAAGGAATTCTATTGTAAGTTAAAGACCTTCTGTGTGTGTGTATATGTGTGTGTGATTGATAAATTGTCATTTAAATTATGCAAAAATGAAAATAACAACAGATATATTTACCAAAATTACACAAAAATATCTTGAAATACTAAAGAGTTGTTTAAGTTGGTGAATGCTGTCATAATCATTGCCTTCAGTTCATCTTTGGTGTTACAAAGAATTTTGTTGGTCTCTTGCATAACTGCACCACAGACATAATAATCAAGGGGGTGGCAGTTTGGGAAGTTAAGGGGGCCAGATGTAAGGGGTGACATCTTCGGAGAAATTGTCTGACAGTCATGACTGGGTTCTCCTGCTTGTGTGGCATGGTATAGAGTCCTATTGCCAGACATAGGGTTTTCCAGCAGCCACCCTCTTGACCCATGGTAGCACTACCCCCTCAAGGCACTTGATGTAGGCCTCTGTGTTGAGTGTGAGACTCTGTGGGAAGATGAATGGAGATATAATGTTGCCATCACTAGTGATCAAACACCATGATGTTCACTGTATATTTGGTTTTCATCACTTTTGGTACATTTTGGGGGGACACAGTAAGCCAGTAGTTGTTCTGCGTGTTCACCATCTTATCCTGGCAGGAATTTTTCTCATCTGAGAAAAACCAAAGCATGTCCGAAGAGATGCTTCACTTTGTTCAAAAGTTTCGTAGCTTGGGCTTTCCTCTTGTCCTTCCTCACTTGGGATAAAAATTAGCCCTTTCTTATCTTGTATGAGAAATACCGAATGTCTTCATACACTACCTGCCTGATAAGAAACTCAGACATTCCTGTGTTCCTGACTTGGAGGGATCATTGTCAATCATGGCCTGGATTCTACCTACAAATTTGGTAGTTCTTTTCTTATCAGAACTTTCTGTACCTTTGTAATCGCCATTAGATTCATTCAACTCTTTCTAAATCTTCTGCACTGTTCTCAGATTGACACCCAATCACTCTGAAATGCTTGTATTGGAGCTTCTGGCATGAATGCCAAGCAGTACAGCATGGTGTTTCCAAGTTTCTGGCAGAGTGAATTGTCTTATGGTGCTCTTTTTCTCACAGATGGTGCCCAATTGACCCTACTATACTGTGCAGTCAACAAAATCAAAAACAAACAATGTGCACGCATGAAATTAAAAATATAAAATGGCAAAAATTTACCCTTCGCATCCTATATATATATATATATATATATATATATATATATATATATATATATATATATATATATGTGTGTGTGATAAATTCTATGCTAACAGTTTCTTTTCTCACACTTCTTTCTTCTGGTTCCATTCTTACCAGCTCTCTACTGTCCAATTGCTTACTCTGTTCTCTTTCTGGTCATCATTAATGTTTCTGTTCCTAATTGTTCCACACCCTGTAACCCCTTGTGTTTTAGTGACATTACCGCATTGCTTGGTGTGATTCCGATTAAAAAAAATGTGATGGATTCATACCTTTCTCAAGGGAGTTTCTGTGTAAGTGAATGTAATAAAGCCAAGTGGAATTAAAACTCAGCTATCTGATTTCTTATTCTGAGCCACTATTACACCAGCCACACATCCACAGTTAGAAGAAGGATAATCTCTGAGTCTAAATTCACATTATTAGTGAACAAAGAAATATATTAAATTAGCATGATACTGATACTTCCTGCTAAATGTTAAATAAGACTAAAACAAACAAATTAATTATCTGTCCTATACATCATACCAGTACTAGCATTCAGAAGTTCAAAAGAGGTTCAAAAGGCTCTCCTCTGTTGCCCTTCTACCAGACTGATTGCTGTCCAAGATGATATCATTCAGTCTGCACTGCTATTTATCCATAGCTGAGTAGAGAAGAGATGTGTTCATACCTTACCCAAGGGTATTTGCTATTTTGATTTTTCCAGAGACAAATCCATCTATTTAACCCATATTTGGTGGAGGGGAGATGGATTCATATCTTTCCCAAATGTATTTGAATGTAAGTGAATGTAACGGACTCAACTGAAATTGAAACTTGCTTCTCCAATTCCTCAATCCGAGAGCTATCCATTATTCCACCTTGCTCCCATTATATAATAATGATTGGGAAGGGAAAAGTGTATTCGGGACAGTAGATAGCGATTGATATTGCATTTAAATCTTTGCAGATTAAAGTTGGCTGGAAAGTATGGAGCTAGAAGAAAGTTCAACAAACAAGAAGTGTGAGAGAAGAAACTGTTAGCATAGAATTTATGGTTTTTTTTATCTAGCAGCCATTTTAACTGTAAATGAGAGATCTTGATGCTAGTCTTGTACTGCACTTCAATTCAAATACTCTAGGTATCACAGCAAAGAGTTCATTTGAACAATTACCATGAAAGTATTTATAGAAAAGGCATAAAGAGGCAACCTTACAGTGGTGGGAAAGTGACTGGAGCTGAGATGCCAGATCAGGACCAATGATATTGCAGATTCTTCTTTGGATCTTATCAAGGAGCTCAAGGTAAATAGCAGGGGCACTGGAACATATGTAGCAGCAATATTCTAATCACGAACATACGGTAGACTTATGTAACATAGATTCTAGAGAGAAAAACTTTCTTGCTCGACATAGTGAAATGACTTTCTTAGCAGCTGACCTAGTGATGGAATCAATATAGTCTTTCCACTTCATATCAACAGCTATATAGGCTAAATAGTAGGAATTGTATCTGGATAAAATCATGGTTATTCTCAAAATATTGGTAATGCAATATTCATACATACACACAGAAAATAAGAATTGTTATTCCAATCCAAAATATGATTTGCTTTAATCAGCTAAACTAGCTAACTAGCTGGAGGTGAAAATTGTTGCCAGAGAATTCTCTCCCTTTGCAGCTGTTGTCACATTCTGTTGCCTCAAGAGGGTGGGGGTTGCTGTAAATAAACACTTGTCAATTGTTATTTCAAATATTTTAGGCTGGAAATAGCCTTCTACTGATTTGGAATGAGGTTAAACTTCTCTTTTCCAATACTGTTTTGAATTTTTCTATATGTCACTTTTGATAAAATGAAAACCTTCTTAGCCATCTTGCTTCTTATTGCACCTCAGAACTCCATAAGGAATAATAAAAGTTAAAGTATGCTAAATTGGTAATGTATTTGTTTTTTATTTTTTGTTTTTTTATTTTTTTATTTTTTTATTTTGTGTTTTCAGTTTTTTGTTTTCACTTACCTTACTTATTAAAACTTATTAAGTTACCTTACTTATTAAAACTTATTAAGTTACCTTACTGTTTTGAATTTTTCTATATGTCACTTTTGATAAAATGAAAACCTTCTTAGCCATCTTGCTTCTTATTGCACCTCAGAACTCCATAAGGAATAATAAAAGTTAAAATATGCTAAATTGGTAATGTATTTGTTTTTTATTTTTTGTTTTTTTATTTTTTGTTTTTTTTTATTTTGTGTTTTCAGTTTTTTGTTTTCACCATCAAAACCTGCATGCAAAACATAATGCATTACATCAAAATATTTACTCATCCATTCTTTTATTAGTCTCCAAAACTAATATATGTACACACAATACATTTTTAAAATAGTAGGTGTTCAGTTTTTTTGCACCCTCAAAAAATGCAGTGGCAGCGGGAACAATTCTAGAAAGATTTTAGAGGGGTAAAAGTTAAATAAACCATAAAGGGTTGATAAGCTGTAAAAAACAATCAATCTAACCAACTTATTAAGTTACCTTACTTATTAAAACTTATTAAGTTACCTTACTTATTAAAACTTATTAAGTTACCTTACTTAAAACCTCATCACCATATTTTAATTTTTCTTAACATTTGCTGGGAAGTGTTGGAACCATTTCAACAGAAAAAATATTTTTCTTGGTTATCTAATAATGAGGAGTTATTTTCAGATATATTATCCTTCTTATAACCTTAAGATGGAATAATAATAAACAATCATAATAATATTCATGAAGTGTTTATGGACCCAGAATGTTGGGATGAAAAGCAAGAATAATAAGATGGAATAAAACTAGCAATAAAATAATCCTACTTATTCTAATTGTTGTTTTCAGGTTCCTTTAATGTCTTTTATTACCAATGTTTTTTTTCAATTTTTCAGAGATTGTTTGGTGCATTCAATATGTTTAAATGAATCAGGAGATGCTCGATGTCTTTATCAAGATGATAAATACCAGTGTAATGCAAAGGTTCAAGAAAGTGTAATCAAAGCGGTAAGTTCTTTGTGTAAGGAAGACATTGATTTGGAGTCAATTTCAATAATGGATTACATTGAAGCAGAAACTATTATTTTATTGCAGAGATTCAAGAAAAACATCTTGTCCAATTCCATTTGACAAGCACCAAAATTTTGATTTGTTCTGTTGTCTGATTATATTTTTTCATTATTCCATGGTTTTTGGTTATTTTCTTTGCAGTTTTTGATAAATACAGTCTTTAGTCTCTCTCTCTTGTCTGTCATTTTGAAATGAATTTATTTTCGCCTATTTTCTTTGGGCATTCACTTTGCTGTTTTTAACTGATTTTAGCCAACATAGTCTTAACCTATGAATAGAAGACATAAACAGTATCATATCTGTGGTTCTAGTCATAGATACAATATGTTTGTCTTATTCTCTTTTCAAATGAAACTTCACAGTCACTTAGCAACTCAAATGACGCACTAAGGATAAAACATATTCCAGTAGTTTGCATGCTTCTGTCTGCACTTCACTATTTGTATCCAATATTTTTATTTCGTGGATGTGTGTCGTGATCTACAGACAAAAGATGTAATATATAGATGAGGCCACCAAAATCAACAGAAGCATTATCTTGGTAGACAATGGAGAGGCAATGTGATAAATTAAATACTGAGTAATGAAAGGAATTATTGTAAAAAAGTTGTCCTTTCTATTTAAGGACTGTCTACTCAAGATGGATACTAATCAAGCAGCTCTAATAGTGTTTGGAAATTTGAAAATGTATACTAGACCACAGAATAGGACTATTGCTGATTTCAATATAGAATGTGTTTATATGGTTCAGCAACTCAGTGAATATGAAATTAAGTTACCTGATGCTGTATGGGCTACAAGAATCCTGAACAGTGCTAATCTTGGAGAAGACCGTGAAAAAATTAGTAATGGTAATTGCTAAAGGCATAACGCTTAATGAAATGATTCAAATAAAAAATGTGATGGTTTTTAGACCAGTGACTTTAGTGTGTACTTCCTCTCCAGCAATCAAGCAGATATGAAGATAGCTTAATTGTCAGATGGGAGTAGTGATTTGCAAACAGAGAATGTAATGTATAGGTGAGGCCAGGAAAATTAACAGAAGTATTATTGTTGTAGAGGATGGAGAGTAAATATCTGTAGAGGCACTTGATCAAATAGAGCAAATAGAAGTTGAACCAACTATCAGAAGAATAAATCCAAGAAATAAAATCCATTTGGACCTCATGGTAAGCCCTCGAGATGTACTATTTGTAAATCTATCATGCACTGAGTAACAATAACCCTAGCAATAATACAGTCCTAGGACAGACTATTGGTGTCACTGTTTGGGATTCAGGTTGGTATGTGGTTTGACTTGTTTAAATGTTACGTAGACACAGAGAAAGTCAAAAGAAAAATGGAAGTAGAGCTACATTTAGATTTGGAAATGACCAAAACAAAGTCTGTATTCAAAGTGAAGCTACCCTGCATATTAGCATGAAAAATGTTGAAATTACTGCTGATGTAATATTCTGAATGATCTTTTTTATTGAGTAAAGATACTATGAAAAAATCTAATACTCTTTTGAAATTTAAAAGTGATTGAAGTTGCAAATTCCCTGAACCAATTCTGTGCATTATTACATCCCTTTTGCCATTCCAGGTTCCAAAAAGTAAGAAAAATCCTCCAGACTGTTAATATCTAATCTAAGCAGATGGTGATTTTATCAAACGTTTTAGTGTTGACAAGCTCCAGGGAATTTTTCCCAGGGAGCGAAATGACCATATATAAGTGGGGTATAATTGAGTTTCATTTTGATGTAATCCATTCATATTATATATATATATATATATATATATATATATTTCATTAAAAACGACTGACAAGGTGCTTTTATTTAGTTTTTTATATAATTTCTCGTGCGATCTAATAATGTTTTTCTTTTCAGATGATAAATTATATAAAAACTGTCCGAACGTCAGTCGTTTTTAATGAAATGTGCATGAAAGAAGGATTGCTGCCTAAATACACAAATATATATATATATATATACATATATATATATATATAAAGAAATATAGTCTTAAAGTGTGCTATATTTATGGGATAAAGTGCTCAATATCAGAGATAGAGCATGTGTAAATATAAAAGTGAACATAGAAGTCAACACTTAGAGGCAACAGTCTGTTTCATGCTAGACGTAATCGTCAGGCCACGAGTGCTGTTATTTTTCTCGGCTATTTATATATACGGGTCAGTGGTGCATTGTGGGTAGTCTATTTTGGCGGTTATTTTACCGGAAGTCGTTTATTTGTTTATTTATTTATTTGTGTCAAATTATTTTGCTTGTTTTTATTTATTTTTATTTTTTATCTTATATATTTATTTATTTTTTTAATTTTTTATATATATATATATTTATATATATATATATATACACACATATACATATACATATATATATATATATATATATATATATATATATATATATATATACACATATACATATATATATATATATATATATAACTCTAATTTTTGACTGAAAAACAACATAGCATGATGAAAAAGTTCACAAATTTAATAAAAACAAAAAATTTTTACTCATTTCTAGCATGTTTGAAATTTTGGTTAGACTTCAGCAGACAATGTAATATTTAACACATTATGAAAAACACATTGATTTGGAAATTCTTGCAAAAATCAAATAATTGTTAACTTTTAATGAAACTTTCAGGACTTATTCACACATTCCCATTAGCAGAAAGTGTGGATGTGAATATTATTCAGTCAATGATCTCATAAATATTTTCAAAATATTTTTCATTTAATTTCCTTGAGCTTTTCTTTCTTTTCTAATGCTTGTCTTTTTCTTTTTAAAATATTTTTAGTTAGTTCCTGACGAAGTCTATCAGCGATACTTGAATATTGGCTTGCGACTTGCAGAGTCTGCCATTCCAAATAGCTACCACTGCAAGACACCCAACTGCCAAGGCTGGTGCATCTATGAGGATGATGTTAACTTTTTTGAATGTCCTGTGTGTAATCTGACAAATTGTTTGACATGCAAGGCCATCCATGAGGGCCTGAACTGTAAAGAGTTCCAGGCAGAACTTGATAGAGCTTCTCTGAATAACAGTGAAGCAAAACGTACAAAGAAATTGCTCGAAGTAGGTGCATTTATTTTTTACCATCTTATAAATGTCAAATTTGTGAATAGAACAGTTAGTTGAAAATGTTTGAGGATTTAAAATTTGGATACACTACCAGAATATTATGGCTGAAACTGGTTATCCATTTTTCTAATTGGTACTAAAGGTTGCTGTTAAATACCAGGTAAGAAAAGAAAAAAATCCTGAATACTGATTTTCAAATCTGGCAAGCTCTTTCCACTTGGAAGTTTTGTACAACAGAATATTCCTCTCCATTTCCCTCTCTGCCTTTCAGCTGAGCTAAACTCTTATAAATATTGTTTAATCAAATTTGGTTTATTTGACTTTACGAATTTAAGTCATTTTACATATAACCGTAAGTTCTATGGTAACATTTTCTTCTCTCACACTTCTCACTTGTGGAACTCTCTTCCAGCTTCTTGCTTTCTAGTTAACTTTGATCTTCAAAAATGTAAATGTAATGTCAATTGTCTGTTTAAATCCTGTTCTTTTAGCATCCATTCTCCTTAATAATGTTTTTTTTTCAGATTCTTTCACACTCAGTAACACCATGTGTCTTGGTGGCTTTATCATCTTGCTTGGCGTGAAATGAATAAAAAAAAAAGATTTCTTCTGGAGCATAGCTACACAAAAATTCTCTTCAAGCATAATTTTATTTCTTATCCATGCATTTTAAACTAAGGAAGCAATTACAGATGTTTATAGTTAATCAGAATTCATTCATTATTAACATTCATTTAAATGCTACCTTTATATATATATATATATATATATATATATATATATATATATATATATAGCATAATGAGAAGCCACATATACTTTCTTGATATGTATATAATATATGGATAAAATAACTGAAAAAAAATTGGGTGTTTTTTTTGTGAAAATATTTATTTTCACAAAAAAAACACCCAATTTTTTTCAGTTATTTTATCCATATATTATATATATATATTCCCTACTACACGATGTTAGTCTGTGGATTGCATGTTCATGTTTTTTTTTCATGCACTGAATTACATCTACCAAGCTGCGCATTTGCGAAAATGTTCTCTCTAGCAGTGTTTGAATATGAGTTCCTCTTTGTAGGAGAAAGCGGCATTTGATTTCACCTGCTTTATACTACTCAGTCACAGAGAGCATTACCACCCAGAAAGTTTCAATTACCCTTTTGAAGAAAGCACATCTTTTCGAGATCTTGAAAGCCTGTATCTGCTCGTTTTTGTATCCAAAATGTCAACAAATAATTTCTGATTTTTTTCTGTCATTATTTTCTACTAGTATATGTATATTTCGATATATATATATATATATATATATATATATATATATATATAATATATATATATGTGTGTGTGTGTGTTTCATTAAAAACAATTGACAAGGTACTGCAATTAAGCTTCTTATTTTATTTTTCTTGATTTTGTACACATGCTTTCTTTTCTGGACACAAAAAGTGCAAAAATTGTTCAAATGTTCTCCATTTCCAAGCACTTTCAACTATACATTTAGCCATTATCAAGGATGATTTTATATTTATTTTTGAATTTGAATGCATGGGTTGTACATATGAATTTAGAGTTATAGGGATGTTTTATTTTCCAAATATGGTTAGCACATTGTGGCCCTGTTTGTAATTAATTTTATTGAGTGTTGACTTTTTTTTTATTATTAAGGCTTCCATTATTTTTAATCTTTTTTTACATGTAGATAATGTTATTATGTTTGTATTTTCTATTAGTATATTTTGTATGGAGTCTGGTAGATTTTTGTGTTTGTTTAAATGTGTTCTAATGGAGCTGTGGTTGGATAGGTGTGACGTAATTCATCAGGATAGTCATATAGTAGTGTAACTGATGTATTTATGAGTTTGGTTTGATCAAGAACACAGTTCCTTAAGGGGCCTTTAAACCTAATAATAAAAAAGAAAATATATTCACTCAGCTCACCTTCTTTGTCAGGGTTACTTGACATGGTTTTTGTAAGGTTCGCTTCATTCAGCTGACCTTCTTTGTCAAGACAATAACTGTCAAAATAATTTCTGTAACCTCTGTCAGATGTTTCTTTTTTTAAAAAAGATCTGCTGACAACTGATATCATTACATGGGTAAATCTTGAATAAGTGAAAAAAAATAAAAAATACTTGTGAAAAATAAATTTAGATATTTTGATTCCAATCCAAGTGGGAATGACTGCAAATTACTTTCCTCTCCCCAATAGGCAGAAGTCCACAAATGTATGCTGGGATTTTTTTTCTAGTCAATAAAATAGGGCTTTCTTGTTTTCATTTGAATCAGTCCTGGTCTGTCTTTGCCTCAAAGTCAGAATTCTCTATTCATGCAAATTTGTTTTGTGTGTCAACCCCAATTCTTAGTTTGTGAACTTTTTGATACATTATTGTTAATTTGCCTTGCATATATTGTTTGCTTGCTTTCTATTATTTTTGGCAAAGACACAGTAACTGACAAATTAGAAACAGAACAGGAAAGCAAAAACCAAAAAATAACAAATCAAAAGGTAAAAACAAACCGAAAAACACTAGAATCAAAAACCAAATCCAAAAACCACAAAGATAAACCCAAAACAGAAAAAGACAAAGAAAAACCTGAAGTATGGACTTTCAAAACTACTCTACAGAGTATAATATTTAAAAAAAAAAAAAAAAATTCAGTTAAATCAATAAACATGGTACAACCAAATGTAAATATAAAAAGAGACTCACATAAAATTATACAATGGAACGAACTGCAGGGGAATTAATGTTAACATTAATGAGGTACATCTACTAATAGCAAATTTAAACCCTTCTATTATTTGTTTACAAGAAACCTTCCTCAAAGACAACAAAAAAATAAACATCAGGATGTACCAACAATACAATCAAATTAAAAATACTGACCTACACAGTCAAACACATACTGGTAGAATGTCAAGCTCTTGCCACCGCCAGAAAGCATTACCTTAAAACTAATAACATGAAAGACATTTTTGAGAATACCCACACAGATGATGTCCTTGTTTTCTTGAAAGAGACAGGATTTTACACAAAAATATAATATCTCATCCCAACTCTAACTACTCCACCAAGGTACCATTCGAATGTAGTAACTCTGATATAGCAGCTCGAATACAACAACTATGTCACATCAACTTCAACATAACTACCTCGATGAGCACAACTTGACATGTAAAATAACCTTGGTGCTCATAACAATCTTGATGTGTACAACAGCCTAAAGGTGCATAACAACTCAGGAGTACAACAACTTTAGAAAGCAAACCATATCAAAAAAATAAAAATTAAAAAAAAAAATTTTTCAGCATTAAATGGCCCAACGAAGGTCGATATACTGGTTAAACAAACAAACTATCTATCTATCTATTATTTTTGGCCCTATTCTTTTCTTTTGTTTATTGTCAATTCTTTTTGTTTTGGTAGTTCTGCCATTTATTTCTATTTAACCATGGTCACTCACTCTAGACAACAGGAAAAAGTATTGACATTTTTCTTCACCTAATTATCAGCATGTAAGCCTGAGCAAATTTAATATCTGTTGCTTTCAGATTCTATTTTCATTCATGCTATAAAATTTGTTATGCTTTTATGATTTTGAATGTGTTATTGTTTTAGAAAAGCTTTCTCATATTGCTCAGATCTCTGTTTATATTTTGTTTTGAAAACTCTAGGGGATGTTGAAGACTGGAGAAGCTATGAGGTGCCCCCGTTGTAATGTCATACTGAGCAAAAAAGATGGCTGTGATTGGCTGTGTTGTTCTATCTGTAAACTCGAGATATGCTGGGCTACGAAAGGCCCACGTTGGGGACCTGCTGTAAGTATAGTCACCTCTCTTGTTTATATATTTTTTTCTTTTTTGAACCTTACCAGCAAGTCCCTTTTTTAACCTATAACACTTTGACTGCTGTATCTTTTCCTTTTATCGTCCTGGGTATGACAATAAACTACATCTGGCAGCAAGACCTCAGATTGGGAGATTGGAGGTTTTGAGGTGTGTGGAACCACCTCTTAATTGCTGCTGTTTCCAGGTCCACCCATACCAAGAGTGGTAGCACCTGTTAGGGTCCCAGCTATGGGCAAATAGTAAAACATCAAATTCTATGAAAATGTAAAAATATGTTTTTATGGTAAAAATATCAGCAATACATTTTTATATGAAAAAAGTTATCCATGATACATATTCATAGTAAAATTACCAACAATAGATTTTATAGCAAAATGAACAACAATGCCTTTTATCTGTAGTTGAAGACATCAAACTATGTTCAAAATATTTAGATTTCAGCCCAAAATAACACATAGAGGTTGATATGCTGCTAAACAGATTCAAACCCAAACTTTTTCTTTTATTTGTTGTCTATTCCATAGTTTAATTTATTCTGTGTTTTTCATTTTGTTAATAAATATCTACCACGTTCTTTCTGCTCTGTAATTTCTGCTGCTGTTTCCATTGCAAATGTGCAGACGTGCTCTGTTCTTTAGTTTTGTCAGTTCAGATCTTTTTGGTTAAGACATACCATGGCATTTCCACAGAGTTGAACCACCATCATTTCCTCTGTTTAAAGTTCTACTCAGGCAGCTTTTTTCCTACAACTGCTGTTCTGTAGATCAGACTTATGCACCTGGGTGCTTCCCTGAACACTACAATCTCAACTGCCTCAATTCAATGGTTATATAAGTTATGAGGCCAGGAAAATTAACAGAAGTATTATTGTTGTAGAGGGTGGAGAGTAAATATCTGTAGAGGCGCTTGATCAAATAGAGCAAATAGAAGTTGAACCAACTATCAGAAGAATAAATCCAAGAAATAAAATCCATTTGGACCTCATGGTAAGCCCTCGAGATGTACTATTTGTAAATCTATCATGCACTGAGTAACAATAACCCTAGCAATAATACAGTCCTAGGACAGACTATTGGTGTCACTGTTTTGGATTCAGGTTGCTCCAGGTCAGTATGTGGTTTGACTTGTATCGTTATCTCTCCTCTTTACCCTCATATTTACTTCTTTCACCTCTTTTTTCCCTCTTATCATATATCTCATTCAACATTGTCATTTTGACCATAACCTCTATATTGAGTGGATCTCGAGCCTTTTACTGTGTGAAATTTTGTATTAAAGGCATATTAAATATAATTGTTTGGAATAATTAAGAAAATTATACAAAAATAAAAAGGAATAAATTCAACTATCCCAAAATGTCATTGAGAATTTATATAATGTATGAACAGAATATAATTCGAATGATTGATTCATTTTCTACAGCTTGCAGGTTATTTAAAGTCAGAAAATATTTTTAGATTGTAAGAAATATTTTTTGAGATAGTTATGGTTTAGTGATGCAAGTCGTAAATTAACCCATAGCTGGGGGGAGAAGAGGTGGATTTGTACCTTTCCCAAGGGTATTTGCACATAAGTAAATATAACAAACACAACAGGTATTGCAAATCAGCTCTCCAATTAATGAGCCATTATCCAGTACAACACCTACACAGTCACCTCAGAATATAAAATTTCAATCATGATGAAATCTTTGATGAACTTGTTTCATTAAAACACTGTCTTTGCAAATATGGTGGATAAAATTCTGTATTTTTTAATACCAGATATAATCTTTGAAAATCCTGAAGAACATTTTTATAAACACTTTTATGTTTTTTTAGACTAATTTTTCAATAAATTTTTCAAGAATTTTGTATATTTTGATCTATTCTGCTATTTGTGTATATATATATATATATATATATATATATATATATATATATATATATATATATATATATATATATATATATATGTCTAATGTGATGTATTTTCATTTTTTGTTTTGTTTTTCAGGGTGCTGGGGACCTTAGTGGTGGATGTAAATGCAACGTTGATCAGGTGAAATGTCACCCTAAATGCCTAAATTGTCACTAAATATTTACGTTTTCACATCTATTAAAAAGCTCTCATATATATATATATATATATATATATATATATATATATATAGTAAAGAATGTCACAATATGGAATACTTAATAACAAAAGTCATAAAAATATAGACAAAAAAGGAAAAGAAACTAAATGAAATTGGCTACATTATATATCCAACCACATTAAAAAAAAGTAGTTAAAAGTTTAACAAATTCCAGCACCCCCTCTCCTTCATGCACATGTGTAGTTACATTAATGTAAACATCACTTTTGTCTAAAAATTCCTGAAGGATGAAATGTGTCACATAAAAGTTTTTCCCACTTTGTCATTAATTTTCCAACTATTATACATATACACATATATATATATATATATATATATATATATATATATATATATATATATGTTAACTCTAGAATATATATACATATATATAAATTTGTTTTTATTACTTCAAATGTTATTTTTAGTAGATACCAGTGTTGACTTTTGACCCCATTTTTTGAACAGTGTGCATTCTGTTTAATGCGTTCTCCATTAGGGTTTGAACTAGCATCCCCCTTAGTAGGAGAAACCATCATCTGATCTGGCTTTAGACTGTTTGGCCACAGAGAGCATCACAGCCCAGCAAAGTTCCAGCAGTTACCATTTTAAGGAATGCATTTTCCTTTGTTCAGAATCTCTTGAAAGCAGCTTGATTTTGTATCCAAAGCAGTTTCTAAAAAATTAATGGATTCATTTTTAATCCAACATTTTTGTAAATTACTTCAAACATTATTTTAAGTGGATACCTGTGTTTGAATGCGTGAGAAAACTAACAAAATGTGCTCTATGGCAGGGTTTCAGTATGCATCATCCTTTGTTGGAGAAACTGTCATCTGATCTGGCATGTTGTAGACTGCTCAATCACAGGACATGACAGCCCAAAATCTTTTATGCTATCAATGCCATAGTATATCCAAGAAGTGAAAAACAGAAATTGTTATTTCTGTCAATTCAAAATGTTGCATTACCACATTTTCTTGTGAGAAAAATCAGGATACTGTTGTCATGTGACAAAATTACCCTGTAGATTCCCTGTAGCCCTCTACCTTACAGGGAATCTACAGTTTCAACCGAGTCATTATCTGTATTAGTTTTGTAAATTAGGCTAATTTAAATATATGTTTGAATAACAGCTAATTAATGTATGAGTTGTATATAGTTAAAATAGTACTTTAGTATTATTTAGTACTATTTTAGTTCTTTAGTTGGAATAGTATCTAGCAGTACTAGTTCTGGGATTAGTTAGGTACCCATGAATATGAGCCCTTGTAGTTGGTAGGGTAGGTACCATATGTACAGCAGCTGTGTTTCTAGGGCCTGATGAGACCCAACCCCCTTCAGGCTGGTTTTAAAATCAGAATTGTTTTCCTTCTCCTAGATTCATTCAAGTGTACAACCCATATAAAAAGAAATTGTAATGCTAACCACAAGAGGACAGCAAAGCTGAAAAAGGTTGCAAAACGAAGGGCAGTATTTTCCATTTACATTTGCCTGGGCAGATTTCAAAGAAATTTTGTCTTTAAATTCATCTTGATACTTGTCAAGCTTAATTTCCCTAAGTTCCTTAGTTTTCCCCTCATTGTTCTGTACCTCATTAAAGTCAAAGTCATTCAATATGATAGTGACCAATAAAAGATCATCATATTTGTCTTCATAGGCTTTTTTAAAAAATCATTTTTAGACATTATTTTTGTGAATGGTTTGAAATCCTTTTTTAAAATGATTTTTTTAAAACTTTTGCTCATTGCATAATGTGAGGGTAAATAAAAGAAGCTGGTACCAAGAAGCAGGACTGCAACACACCTCATGGGGAGCAACTAACTGCCACTGAAGATGGAGACAACAAGTTGTTAACAAAGTCCAAGGGAGATGGTTGAAATATTTTAAATGTCTGTATAATGATTCACTCCACCCAGAATGAAAGTGACACAAATTCTGAAGAAAAGTCAGAAAAGTCATCCTGTGATGAATAAAGAAAAGGCAGTTGCAAATGTTTCAAAACACAAATCCTCCCATAGTGGACAACATTTCCAGAGACCTGCCAAAATGTTGACAGTGAGCTGATGGTAAATGCTTTGAGAACACTTTGCCAGAAAATCTGACAAGAGAATAAGTAGTCTTAAGAATGGTCTTAGTCACTATTGCTACGTCTACCCCAAAATAAGAAAATCTGACAGAACCTAAATTATAGAACTCTCAACTTGATCTGTCACTCTGGTAAAGTCTTGCTTCAAGTGATCCTCAACAGATGGAAACCAAGCAATTTTTAGAGCAGACCAGAGCTCTGGAATAGATATTTGACTGTGGGATCCTTACCGAGACATGTAACTCTTTGATGAGACTCTCAAAATTGGTGCACATCTCTAAAACTGTACTGAAAATTTGCTGGCTCAACCTAGGAGGTTTCCAAAAGAAATTCCAATATACTTTATTTTGTCAAATCTTGTTCTTTATAATTGTGGAATCATCTTGATTGTTCTAAATTTTATTATAGTTGCAAGGTTTCGGTCAAGTACCATCTGATCATCATCAGGTATCTATTGTTTGGCTGATATGGGATATTTGTTATTATTTTGTCCCTATAATGCTAGTTGCTGTCTATTCCTGCTAAACTGTGCTTCATTACTTGATCCAGTGATTGAACAACCGACCACTATATATGCCTTTAACTCATGTTCAACCAATTTCTTTATCCATTACATCACTGTACAGTCCTGAAAGACATTAGGAATTTATTTTTGGAGCCTTTATATTCCGTGTTAGATGATTTTGACATCTAGTTAAATTCTGATGTTTTGTCATTTGGTTAAGTTCTGGGAAATATGTCTGATGAGCCAAGAACTTGTAAGCATTCTCATAATTGGCGTGAAAAGCTTTCCAGAGTCTTCATTCACAGATCCAAGACATGACATGCATACACGTGTTCATGTGGGCTTAGCTTTGTTCGGCATAAGTTGCAGTAAAGAGAAATGATGAAGAGACAATCATTTTCCTGCTATTTTCCAAATGAAAAAAGCTTGCTTTAAAATAATAATAATTGATAGAAATTATTTGAAGAATTACAGGGAATTAAATGTAAGCATATGTCGTTGCTGATATCATTTGTGTAAATGACAGCGTGTCTCAGTCAGTCAGAGATAATAATGAATAAGACAAGGGGTTACTGGGTGCAGAAAAATCCGAAATATTAATAATGAGGAAGAATCAGAAGGGCAGGAGATAGTGATTGACATTGCATTTAAATTTTTGCAGATTAAAGTTGGATGGAAAGCAGGGAGCCGGAAGGGATTTCCACAAGCGAGAAGTGCGAGGAAAGAAATTGTTAGCATAGAACTTAGGGCTACATCTAGCCATCTCAACAGTAAATTGATGAGATGTCGATGCCAGTCTATCACTGTGCTTAAATTCAAAAAGTCTAGGTACCATCGCAAAGAGCTCATCTGAACAATTACGATGAAAGTATTTCCAGAAAAGATACAGAATATCAACCTTACAGCAGTGGGCAAGTGACTAAATCTGAGCCATCAGATCAGAACCAATAATATTGCTGATTCTTTGGATCTTATCAAGGTAAATAGCAGGGGCACTGGACTATATGTGGCAGTAATATTCTAATCATAAATGGTAAGATATGTCAGCTAGATTCTGGAGAGAAAAATTGTCTTTTGCTCATCACAGTGAACCAACTTACTTAGCTAAGTAAACGATTCAATATAGTCTTTCCACTTCATGTCAGCTGAAAACATTAACCCACGAAGATGCAACGAGTTACTTTCCTGGAGGTTAAAATCAGCTCTGCTGATGGACGGCAGAGAGGGTCTCTCAGATGATTAATGCAGATAGATTGTAATGACAGTAGCTGGAAGTCTCTGGGCTCTGATTGGTAAAGCATTTATATTAAAGCAGGCTTCTCATGGGAAAAGGTATTTAAGCTTCACCAAAAGTTAATTCTTTATATCTGACCAGTTTTGCTTAATAACTGACATAGAATAACAGTGTGAAAATATTTGTCTCTATTTATGAGATGAAATATTGTAACTATTTACACTATTTAGATTGTTCAGACTATTATCCTCATCTTTGATGGACTCAGTGAATAAAAACATTGGTTGATGTAATCTAGTGACTTGATCCAAAGAGTTGTGAGTTCAATACCTGGCCACAGCAGTGGTGAACAAAAATTTGGTGAGATTACTAAAGGGAATTAACTGAAACTGAGATATCCAGAAAAAGACATGCGAACGATTTTTACCTCAGTGCGGACTAAATAAAGAGATTGGTTTGAAATTCCAACATATATCACCTGAAGAAGGTCAGAGTGTACAATGGCTGAAACATTATGAATATGACAAAACTGAGGACAACAGTCCAAACAATGTAAATAGTGTGAGAATTGCCCAAAAAAAAAAAAAGTAACTGAAATTAAGATGATAGTTTTCGGCATGCTTTCTTAATATCCAATGTCAGTAAACTTTCTCAAAGAATCTCCCTAATGCCTGTCATTTCTCTTAAACATGTCATTTTTCTCTTCTTTCAATGTCCCTTCAGAATGTGGCTTGATTAATTAATTGAGTGTTCTGTTTTAATAACATATCAACTCTGTTCATTATTTAAGGCTGACAAAATTTTTTAATTAAATATATGACTTGAAAACAATCCTCTGGTGTATTCGTTCTATGGCTCTACAGTTCTGCCTCTAGAATTATTTGCTATAATTTGTGGTATTGACTCAACTTCAATAAGCTAGGAAGCTCTCTACTTTATTCTTCTTGAAAAGCTCCTCTAGATTAGTCATGTCATAAAAATTGTTGACGTATAGGGACAAGGCCACTACTATCGGTTAGAATATGTTTTACAATATATGACTCTTGACCTGCTGTACATTCAGGAGGATGAATGAGTGTCCTATTTGGATTCTTGATAGGACATTTTACGTGGGTGATCATGGCTCTTTATAATATTCTATGGTTTTTTTTACACCCGCTCAATTTCTGAAGATCAAATAAACTCAAAATATTCTCAATCACAAAATTTTTTTTTTTTTCATCCCTTTTGATTGATAGGCTAGTCCTTATAATGAATGAAATAAGAGGCTATGGTGGTTCCATTTACCTGTAGATTGAAATGCTGCTTCTCTGTGCATTGGAATGTGTGTTTTTGTTTGTGACAAGAGTATGTTGTGTTTAGGTCTCTTAAAAAATAATGGCATGTGCAGTTAAGACACTGTATGTTGCTAAAATCCATTTCTGGTTGCTGGACTCTATCTAATCCTTTGCTTACTCATATGTTTGATTGTAAATGCTTTTAATATTTTTGTTTATCTTTTGTTCTTGCATAATTAATCCTGAAACAATGTCGGCTGCATAAACTTTGAAGGAAAAAAAAAAGAAATTAAAGAATAAGCTGAAATTAAGATAAACAAACGTTTTGCATGCAATTGCTTAACGTTAATCTTGCTTTGTTTACCTAATGTAAATTTTGTTTTTGTGAAATAAAATTATTTTTCTGATGATGCCAGGTCATCAGTAAAACATGGCATAGTAGAAACTTTCCAAATTCTTCTGTTCCATTTTCATCCAAATTTACTCATACCTGTGTATATATTTTAATGCTTTCTAAGGATCACCCATCTTTGTTTTGTTTTTTTCTCTATTCCTTAAATGAAAATAAAATTCTTTCATTGACTTTAATAAATGATTTGAAAACATCTCTGACCATCGTTATTTTAACCACCTTTAATTTACTTTTTTGACTTTATTCTATATATTCTATGTATATAAAACAATAAAAGGAAAGATAAGTAAAAATGCCACGTTGCCATAATGGAATATTTCATTTGTAAGTAAGTTTGCCAATATATTGCTATTAATATTTCTTTTGTGTTATCATTTATAAGGTTATATTTTTTTAATTAATTGTTTAAAAGAAAAATTGTTTATTGTGAGAATAATAGATATAGGTATAGATAAAAACCATCTGTATGCAAAATATTTGTAAAGATATGTGTTGATAACTGTTGAATGATGTTTTAAATTGACCTTGTTACCAAATAAATGTATTTACAGAATTATGAATTTAATTCAATAACAGAAAATGTTAGTGTTTGTATTACTAAATTTAATAAAGAACTTACTACAAAAAGCTTTGGGTTTCTACTTTTGTATGTTTTGCAGATGCATATCTGTGGAAATTGGTGCTGATTACATGTCACTAAAATTATAACTTTCTAAAGTACATTAAGTAGTTAAAAAATACAAATCAAGACCATTAATATATATATATATATATATATATATATATATATATATATATATATATATATATAACACTAATAAACTTATAAATGTAAGCAGCTATACTCGTTCGATAAAACCTTAGGTGTTTTAGCTTGTGAATGAACAAACTAATACCCAAGGGAAAAAAAAGGATAAAAAAAAGAAAGAACTAAGAACATGGACTTCTGGTGAAAATAATCGTCTAGAATCTAAGTTTAGAGTCCAAAGAAAAAACCTCCGACACGAGTAAAGTAAAAATAACTAAACAAAGTGCTCAATGTGCTAAGTAGAGCAAAATAAGTAAGTAAATCTAAAGAGCCAGACAAACCTACCTAAGTTTCACCTACGCGGATTGTCAACGCAGACTAGCTAAAGAGGTGTTAAAAGAACAGAAAATATATATCCTACAACACAAAAACATGACCATGTGACCCCCCACCCAAAAGTAACACAACAACAATGTGGTAAATCCTATTTATTCAAAAACATAAAAAAATAACCAAAGAAGAAAAACAAACCTATTTTAGTAACCAGTGTTTTCTGTGTCTACACTTAAGATTTCCGTTTTTAAATTCAGCAAATTATTAGGTTCCTTAAATAAATCAATGGCTAACTTTTCCTCTCTACATCGAGGACAAACTTTATTACCTGCTCTATATTTATGGCATTTCTTTAATATTTCCCATTTCAAAATGGAGTCTTTTTTATAGTCATGTTTCATTTTCCATATGTAAGTAGATAACGTAGGTATTATGTTTGAATCTTTAGTTATTAAAACTACTAATATGGTTATAATACCGTTCTTGAAAATTATTTTGGGTAGATCCTATATATACTTTAGGTTTTTCATCAGTACTGTCAAGTCTATCTTTGTATATTTTTACCTGGTATACCACGCACTCTTGCTGGCACTTTCCCTGGAGGGGACAGGCTTTCTTATTCCTACAATTACATTTGGGAAGGGCTGTACGTGGTTTATCCTTAATTTTTCTCATGTTGTATCCATTAATTAAGCTAACCACATTAGGCATACAACTATAGCTTAATTTAACATAGTTTTTATTAAATATTTTATATAATTCACTAGTTTGTGGGAAATTTTGTTTGAGAAGTCTAAAGAATACATTTCCTCTTTTAGTTTTCACCATAGAATTATATGCTGGGGTTAAACCATAATATATTTCTACTTCTCGTTCTATGTTTATTTTGCATTTTCTGGTCATCAATTATATTAATATATTCTAGTTTATTTTTATGTCCACTTTTAATTAAAGCCTCTTCGTATATTATTTAGTTTGCATTAAAAATATTCCTATTCGATGAATTTGTGGACAGTCTATGGATAATGCCTTTAGTAATCTGCTTCAAGATATGTGTTGGGTGATTGAAACCTACGTTTATGTATTACGGGTACTGATTCTCCTTTCTATATGGTGAAATAGTACCATCCCGTAAATCTAATATAATATCCAGGTAATTGGTAACTTTTAAATTTCTTTCTATGTCTAAGTTAAATCCGAATTTTTTGAAAAACCAGTGAAGCTTTTTTCGGATTATGTCACATGTCCTAGGGTTGCTTTTGTCAACTATAATTAATCCATCATCCCTGTACATACCATGGTTATTAGGGTCCACATGACTGTTTAATTTATTAAGCAAGAGGCATCCGACTAACTTGCATACCTCTGCACCGTCATATGCCCCGAAGGGGTTATCAAAATTGCCTTTATCGCCTTTTTTGATCCAGAACTCATTATTGTGGAATAAGATCTATTTTATCATTGGAAATAGATATGAATTCTTTTGCCAACAGTAAGGCCTCATTAAAGGTTTTTTCCGTAATTGATGGGTAAAATTCTTGATTTGTATTTTTTAACTACTTAATGTACTTCTATATATATATATATATATATATATATATATATATATATATATATATAATGTATCTAGGTAGATAGTGCTTACCCTGAATGAAATAGAACACCAGCTACATTTTCTATCTGCAGCACAATATGCACCTAATCCAACAAAATTATGAAGGTTACTCTGATTATTATGCAAAAATATTTTATTTTTTTGTAGATTTACTACATAAATGTCACAAGGTGCCTACCCTGAGTAATTGCTGTCAGCACGTGCCTGATATATATATATATATATATATATATATATATATATGTATATATAGTTCAAATATGAATCAGAATTTGACAGAATGATAGGATAAAGAAATATGGAACGTTTATCAATCTGACATGCTTCACTTTTATTAAAACTTCATAAGAGAATGAGATATGGAGAAAACATGAAAAATTCTGGTGTCATTATTTTTGTGTTTGATTTTCATTGGTTAATCAGGCCTCACGTGCATTTAACATGTTAATCAGCATTAGTATAATTTATGGCGTTTCAAATTCAATGAGAGACGATGTGTCCTTTTGAAGCTCCAAGAAATTAACGGATTCCATGTCTAAACTGAAAAAAAAACGTAAATATTGCTTGATGCATATAAGTGTATCATAATTCTAGTTTGTCTATGTAGGATTTCGAATGATAATGAAATTGGCCCTGCTTAATTGCATGAAATTATGGGATGGTAATTTGGTGGAACTACTAATTGGATAACAATTAATAAAATTCTCAAGAGAGTACGTTGAATTAGATTCGAAAATTTATTTACCTTTGGCTATCTTTCCTACTTGTTGGTCACAAAAAAGAATAGTCCAATAATTCTAGACAAAGGCTAAAACATGGGTTTTGTGTTGATCCTCAAGATAGGGATTTCTTTATTGATCACCCAAGAACACAATTATCAAGGAAGGTTGCCAGAGATTCGCTTCAGTCAGCGAAAACGAAAACAGAATCAGACGAGACAGTTGAAGAAGTTAGGTCGGAGCAGCCCCAGATTGTTCGTAAGACAGTCATCACTAAATATCTTACCCATGATTACTGGAGCAAAAACACAGACACACGCCTGATGGAAGAATTAAGGAAGAGTCGACTGGATGGTTATTAGCATTTGCGACTAGATTTTTCAAATCACCATCCCGCAGTAGAGAAATTGATTTTGCAGTAAATAACCATTTATGTAACCAGATTCTCTTTATAGTCAATAAAACTGTTGTTAGCAATCTACAGTGTGCATTTTATTGAAGGTGTTCTTATTCCAGCCTGAGTCCGACGTGTGCTTAGACACAGAGACAAATGTTATCACGAACAGAGACAGGAAATACGCAATATTGTCTGTGGTACACAACGTGCACAGAGCGGTCCACACTAGACTTCGCCGTCAATCCCTAATATTGTAAGATTTTTGGGAAACTCGCATCAACCGTGTCGAGACGACACATCGGTCTCAACCGAGGAGAGAATGGAAAGTCGGAATTCCCGTAAGGTCAGCATTATTCAACAAAGTTAGCGACTGTCGAAAAAGTGGATAAGAGAGAGAACTGGGAACGAATGGTGTGTGAGTTGAGAGCCTGGTAGGTGAAGATTACAATAATGTATATTCGTAAGTGTGTGTGTGTGTGTGTGTGTGTGTGTGTGTGTGTGTGTCTAGTAAACATTATGTATGTTTTGGTGGTTGTTCGAATACAACACATAAATAAAAATACCATAATTTCTTTTTCTTCATATTCTTTGACGAAGCTTTAATAAAAGTGAAACGTGTTAGATTTGTAGTCGTTTCAATTTTGTTCTCTATCCTACCAAACTCTCTCTCACACACACACACACACACACACACACACACACACACACACATAATATACACTATGGTACTTTAACAAGACTGTCTTTTACTTTTTATATTTTATTTGAAGTGAATTAAAATCTCCTTAAAAATAAAAGTAGACGTTCATTTGCTACTGTTATATTGTCAGATTTTTAATTTTTTTTAGTATACAGTTTAGAGAGAGCAGGAGCTAGTTGGGAAGCAACACTTCTTAATGGCTATTACGGGGGTGCCATCGGGCCCACATGCTTTGTGTGAGTCAAGGTTAGAGATAATAGCATAAACTATGGAAGGGGTTATATAGGGGTTCAATAGCGAATCAGTTCTAGCGTTATTCTTTGTTGACGTTGATTTTGAGCCTGTGGAACATAACGACCTTCGATGTCATCACAGCTTGTGCAGAGATGTGAGAAACGCATCATCACATATTATCTTTACCTTTGTCGGGAATACTAACGACTTCATTTTTCTACGTTAAGGGGAATTACATTATTAACATTATATTTGCCGCAGACACAACATCGCAAGCCTGTTGCTACTCTATCGCTATTTACGTTGTAGACGTTTAGGTGAGCGTTATACTTTAGTTTTACCAGTTCAGACTTTTAAAGCGAGGATAGTCCATGTTACTTCCACGGAGTTAGCGTTACTTCCTTCGTATTAGAAATCTAAAAAGAAAGTTTTAGAGATAAATGGAAACAAAAGGGAGACTTATACATAAAATCAGAAAGAAAGAGTAGAAATTTCTAGAGCACATAATGAGGAAAGAGAGCTTGGAAAATCTGATACTCACAGGACATATTGAAGACAAGAGGGACAGGAAAGCAGTGTATAACCTACCTAACGATCTTGTGCAAATGGATGACGCAACAAGGTTTAGGAGAGATAGCAAAAAAGACAAAATGTATTAAGAGCTACAAAGGAAGTTGTGGAGAGCCATGATCGCCAACGTCCTGAAGTGACATGACCTGTGGCACATAGAACAAGAAGAATAAAGACTTAAAATAACTCTGAATTCTACGATAGTTTTGATTAGGTATGGGCAACTTTTTAAACCAGTGAGCCATATAATATATATATGGCTCATATATAAGGCGGGTTGTACAAGTAAACAAATTCAAATTAATTTTTCTTAGAAGATATCGCAACCATTTTCAATACGGAAGTCCGTACACATATTAACTGATTTAGAAATTAGTAAAAGTTGATTTTTCTTCTTTGGAGAAAAGATATATTTCATTATTAAATAATTGAAATCATAATATGACTGATGACTGCAGTTACCACTCACTTTTGCCTGTCATCAGTTTCAAATTTATTCATTTGAGTATATAAAAAATATTTTTATCTATTTCTTCTACATAGAAAATAAAAATGTTTCCTATTTCTAAAGCAAACGATGTATACCCGAACGATCTCCCATAGTGGAAATCGCCAATGGGTTAAAATGCAGAAAACGGTAGATGCAAATTTTCAAGCATTGTTATGTGTGAGAAATTATTAGAGACCAAATGAGAACCAAAGAAACCAAACAAAATTTTAAGAAACGCCATCTTTCTCGGGCCGCAATTTGTCCAAGTCTACTTTTGATTTTATAAAATTGTGTTGAAGCTCTTTTTAAGTATCAGAGTTATCTCCCTTACACATTCCGTGTTTGATTTTAATTCTTTTCCTTTTGAACATAATTAAAAAAATAATTCAATAATTATATTTAATATGATAATTTAAATTATTATTTTAATATAATAATTTAAAGTTTAATATAATAATTTAAAGTTTAATTTAGTTTTCAATGTTATAACATAATTTATTACAGGAATATTATTAGATTAAAAATGAAAGTCTAAAATTAGGTTTATTTTTATTTCACGATTATGTTGAAAGACTTTCTTTAAAAATTTATTTCCTTAAAAAGAATTACGTAACAAGAAGACAAATGCAAGTATAACCTGTATGTAGCTTCATTCGACTTAAATAAAGAATACGTATAAAGGGCGAAAATCCATACGACAACTTACATATTTTATATTCTGATATTTGTCAGTTTTCTTTATCATTTCTCATCTTTTTTTTGTTATTGTTTTACTTTAAGGACTAATTGAAGATTGAAAGCAAGAGGGACAGAGGAAAAGAACGGCTAAACTAGCAAACGAGCTTGCTTGAATAAATGAATGACGGAACAAGATTTAGGAAAGATTGTAGCGGTATTGACGGCCCAAATCAACCTAGGCATTTTTTACTTTACAAATGTGTAAGCAAACAAGAGAAACAACACGAAAAACTGTTTTTATAACAAGAACAAACAATATCTATATTTATGTATGTAATGATATACAAGCAGAATTAATAGGAGTTACTTCCCTTTGACTGTAATTAAAATCTTTACTAAGGAAATATTTTTATCTAAGCTCATAGAAACTTGAATGAAGTTGCCGCTGAAAATGTTGATCGTGAGAAAATTGAAAGAATTCTGTAAAGCTGAGAATATGTTAATACATTTTTAGCTCCAGAAGAGTTGAAGGAGGGAATGTTCCGTAATTTTTAATTAGTTTCCGTTGCTTGTTGTTGAATATTCGTAATATGTTCATGCTTGTAATGTTCGTAATGTTTGTAATTAAGTTTCTGTACCTACGCGTATGTGTGCCTGTGTGAATATATGTTCTCATAGAGTGCGCCGGAAAGAAGTCGGAACGCGATTTCTTAAACAGCTACATTTTAGCAAGAGAGAGAAAAATAAAAAAGAGACGAAGAACGAACTTGTGTCTGGTATTTATAATCAACGTAATCACGTGATTGGTTCCGGGAAGGCATAGACAGATTTTAGCAGAATTATTTATTCGTCAGGTCGGGAACTAAGTAGATGTTATTTGGACGTAGTTGGGAATATGATTTAAATATTAACTAACCAATGAGAAGTGAGAAAAATATCAAGGCTTTGTGATCCATTTTTTGCACTGATTTTTGTAGTCAAAAACAAGTGGTAGCAGAATGCTATAACAAAAAGACAAATATTATTCAGCGCTTCAGAGAAGAGGAAATTATGGAGAGCCATGTTTAATATGTAAACGTAAATTGTTTGCCTTAAATTTTGAAATGTGTTGAATAAAATCTTATAAACAAGTGGCAGAAATAAATGAGCAACAGGAGCAGCTGTGGTCAAGACAGAAATCAAGGGACTTAACTTTAATCAAGAAACAAGGGACTTATCTCTAATCAAGAAAACAAGGGTTAACTAATCAAGATAAAAATCAAACACTAAGAGAAGCAACTTTAGTCAAATTAACGTTTTCCTTTTTGAACAGAAGCCAATATATATATATATATATATATATATATATATATATATATATATATATATATATATATATATATTGTTGATTGCAAAAACTTTAATAGATAAATACATGAGAATTCCTCGTTTAATTAACTGTTAGTAAGGGGAAGGTGAAAAGTTAGCAAAGGGGTAGCTGACAGATATGTCAGTAAGTCACTAACTACAGAAAACTGTTATTACAAACAGAATGATATTAGTGCGATGATTTATGTAAGACTTTAATGGTTCCAATTTAACACCAGAGTAGAAACATTAGACAACTCAAACCACACTAATAATATATTTTTTATCATCAGTAATACAAGCACAGAATGATAAATTTAATTATTGTTGAGAAGGAAGAACATTTATTAAGAAATTTTGTGAACTATTATGAAATTCCTCAGTTCAGGGAGCTGGAGTTTGAGATAGTACTTTTTTGATGGCTTCAGCTCCGGTTTCATCTTTTAAAAATGATCTGGCTCTACAACCCCAGCTCAAAAGTTACTAAAGGCCGCATGTGATTATCCAGAAGGATAGTATAGAGTATTAAAACAACTAAGGGAATTTGTAAATTTACTAAGTTGATTTACCTCCTTTACTGGAGATGGGACAGGATATATAAATAAATACACCGGAAATATATAAATAATAACACATTGATAATCTCTGTTTATATCTCTGAGATGAGGTATAATGATTATTTACATTATTCGGGCTGTTATCCTCATTTTCATTGATATATTCAAAAGATTTCGGCCATTCTACTCAGCAACCTTTTTTTTCGGAATTGCAATGCCTCTTCGGGATGTTTTAGTCTTTAACACAACTCACCAAGGTTTTTTTTGTTCACCACAGTTATAACCTGGTATTGAACTCACAACTCTTCGGGTCTAGTTACTGGATCTAACCAACGTCTTTATCAACTGGGCTGTGTGTCTTTGAGAGTGAGAATTTCTGGGACTTATAAGAATAAAAATATCTCAGCAACTGAAATGAAAACAATATAGGGACCAGTATTAACGGAAAAATTGCAATATGAGCACTAGTAAAAACGGTTGCTGAAGACATTAGGTTTATAAGTGCCAGAAATTCATATACAGATTTCCCCAAGGACAGCCCACTGGATAAAGACGCTGGTTAGATCTAATGACTAGACTCAAAGACTTGTGAACCAAAAACCTTGGAGAGTTGAATTAAAGGGAAATAACGGAGACATCAGTGATTCCAATCACCGAAACGTTGTGAATATGGCATTGAAGATGAGGATAACAGTCCGAATAATTTAAATAATACATTGATAATTATTATATATTTTGATTGGAATTATTTGTGCATTGTAGGAAAACTCCAGATTGCAACGCAAGGTATATTAGATACTACTTTATCGGTGTCTAAGAGACACGATTTATATAATTTCAAAGAAATTCAAATAATATTTAATGAATAATGTTACAAAATGCGAAAGCCAGGGCCGGAATGGCCAGCGTGCTTTGTAATATTCTGACAATGATGGATTGCTTTGGTTTAGGTTTTGGATATAAGTTCAAAATAGCGCGAATTTCACAGAGGGCCACAGGAATTTAGAAGCGTCGATACGCTTACCACATCCAGGTTGAGAGGCCCACTAAGACCACCCGCGCACTGACGCTGGACCAACATTCATGTGACGTAATTTCTCCCACTGCTTCTTAGAATCCAAGCTGCCACGTCTGCCCCCTCTTCTAATAAAAACGAACAAGAAAAGTAATTGACTTTTCGTTGATATCTATGTTTATGTCTGTCTATATTTATGTTGTGGCTTGGAACCCCAGAGGCGACAAAGAACGCAACAATAGAAAGCTTAATAGACTCATTCTTCAGCAAAGTCTTTTGGAGAAAGACAGTAGTGTGAATGAATCAGCAAATAAAAAAAAATGTTTTTGCATATGATTCACATGAAGCGATGAAAGAAAATGTAACTGACTGACAGTTCTTAAAAGAAAAAAGAATCTAAAAGTGTTGATCTTGGTATAGAGGAATTTTAATTTGGTTTTATACGTTTTTTGTTTATTTTGTTATTTTAAATATTTAGAAAGATGCACGTGTAACTTCTGAAAGTTGATCGAGTCTGTCTCGTGTCCTTTGGAGCAATTCGTCCCACAAGTTACCCATTTTTGAAGAGAACGAGATGGAAGAACTCGATGGCCTGGATGAGAACGGATGCTTTCATGGTGTACATATGTTTCAAGAACGGCAAAAAGGAACGCAAGGAAAGCAATGATGTACATAACATCGAATAATTATTCTTAAATTTTGTTTAGTAAGTCTCACACAAATCCTTTAGATGTCGTGCTGAAATGATAGAACCAAGTGTTGGGGTTAAAATCTTTGCGCTATCTCGAGCAATTTTGTGAGAGGCTGAACCATATTCAAAGACTATTCTTTACCTAATGTTACTAGAAGTAGGAGTCATGAGAAACCTTTCTAAAGCAGAAACTATGGTCTGGAATTGAAATTGGAAGCCGTGGTTGCACATACACTAAATATGTGAAGTTAATAAATACTCCTTTGTATAGATCAATTATAACCAATTTAGAATAGGAGATATGGAAGTGGAACTTAGAGAAAATGAAATAGAGATAGTTTCCCGCAGCCATAAAACCAAAACACTAACCTCAGAACTGGAATCATTTTTCTAAATAGCCTTGTCATATCGAGACAGATATGAAAATCATGCATGGCGCCTAACTCGTTCAGAAATATCTAGATTTTCAGCTGCGTGAATGCCGAATGTAGGTCTTGGAGAGATCCACCCTTCTTCTGACAGTGTGGAACGGCGCTACAGAATCACAAACAAAGAACTGTACCAAATAAAAGAAATAACATTACTTGAGGTCTTTCAACAGCCGCAGCAGCTAAAATAGATATCACATCTAACTCGAAGAGAAAATAAGGACATTATTCAGATGTTGATGTTCCACACTACTTCAAACAAAAGGTTACGAAGGAAACCCTGATAAATACTGGAAAAAGCGATAAAAGTTAATGATTTTGAGAAAGCTATTTTCTGAAAATATTTCCATGTCCTAGTTCTTTTTCATAGGTTTTGTTATCTACTAGTAACCATACTGCTATAAAAGAACGAATGAAAATCAATATAATATGCCCTTCCTACATAGATTATTATCCGTCCAGCACCAGAACAAAAATCCATTAAATTAATATTCCAAAATAACAAAGGGCCAATGGAATTGGTTGCACCTCTCACAAAATTGATTGAGGTCTCACAAAAATTCTAACCCTTCGACTTGGTACTATCAGTTCAGGACATCTAAAGAATTATGTTGACTTACGAAATAAAATAAAACATATAGGCATAAAAATGAGGTTCTGGTTAGTTTAGATATTAAATTACGTACTATGGCCTGAAGTTTGTAGTCATGCATGAAACAGTCTGTTGCCATTCAGTATGACTTCAGCGTCCACTTTTACATTTGCATACGATCTACCCAGTATATTGAAACGTATCTTAACGTAAACAATGACAGCATATTATGAAATGGATTATGTCCGACAATTATTTCAGATATTCTCTGTTTATACGTTATTTTTATAAATATGATCGATAGAGAAAATAGTATAGCACGTTAGATCAAATGACGGTTTCCGTATAGGAATACAGTGTGTGTGTGTGTGTGTGTGTGTGTGTGTGTGTGTGTGTGTGTGTGTGTGTGAGAGAGAGAGAGAGAGAGAGTGAGAGAGAGAGAGAAAGAAAGTTAATTTCTGAGTACACATGACCTTGCTGAACGCAAAGTGTGTAAATTATGGTGACGAAGAGGTATCGAAAAGGCATCAGAACACCGGAGACCTATCAACATTATTTCGTTGAAACATGTCTTTGCCGTTCCATTTAGGATATGATGTTAATGTCACTTTATATCTTCCTATCAGTTGTAATCTCTTAGCAATGTTTATCTTTTTACTATTCCCCAACTTCTTTTTCTACTTTCCAATAACAAACTTTTGTTAGGGAGGGAATTGATTACTTTCGTCTCTCCATCTTGTCTTCACACTATGTGATGAAAATCTTTGATGAAAATTAGCCAGCATTCTCTGCCATATATAGATTGATATTAAATCACAGTTCACAATTCTTTTCTTTGCTTCTAACGAAAATTTCCTGTTTCTTGATATTTTGTTCAGCGTTTAGTAGCCATCTTTCTCTATTGAAATACGCTTTCGGATTTCGGTATCAGTTTTTTGTCGACTATTAAAGCAATTCCCAGATATTTAATTTTCTCTACCTTATTTTCACGTCTCCAATTTGTAACTTGTACCTCGAAATGTACCTTTTGCTAACAACCATACATTATACCTTATTGCAATCGATAGTCAATCCTTTCTTATTGCTTTCCTTCACTACATTATCTAGACGTATCTGTAGTTTCTATTTCTGTGTCAGCCAGTGTATCTTATGTTATTGAGACAGTTCACCAAAAATAAATCCTGGTAAGACCTGGGTAGAAAATGGCAAGATAGAGGAGATAATTTCTTGGAACTTCCATGACCACAACAGAAATCAAAGCACAGCTCAGCAACACCATTTTTATGCATACTGACAATCAGTGTAATACCTGAATAATCATATCTTAGTTCGGGAGATGACAGCCACTGTTTGTAAATGAGATAAAGTAACTTCGATGAACAGTAGTCAAATCCCAGTACTTGATATTTTAGTATCATGAAGTTAGATGCAAGAATTGGTAGTCTATGGAATCTGTGTAAACGTAAAATTACAAGACAACACAACAAATCTTAGAAGACCCTGTATTTGTATTTAATGTTATGGTATTATGAAGTTAGGCTAATTAAAATTATCAGTAGTCTAACCAAACATTAGCCTGCTAGATACATCCACATCGAATCTACTTCTTTTTACATTGCATACTTCAGTTTTAGAGAGGTATTTTAGGTACAGCTAGTGGTAGCTTAAGGTAAAGTTACTAGTTGCCTATAGTGTTGGGTCAACTATTAGAGCATCATATCGCTGAACATCGCATATAAGAGAACCCTAAATTATCGAGAGGAGGTCGATTTAACGTGAGGAGCGCAATGGGGTCAAGGACACAAAGTTGTTGTTTTGTCTCCCCTCCCCGTGACCAAATGTCATGCAGGCATCGGTACTACACCGACCCCACCACTCTCACTGCAATGAAGAAGTTGCTACCGCAGAGTTGGAATCACCGGGGCTGAGCAACTTCGATCTAAAATGAGGAGAAAAGTAGCTCCACTTACAACAGAGGGGCGATAACGAAGCCTCAGGAAATCCTCATTGGCTAATGGTTAACTACTGTGCCAGGTTATCTATTAAGGTAGTATTAAGATATTCACTGTAGTAGTCTATATGTTGGGTCAGATTATTAGCCCGACAGAAACGACAATTTCGCATATCAAACGTTTTTTATATTGAATACTATCGTATTTGTAAAAGAATTGTACCGTAATGGATGTTACTTGCCTTATCCATAATTATGATGGTGGTGAAAAGAAACAGGGAATTGTAGGTAGAAAAATGGCTATATGAGTCAATGAGAAATTAGTTGAGAGAAAGGCTTGATCAAGTATCAAAAAACTTCACGGGCAAACGGACGAGCGAACGAAAGAATGAACGAAGTGAACTGTGAAAGAGAAAGAAGAAAGGCAAACAAGAAACGTGTGGAAAAAGAAAGAGAAGCAAATTGTTTTCCGCTAAAACAACAGTATCATTGAGTTAAGTACTGGTAGTTTAATATACAATTACTAGTTTCCTATGGTATCGACTCTCACCACATATCTCACCATTGCATATCAACCCCTATTAACATTAAAACCTTCCGTATAACACCTACACCTGATCAAATAGTCTAACTTCGCATAATAAGACCCTTTTTTACATTTAATATGACAATATTATAGTGTTAGGCTGGATATTAGTATGGGTAGTTTAAGACGTTCGGATAAACCTCAGGTGTGCATATACGATTCATTTACTTACATTTAATATCATAGTATAATGGAGTGATTCTGTGTATAGTTACAAGTAGTCTACGATATTTACTTAACAGATACCTCAAATTCGCTTATTCAAATTCAAATTCCCTATTTAAAGGTGTAGGGATACCGAGGTGATTATCTCCATTTGGTCAAGATGGTCCCGTGTTTCATGTGTCCTCACTTCATACAGTAACGAAAGTGGTCAGTCATTCATTTCGCTCAGTAAGCTTGTTTGTGTCAAGATACTCGTATTGTTCGTCCTTCCCTGGGCTTCCGTCCTGGAGCAGCCAGTTGCCAAATGTTACAGATAACAAGTCTATGGTGCCGTTTCCCTTTGGTAATATATCTTCCTCAGATATAGAAATCTCCGGCTACCAGTTCTCAATTTGGGAAAACTCATGACTCTGCGTTTCCACTTCGCGGAATAGGTTCTCTCTTGGGGTATAGTAGATGAAACACAGAAGAGTCTCCATATTATATGTAAGACCCTATCTTTTCGTTCTCCTTTCGCTCTGACTGCGTAGATATATGACATATTATTCTCTGCGTGAGATATGTGTAAATATGTATATATAGTTTTGTGTATGTCTTAGTGGTATAAAATTTTCTCTGAGAACAAATTATGTTTGTCATTCCTTTTCCTTTCAGCCATTCCGTTCGTGCATGAAATACAGTTGCCATTATATCATGGATATAATAGTACCCATGACCCGTAAATGGGAGAATATACGTTTCTCCTATAGCTCTCGCCCATTATACAGGTTATATCATATTTGTAACGATTTATACCCAGTACTAGCTTAAGTACTGGCAATTGACGGTGTCTGAATAAAGATTAGCCTGCCAGGTAATCTCAACGTCGCATGTAATATACCAACGCACATTTAATATTAAAATACTATGGAGTTTGGCTATATACAAATAGTCCACGCCGTCTGGGTAAACATTGACTAATGCGTTACGCATATCAGACACGTGGAATATTTTAACCCATCTTTTGATATAGCGATTTTCCAAGCATAGCTTAGATGTGGCACAAGGCCGAAAGTATGGGGTACCCAGTGAGGAACCTATCTTTTGATATATGGCGTTATATGCTATTGGGGTGCACTTTGTAGGATTTCTCAGCATCATTGCCATTTTCATGCTACAGAAGTTTTACCGATTTTTTTAAAGCAAAATCTCAAGCAAGGTCTGTCTATTTTCCCTTCTCAATTTTATTCACACTCTGAGCTGTTGAAATATATTCATTCACGAATTCACAAAGATTCCTTACAGATATACAGGGTTTGTCTATATTTCTGACAGGAGGTATTGTAACTATTTACACTATTTACGTTATTCCGACTGTTGCCCTCATTTATATTGTCATATTAACGACGTTTCGGCCGTTGTACTCTCCGTCCATCTTCAGGCGATATACGTTGTAATTTCGAACCGAATCCTTTATTTCATCCACGTTTCAGTTATTTCCTTTTAGTAACTCAACACTATGAGTTTTGTTCACCTCTGCTGTGGCCAAGTGTTGAACTCCCAGATCTTTGAGTCAAGTTACTGGATTACTTCAACCATTGCTTTTATCCACTGGACCAATGTCGTGAATATGACAATAAAGATGAAGACAACAGTGCGAACAATGTATATAGTGTAGATATACAGGGTGTCCCAATAATT
Organism: Acanthosepion esculentum; assembly: GCA_964036315.1. Taxonomy (NCBI): domain Eukaryota; kingdom Metazoa; phylum Mollusca; class Cephalopoda; order Sepiida; family Sepiidae; genus Acanthosepion; species Acanthosepion esculentum. The sequence continues at coordinate 135,227,376 of OZ038485.1, forward strand.
GACATAATTTAAAACGTCAATATCTGAGCAACTACATGTCCCAAGCAAACAAAATTAAATAGGCTTCATGTTGAAAATAAAAGATTTATTTATCAAATTTTGAAAAAGATATTTGCAGAGATGTAGATTTCATAATCGATTTTCATAAATGTTCAATATGCGCACCACATGTGACACGGCACATGTCAAGTCGGTAATCCAGCTCCTGTCAAACATGTAGCATGTCTTGCGTAACACTCTCCAGACCCTCGTTGATTCTTTGCTTGTAGAAAGAGGTGGGTATAGACCTGTCTTTTCACGTAGCCCCATAAAAAATCACAAGGTGCCAAATCAGGTGAAAGTGATGACCATTTCAACAGCACCTTGCACTATCACTGGTAGCTCATCTTCATCTTCCTAATAGATTCTCATTGCAATAACTCGGCACAGGTAATTTAGTTTTTACACATTTGGTTAAAATTTGAGATCATTTGAACGAGAATTGATAATGTTTTATTAGACTACAAAATGTCAAATGTCAATTTTGTGGGGAAGCCCCCTGTATAATAGCTGAAGAATTTAAAGCAGTAGGTATACTCGTTTTTCATACTTTTTATACTTTTTGACATTGTCTCAGAAATTGTCATGGTGTGAAGATACAATCTCCCCTCCTGTCTGTCACCGAATAAACAGCTGTAGCGTTGCAGCTCAGTCCAGATCCCAGGTTCGACCACAAAATGCAGCTTCTCTAAGTCAAACACTTGTAGCTTAAAGATAACTCTTAGGCCAGATCATCACCTACGAAATAAAATCATGAGACAAAATTGCAGTAGTAGGCAAATTTTATCCTGGTTGTAGCCTTCTACTGTAAACGAGCGAAGCAGAGGTGAAGTGTGGTTGTGAGGACGAACAGTCTAACAAGCGTGCCTCCCTTTCGCGTAACGCGCAAGTGGTCTCTTGTCCCTCTCTGCGACATTTTGGCTTTTTTTTTGCTCTAGGGATCACTATCTTATAGAGAACAGGCCTTTTTTGTTTTGTCAGCTCTGTCATTCACCAAGAACTTAGGGTTTCGTTTCACTCAATGACCTTCTTTGTTAGGATCGTTTTATCTGGTTCTTGGGGCGTCCACTCCATTAAGCTGACCTTCAAGACATTAACCGTCGGAACAATTTCTGTAACATCCTTCAGATGTTCTTTCGTTTAACAACATATAAGATTTTCTTCTACTTCTGTCTTCTATCACAACAAGCTAACGAACTAGATCTTCTCTTTTGCCAGCGAGAACTCTGATCGCCCCTTTGCTCATCTCAGACTGTAACGGACTTTACATCTCGTCCGCAACTGCCATTCTCTCTGACTGCACCCTGACACTAATCTTTATTTCTCCGAACGATGGCTCGTCACTCCCTAATCGCCGCTTCCTTTCTGACTGATCGCTCTATAATGTGTCATGTCTCTATAAACCCTCGACTGGAAGTCTCTAACTTTGCGGCCGAGTGGCACTTGATCCTGAAAGTTTTTATTTATTTATTTTCTCTTTCCTTACTTGTGGACAGAGAGTGGTTGCTTTGAAATCATTACACTAAACTGAATTTGGAAATCATTCAGATCCAGATTAAATCCTTTACAGTCCACTTGAATACGTATCTGTCCTAGCCAATCTAGCGAGTGTCCATTGTACCATAATGGAAATGGTTTTATTAGTTTTAGGTTTGGTTTTGGTGACATCAGTGCTTATTTTTGAAATGCCAGCATCGGCGTTCACGGCTCTTCACAAATTCAGTTTCTTTATTATCTGTGAATTTCCATGATTTCTTGGGGGAGATAGTGAATTTTTACCATTCAAGGCTAGAGAACGTAGTTTATCTGCTATCCGTATGAAACTTTAAATGTAATTTCAAAGTTCTTTCTTGTATTATCAATAAACTATCAAAAAGGATAGTGAAGTAGTTTCCCGTTGCATTTTCCACATTTTTGATTTCAAGGTATACTTTCTTTTATACTGGGTGCTATCCAAGGCTAAAGAACACAGTCCATTCTGTTATTTAATCTATATCTCAGTCGCTGTAAAAACCATCTATGATTTTGATTTATTTCGTAAATAGTCTCTAAAGATGTTATATAGGTAATCTTTGTCCTACATTGACTGACACACAAGATTATGCAGCTATTTGACCCATCTGTAGGTAGAGAAGGAAAATGGGTTCATGTCTTTCCTAAGGACATTAGTGCGAAAGCAAACAGATCAGACTAAGCCAGAATTTGAAATTATGTTCCGCCGGTAACGGTTATATTAACAACATATACCTTAATGCTTATAATCAAATTAAAATCAAAGTTTCAGCGCGGATAAATAAAATCTGGATCACAAAACGATATGCGCAATTCTATAATATTAATGTTAAGTAGGTCATAGTTATCAATTCCGCAAAGATGTTTAAGTTTTTTTTTAAATGCTGATTATTATTTAAAAGTTTTACGATAATCGTCCAAGCGGAAAGTATAAACTCTTACCGTAGCAATCACCTTCTCAGCGATACCACAGAAAGTCTGACCGACGTCCAAATGGAAATCGCCTTTGGCTGAAACAGAATTTTGAAAAAATATATTTCCTTTTAATAATCGATGTCGTGAGCCTCTATCCCTCTCTGCATCTTTGATGTCCACTAGTTCAGACCTTTACAGCTAAGATTCCCCATACTACGAACACTGGATCGAATCAACCTTATTCTCTTTGTATTCCATTTGTACGTGTATAGTCTCCTGCGAGTATGCTTTCCTGAACACTGCAATCTTAAACTCTTGAAGGGCCAATCATCATATATCCTTTTTAATCTTCACTTCTTTTCTCCTCCTACGTCCATACCCCCACTCCCCTCTCATTCGGTAATCCTCTACCTTGAGTGGCTCCTGAGGCTTGTATTGGATGAAAATTAGTAAAAAGAAAAAAAAAAGATATGCAAAATATGACATAATTCTGTTTTTTTTACGCGAGTTTCAGCAAACATTTGACGAGTTATTTCTCAGGAGATACAGTCGAATACTGAGAAAGAGCTCTAATTAACGATCCCCGGTCCGTCATAGTGCAATTTGATTATCCACTTTTTATTGATATTTCGGCAAACATGGATAAACGTCCACGCAATAAGACGGAGCGTCAAAAAGAAACAGTGATAAACAGACTAATGCAATTTTTAGTAATTTTTGTTTAATTTTATATTCGTAATTTTACTATATACGTACGGAATATTGTTGAAAAATCCTTGGTTATTATAATAAAGGCTTCAACCTCTTATATTATTCAAAATTATAATAGTTATAGGGAATGTATTTAGCGATGTCTATATGGCATCAGGGTTAAATCGTCTTTAGTGGTTTAAGTGGTGTCCAAAGAAAAACTGTAGATTTTCCATGTTTGCTGACAGATTTTATATCTGTCTTGTCAAGATTCAGTCGAAAGTTAGAAAACCTACAACGTTCGTAATAATAATTGTTGTCATCAAATATTTCAAATTAATATCAATTAATCGAACGGAACTAAAAATGTCCTCTCCTGATCAGTATACAAGGTCCATGTCTCAATTCTCGTTAAAGAGTGTTGAGAGGACGCACTATTTGGTAAATTAGAGTCTTGGTTTTTATCCTAAGTTTATCACTTTTCCTTGCTCTTTACATAAGTTTTTTGAATGCAGCTGTGGCCATTCCTATTATTCTCGTCAATTCCTCAACCATAGTCTATAGGGTCTATGTTATGGCGGATCCCAAGAAAATAAACTTATCTACTGTTTTCAGAGATTCACCACGAACTGGTTTTGAATTAGTCCCTTGTCTAATTACTTTACTTTTCTTGACGCTGATTGTCAAGCCGAAGAGATTGCATGCTTCTGCTAGACGATCGACTAGTCGTTGAATCCCGATTTCACTCGTAGGACGAGTCTTCAGCTAGTAATTATAAATAAACCTTGTGATCGCGTTATTTATTTGCAAAGGGGTTAAAACATATTACTAATATCATTACTACTGATGAATATAGTCGTTATCGTAAAAGTAAATCGCCTCAAATCTCTATAAGCCATCTTCATATTCTAGTTAACTTCAATTTTGTCGTGTCTCTTACACTAAACCGGATGTTGACTGCTCGACGACCCAAAGCAGAATGAGAAAATGCGTCTCTACGCATCATAGCTCGATGCATGTTTTCGGTATTGAATGATAAAATGAACTTTATATATTAACTAGTAGAAATAACTCTCGCTAAAAGACACAGACTGTGATTTGGACCCGATACGACGGATATAAGTTCCTTGATTCAACCCCACAGAAGAGCGAAGGAGAGAGACCCCGCTGAGATGTCGACATGCAGAGGTTGGTCAAGAACACCGCAGGCAGACTGAGACTGAACGCGATACTTTTCAACTTTCATTCTTTCGCCGCCGCCGTCTTCACAAAACATCAGCCGAAAGCCATGACCAAAATTCTTTCTTCATCCCCACTCTGTCGCCTTTTACAACAACAACGAGTAGTTTTCTGGCTTTGTATATATGTAAATAAATTATACATTTATTTACCCAAAATACGACGTATTCCTTTTCCTTGAATTTACATTTGCTGAGGCGAAGAAGAAATTAACATCTTCAGCAGAAACAATAACAGCAAAGAGTTCTACCTTTCAGGTTACTCATTCTTCGTTTCCGAAACAAGTGGTAACCCCGACGTTTCCAGTGATAGCAACTTCTTCAGGAAATACGTGGAAACTGCAGCCACATAATGAGTTCACATGAAGATATTTTGAACCACCTTTGGAGATTAATTTCTCAGTCCTTCACCTACCACCATACAAGGCCACCAACACCAAGAATTGGTTCTTCCAACTCCAGGCCAATTTCGCTGTCAGAGGGATACGATCGCAGAAAATAAAATTTGCCAGTCTTGTCCAAGCCTTGTCTCCTGACGTTGTCGACCTATTGGAAGATATTCCTGATACTGACCCTTACAACGCCCTTAAAGCAGCCATAATTAAAAGGACAAGTCGCTCAGACGAACAAATGTTGAGGGAACTATTTAACAACATAAGTATCGGTGATAGAACACCCTCGCAACTCTTCAGGCACATGAAAAGTCACCTCAGAGGGAATGATATGTCGTCTATGGTTGGACAAATTGCAAACCACTATGGTACAAATACTAAAGCCCATGACAGACGATACAGCACTGGAAAAATTGGCAGATATCGCCGACAAAATCTTTGTATCGTTCGATCAAAGACGTAATGCACTGACTTCCAAACAAGAAAACGACTGCAGTGCTAAACACACGCATATCGACAAGGCACTCTACTTCTCAACCAACAACAACGGAATTACAGAAGTACCTCCCGTGGACGTAATCCTACCCCTATATTCGCGGACGAACGAAAACTCACCCAGTGGAATTTGCTGGCATCACCACACGTTTGGTAATGATGCAAGGAAATGCACCCAACCTTGACGTCATAATACCAACAGACACCAGGGAAATGAGAAAACCGCCGAGTAAACGCGACTACCCCGGCCGGTACACACAAAGAAAGTCACTTATTTTACGTAGTTGACTAAAATAACAGCTACAAATTCCTAGTGGATACTGGAGCAGCAGTCAGTGTCACCCCACTAGCACCTGGACGCAAACCCAATCCTAGTCTCCTCAGACTACTAGCTGCAAATGGTACGCGCATCGATACTTATGGCACCAAAGATCTAACGCTAAATATTGGCATGCGCCGAAATTTTACTTGGAACTTTCTACAAGCTGATGTGCAAACACCCATTCTAGGGGCAGATTTTTTGGCCCATTTCAACTTGTCAGTGAATATGAGATACAGACTCCTTTTGGACACCGAAACCAATATCCGTATTACAGGAATCCGCACACAATACAATTCTATTGGCATCAGTATAACAACTTGCTATAGTACAGTATTCCTTGATATCTTGGATAAATTTAAGGAAATTACAATACCCTTCAAAATGTGGACAACATCAAGTATGAGACAAAACACAGAATAAAGACTACTGGACAGCCATTATTTTCACGCCCACGACGGCTACATCCGCACAAATATCAATTCGCCAAAAACGAATTTAACAAAATGCTACGGGAAGGGATAATTCACCCATCTGAAAGCCCTTATGCATCACCCCTACACCTCGTTCCAACAGCAGATAATAAAGGATTTTGACCTTGTGTAGACTTTCGCAAATTAAATGCATCTACGGTTCCTGATCGTTATCCTGTCCCACATATACACGATTTCGCACTCGGGTTACGTGGATCATGTATATTCTCCAAGATCGACCTAGCGAAAGCTTATTTCCAGATCCCGGTAGCGGAAGAAGATATTCCCAAAACAGCGGTGACAACTCCGTTTGGGCTATACGAATTTGTCCGAATGCCATTTGGTCCTCGGAATGCTGCTCAAAATTTCAAAGACTAATCGACCAAGTCCTGAGAGAATTCCCATTCCTATACGCTTACATTTATGATATCCTCATTGCTAGCCACAGTACTGCGGAACACAAAGACCACTTACATCAAGTCTTTCAGAGACTATCCCAATTTGGCCTAAAAATAAACTTAGATAAGTGAATTTCGGCACGACTCTAGTTACATTTCTTGGACACATGATAGACCAACATTGGGCTTACCCGGAAAAGTGGAAGCAATTGAAAATTTTCCTGTACCTACATCCATCCGACAGCTACGAAGATTCATCTGACTGATAAATTATTATCGCCGTTTCATCCCTAAACTATCAATTATACTTCTGCCTGTGACTAATCTGTTAGAGAAAAAAAACAAGAACATTACTTTACAACAGGATGTACTTCATGCCTTCAATACAGCCAAATCAGCACTTACAAAATTTACTAAACTGTCACATAGCAAAGACGAAAATGCCCTCATCATCCTCACTACGGATGCATCAAACACGGCGGTAGGAACTGTAATTGAACAGGAAATCGATTCAGTAAGAAAACCTATTTCCTTCTTAACCAAGATACAAACAAATTATAACACCTTTTCTAGAGAATTGTTGGCTGTATATTTAGCAAACAGTTTAGACACATACTCGAAGGTAGAAACTTTGCGATATACACAGATTACAAGCCCCTCACTTATGCCATGAACAGTAGTGCAGACAAATGCGCCCTTAGAGAAATTAGATATTTAGATTTTATTTTTCAGTACACAACTGACAATCGTTATATTAAGGGACAACAAAATATTGTGGCTGATGTCATGCACAGATATAACAGCGATTACCGACGATACTTTAAGTCATGATTTAATTTCTGATGAACAGAAAGCTTACTCTACTCTAACAAAAGTATTATCGAATATCTCTTTAACATTGAAACAATTTCCAGTTCTTTTCGGTAATAAAACACTTTGTGATACAACATTAACTAACCCTAGACCGTACATCCCACCCACACTGAGGAAACAAATATTTCAACACCTTCACAATCTTTCACACCCAAGCAAGCGAGCCACAGTAAAAATTATAAGTGAATGTTTTGTTTGGCGAAACATGGCATCAGATATCAGAAACTGGACATCAGCATGCCTAGAATGTCAGAAGAACAAAATACAACGCCATACCAAAACACCAATAGGTACTTTCAGAATGTCTAAGCGGGTCTAAGCTGGTCAAAGCTTGTCTAAGCTATTCATAGCCGGTCATACCACCGCTACGTAACAGATGTTACACATCGGGGCGGGGACGTAAGGGAGGAGAGAAGGCCTCCAGAACGGAACAGATACTACAAATGCAGCATCTATCCTTCCCCTTCTTTTCCCAATCCTCCCAGAAGAATCCAGAAGAAGAGCCCCTGTCTCTAAAGCCGCCTTTCGCTGATTAGTTTTGAAGCACTTGCTTTCCCTTTTTCAAACACTCAGGTTTGTCCATATAACTGGTTCGCATAATCGAAACATAACTATTTGCAAAGTTCTCAGTGGATTGTAGCTTTAATGGTTGACGGCATGGAGAGTAGAATCGGCGAAGAGAGTTCAAAATCTGGCTAGGATAGTTTACTTTAACTTCGTACTAATGCATTTTTGGGAAAGGCATGAATGCACTTCTCCCTTCTCTGCTTCGAGTAAATAACAGGATATTTGGTATGTTTAGTCCCATATACAATAACCGGTTGTCCAGAGATTGTTCAAGAAAAGGAAATTAAATCATTGCCTTGCACGGAAGTGACTTCGTTATTTTTGCAACATCTCATTTTTATTCTTGTAAATTAATTTTTCCTTTAGATTTTTTTTTATCCAAGAACATACACATGATATTTTTTAAAAGAATGTGCATAATCTTACATATGCATTTGTGTGTGTGTGTCAAATTCGTTTTTACGAGTGTGTGTGGATCAGAAATTTCGTTTTGTGTCCGTGTGATTATGGACCAATACGTTCATTGAAGTATCTGTATCTGAATTTTTAAAAAATGTTTTCCTGTCCAAACAATTCAGCCTGTCATTCACGTGGCCGCCAAAAAGACAAAGATGAAAATCTTCATACTGGAAAAAAAAAAAAAAGAAAAGAAAAATATTATTGGTTGTAATATACGATATCCTAAGAATAATTTAATTCTGAAATATCAAAATTTTGATTCACTCTAATAATTATAAACACATGTTCTGATGCAAGCCAATGTTTTCACAATGAAATTCAAATTTTAGATATATCTATATAAACAACAGATCATATGGAGTTAAGCTTAAATGTCCAAATTATTAACAAAATATCTTTTTGTGGGGTTTTCGGTTTATGCTAATTAAATGCAATTTGATTTTTATGTTTAAATACATTGAAAACAGAAACATTTGATTAACACTATACTCTGTATACATGAATAAATTACTTTATTTATTCCGTGTTAATATGGACTCGTTGACATTTTATAACCTTCAGTCTTTTGACAGTAGATTTTGTTTCTACTTTCTACTGTATTGACTTTTACGTTTGCTCGCATTAGTTTCATTGCTTCCTATTGATCTTCTTTGCTTAAATATTGTTTTCAATTCTCATATACATTAGATTTTAATAATAAAGCACAAGGTTGCTTTTGAATTCATACTTGACAAGGCTTGAGACAATCCATTAATTTAGTGACTTTGAAAGCTTTTTTTTAATATGTTGGCAATAACTTCATAGTTTTGTGGAGACAATAAACTCGTCAGTGTTGAGGATGTTTGCTGATCATTTTTTATTTCTTATATGTTTCGAAATTTAAAATAAAAACACTAGTTATCAATAACTATATTATTATTAATTAATAATATCATTAAAGCAAAGCTAGGGTTATATAATAACGTCTCGCAGTACCAAATACGTTACTGCAAATATTTCTCATACAGATATTATAAACTAAAATTCCCATGGTGTATTTAACGTATAAATATATCCTGAAAATGTTGTCAACATCAATTAGTTATAGTAAGTTTATTGTGCAAATAATAATTAGTCGTCAGCAGAAATACGTTATCGTTTGAAGGACTTATATAATAGCTCACTTTCTGTAAGCAGAAAGAATTATTGTTAGATCAACAAATTTCAAATTTGATTTTTTTTAGTCTATAATTAGCGTTTCTCACGTAGAGTTTAAATATATCAGATAATAATTCAATAGATTTATCCTGCTCTGACGAGCGTTGTGTTCATGTAATTTTGAAGCCGGTCGAAAAAGAAGTAATTTGAAATTTATTAATTTATTGCCAATATATATAATATAAAGGAATTTGAGAACAGCTTGCTACTGCAAGTGCTGCCAATCGACTTCACCCGGTACCGCACACCATATGGTTATCCGTGTCATCAGGAGCTAGCCTCCGAATGGATTTCACTGTGTACCGGCCCCACTCACTAGTGCAAGGCCCTGCTACACGGTTCGATTGGTTTACTTTAACTAATTCGTATTCTTTCGGGGGATCGTCTCTCTAACCAACATTGTGCATGAAATACATTTACACGGAAAGTGGAATTGGCGTGGTGAGTTCAAATTCAAACCGAAGCCGTTGCATTCACTGTTGCACAAATACTATTGTAAACATATGAATACAACTCTTCTCCATTTAGTCAGGGTTTAATAGTAAGGCAGTCATGGTTGGCAAACAATTTAGAAGAAGAACAGCTTTAAATTCCAAACCAGTTGGGCATGGGACTAACAACTACACCTAGTAAAACTCACTTGTTACAGACAACACGGTAGTAACGCAGAGATGAGTTAGGGGTGTGACTATACTATACATGGCCATCTACAGGACACACGCTCACGCACAAACACGATCGGTGCTGCCAGGCTAGCTTTCTCAAGACACAACTGCTGCAGTACATTTGGTGCTCCTACAACTCTATGGAGTTACGGTACTTGTGACCGCGAGGAAAACTAATCTTAACCGACGCGTTTCGTCATCTAATGGAATTTATCAACGCCAATGCAAAGATTTTATTTTGTATGAGGTATTTATAGACAAGAGCAAAAATATTGTATTTTTTCCAAAATTTTTAAATTCAAGGAAGGCTCATAAATATACATCAGGTTAACTGAAAAAGTCTAAGTTATGGAGGACGTAAAAATGACAATATCTAATAAACAAAAGGGAGTAAAAATATATTCTTGGTAGTTTTTATGCAGATTAATATTTAAATTATTTTAGTTTGGGATCAATTTAAGTGTTATATATTTTAATTCACATGAGGTTATGAGTTTAACCTTTTTCTTTTGATTATATGCACTACAGTTCAAAAGTTTGAAACGACCCCCCTCCCAGAATTAGCATGGGATGAACTTGAGAAAACAGTGAAAAAAATTTATAAAAAATGAAAGAGCTCTTCTTAGAGTCATTGAAAAAAGAATGGAATCAATTATTAAACTAATAATAACAAAACAAAAGTCATTGAAACAAAGCAAGTTCAGTCGACCATTGATGACAATTCCAGAACAACGTAACTATAAACAATTTTTTCTATCCTCTGCCAGCCGCAATGATGGAGAAAGCATTACCTCGAACCATCGCCAGTGAGACACGCTGCAAGAGCCACTCCGTTTCGTGAGACTCGTTCCTTAATCGAGACGCAATCGCGCCAATCCTCCGAAGGATAGCCATCGAATGAGGGCCAATAAACCCCTGATCTCTCCACTGCCACAAGAGTAAAAAAAAAAAAATCTATCAGCAAGAGAAGAATATTTAACTATTTTTTCCATCTATTAAACTTATACATTGAGAAACTTTTGCAACAAATGTCAAAAGGTTGTGCTGCAGTAATCAAGGCTAAAGGAGGATATTTTGACTAGTGCAAAATTTAATCATAAAATGATTTTTTCTTTTTATGATAATAAAATTTCTAATAAAATAATCTTGTTTCACTTTTTTAACCATGTATAATAATTTTCTCTTATGTAAATTATCAAACAACTACTTTCTGGGCCAATTTAAAAATTCCTCAAACTTTTGAACTATAGTATATGCACACTAAATAAAAACAAACACAGGTACAGATTAGGTAAGTTTGAAGTCTACTGCAATTATCATATTGTAAGTAAATCTAGTGGAACGTCAATGGCGTAGTAACAGGTGCGCCTTAGTTCCACGCAGTTTGTTGACTCTTGAGGATTAAAACAAAATAGCAGAAAAACGTGGACGTTTTTTTTGGGGGGGGGGGTTCAGCTGGTCTGAAAAAATACATACGTTGACAAATTCAGAACATTTCCCAATGCTTGAATACTGATTTTCAAGGTAGATTAAATTGCTTATATAGTCATTAAGGGTTAGTTTCGAGGGATGGGTGGGTGGGATCAAGAATTACTGTATTACACATCTGTTTGTTTGTCTTGATTACTCGATACAGCAATCAGTCAAAGATAAGGGACAATTTGTTTTTTTCTCTCAACAGGTGTGACTTTTACAAGAGTTCGTTTTAAAGTCTATTTTTAGATTTTGTTTTACTTTACATAAGGAAAAAAGAAAATGAAATAAAAAAGTATTTGAAATATACTACACTTAAAAAAGACGAGAGGTACTGAAAAGAAAAACGCAAAATAAGAAAACCTGCAAAAAATAAAAAATAAACATTTTGATGATCAGATTTTGATGGAACTGTTCAATCCATAATTTTAACGTTGGGGGAGGGGCGTAAAAATCGTTCGATTTGTTATTCTGGGAGTAATAATGATGGAGGAGGGTTTGGGGAATTTGACGCTCACAAGGACATACTGAAGGTGATAGAGGTAGAAGTAAGAAAATAACTTACCTACCGAACTAGTGTAAAAAGTTTGATTCGTTTTTTTTTTTACGGCGTCAAAAATTTAAACGCAATGTCAATCGCTATCTATCGTCTTCTTGATTCATACAAGCTTGGGCAATTATGTATCTTTTGATACATGAATGACAAGGCAGATTTTTTTCACGCAATAGGTTAGCATTTCTTTCTGCGGTAGACAGGTTGTCAACCAAGTCATCGCCAATGTGTTCTGTGGCCTGTTTATGCGGAAAAAGATGCTAAACAGGGTCGGTGCCAGGACACAACCCTGTTTCACGCCGTTAAATATATATATATATATATATATATTACTGGTAGTGTTGTGAAGTCAAGGTTCAGTACTAGTCAGTCACTAAGCTTGTACTACTACTTTATTCTCAGTGACGAGTTATATAGGCTTTCTCTTGCACTTATGCAAATTAGGCATATTAATTTGCCAGTATCACTACATCTCCCTGAAACGTATAGGTTTTACCTCTAGTAGTTCTTGTACTTCATGATAGTTTCATTACTTTGCCCTACTTCTCTCTCTCCCGTATTTCTTTCTCTGGGAGACCTAGATCTGTCCCGCGCTAAGCTGTAATCATAGGCATTTTCTTGCATTATTTGATCTTCGTCCGAACTTTCAAACTCATTCTGGCCCACCTGATCCTGCATCATTTCGTCTTCTGATGTTTTATTCTGTAACGGTTGTTCTAATAAATCATTAACGGACGGAATCTTAGACATTTCTTCATTTTGCTCTTCATATTCACCCTGGGTCCTTATCTGATCTGCATGGGCTAATACACTGTTGCCGTTTTCTCTATTTATTATAGCTGTATTGTGGCCTTTTTGCATGATAAATTCCGGATTTGCTTCTTTGTTCTTTTTGTACCACATGTTTTCATTTGTGGAGTACGACATCGTTAGCAGAGCTCTAATTTGTCTTCCCATTAAAGCTGATGGGCTTTCTAGTCTTCCAGCGTGTGGTATTGTGCGATAGCTTAAAAGCAGCCTCAGTAGAAAAACTTCTTTTTCTTTTTGCTGAGAGCATGCTTTTAGTCCCGTTTTTAAGGTCTGCACCATTCTTTCCGCTAACCCATTCGACTGAGGGTGATATGGGGGGGCGGTATCTTATAAGGTTTACATCCTATTTTTTCTAACCATAAATTAAGATCTTCAAGATCTTCACAAAATCTTCACACAATTCTGGTGCATTGTCAGATACCAGGGTTTTTGGTATGCCATTTCTGGAAAATATGACCCTTAGAATGTTTTAGCGTAGAACTTTTGTCTGGCACCCGGATTATTTCAGGCAAGCCTGAAAAAGAGTCTACTAGAATTAATAAGAGTCCCACTCCATTAATATACGCATGATCCATATGCACCCGACTCCATGGCTCCACTTATCTAGGCCACGAATGTAAAGTAGTCTGTGTAAAGTTTCTTAATTCTTTACATTTTTTGCACCTTTTTATATATTCTTCGACATCTCTTGAATATCCCGGCCACCATGCTTCTAATTTTATCCTTGTTTTTGTGTAACCGCTACTCCACACTTTTTATTATCAATTTTCTTTGTGTTTCTGGGGGAACTACCAGATCCCCATTACAAATCACTCCATGTTCTATTGTTAATTTATGCCTTATTTCTTTGTAGGGTCTTTCCGCCCTAGAACGATTTCCCCATGAGTTTCTTATTCTCGATATTATCCTACTTAGTACTGGATCATGTCTAGTTTCCGCAGCCATTCTATCTAAAGACAAAACACCAGTCTCTACCCAATGTAAGAATGTATCTTCAAATTCTTCTGTTTTATCTTTTGACTCCTTGTAAAATCTCAATCTTGATAGTGCATCTACGTGTGGAATTGAATTTCCTTTGACATATTCTATATCAAAATCAAATGACATCAATCTTATTGCCCATCTTAGTATCCTCGATGTCGTGGCTTTGGGTAATTCTTTCATTGGGTTAAATATAAATTCTAATGGTCTATGATCACTTCTTAAATTTTTTTCCAATTAAAAATTGTCGGACTCTAGTAGTTGTCCACACGATAGACAATGCTTCTTTCTCTATATTTGAATAATTAAATTCGGTGTTCGTTAGTCTTCTTGATAAATACATTATCGAATGTCCTTTTTGTAATAATATTCCCAATATTGAATGTTCGCTTGCATCTGTGGTTAACGTCATGTCCTTTTTTGGATCAAACATTTTCACTACTGGTTTCTTTGCCATAATTTCTTTTAATCTATCAAAAGCTTTTTGTTGTTCCTCTGACCAAATAAATTCATTCTTTTTTTCTTAAATTTGCAAACGGTTCAGTCAAGTCCGTGTATTTTGGTACATATCACCTGTAAAAATTCACCAATCCCCAAAAAGACTCCAGTTCTTTTTTTATTTGTAGGTGTAGCTACTTTTAGTATTTTTTCTATTAACGCTTGGTCTGGTGATATACCTTCTTTTGAAATGGAATAACCTAAAAAAGATTTTGCTTATACATTTTTTTTCATTTGTCATTTCAGCATTTCTTAATCTATTCAAGATTATGTCGGTTTTCTTTTTTAATTCCTTTTCATTAGTAGCTCCTATGCATATATCGTCTTGGTAACAAATCATATTTTTCATATTTTCTAAAACCTGTTCGATGGCCCTTTGAAATATGGCGCTTGCGGTTTTTATTCCATATGGCATCCTTTTCCATCTTAGTAACCCTATTGGCGTATTTATCTAGGTTACTTCTTTGAAGTTATCGTCTATTAGTATTTGGTGGTATGCCGTTTTTAAATCTATTTTTGTAAAAACGCTCATTCCTGCAAGTTCATGTAATGCAACTTCAACATTCGGTAAGGGATATGAATCCGAACAGACTGTGTGACTTACGCCTATTTTGTAATCTCCACAAATACGTAAATCACCATCTGTCTTCCTCGACACTACAATGGGTGATTGCCCACTTGCTACATCCAGGGTGAACATGTTCAAGAAGGTCTTGTTCTATTAATTTCCGTAGTTTTGTTAATACTAATGGCAACAAATGTACTGGTAATTTTCGTGTCTCATAAGAGGGGGAGACATTTTCTTTTAATTTTAAACTCGCTTTATAGTTAAACTTTCCAATGTTTTCCATTTTTTATCTCATTAATTTGGTAGAATTTATGTTAAGCACGTCGTTTCCAAGAAGTCCGTGGTTCTTTTTACAACTTGTGACAATTATAGCTATTACTTCAAATTTATCTTCTAACTCCAAGGAACCTTCAAAGTATCCTAAAGTTTTTATGACCGACCCATCAAATTGGCGGAGTTGTAAACTGCTCTTTCGTACAGGTGGCTTTCCAATGCGTTCCCAAACATTTTGGTATCAGCGTTACTTCACTCCCAGTATCAATTTGCATATCTAAATTGCAGTTGTTAATTTTAACCTTTAATATACTCTTTCTTTTGTTCGTTTTTATATATTCTTATCTTTTAATGGGAAGACTTCCATATTGGTTTCGTTTTCTTCAACTCTTTCAACGGCTTTCTTTTTGAATTTGCATACTGCTTGAAAATGGTTCTTTTTTAAGCAATTTGTACAGGTTTTTCCAAATGCTGGGCATTTTTCCCCGTTTTATTTCGTGTTCACATCCACAATACGCACATTTTCTTATCTTTTTTAACATGTACGTATCAGCGAATATTTGTTCGCTGGGTTGACTTTTATGATGGTTGCATTTCTGTATTAATTCTTGTTGCTGTATAAAGTCAATGCATGTATTTAAAGACATTTCTTATTTGTAGTTGTTCCACTATTTTATATCGTTGTGATGCATTGCACATACCTTCAATTAACCTTAATTGAATCAAGTCCTCTTCAATAGTCTGTCCGTCTTGTCAGAGTTTTTCAAATTCGCAATATCTACTCGCATTTCGTAGACGGTGTAGATTTTTTATAATTGGTTCGTCAATTTTTTGTTCCATCGACATGAACTTCGTTCTTTCTGCCACTACCAGCCTTATTTTTTTTTTGGTCTCATATTTCTCCTTATAATCTGACTTATTTTTTCGAAAGTCAGGTCTTCCAAGTTTGTGGGATATGCCATGGTGGAGACTTTCATTATCGTCTCGCATCCAGCTGTAGCCAAGAATAAATCCGTAATTTCATTTTCGCCTCCCTTCTCGTTGTCTTTCAACTTTTTATTTCTTGCAGAAAAACAGCGAAATCCATGCAACCACAAAATCTGGATCTTCTAGAGACAAATTTTATTTATTTTTGTATAGTACAAAGCCGAAAAAGGGGAGGGGTAGAGGCTGTTCTTCATTAACTATCTTATACCTAGCTAATCAGATTCATGATCCTTTCATACATTACAAATTCAACATTCACCATAAGAACTCGTCCATCACCAATCAATCCTCATTACACCATAATACCACATCCTCACAAGGCTAACCTACAAAACACGCCACACACCATAAAAATACATAAAAATTTAATAACGGAAAAATGAGAGGGGAGGGAGATGAACCCAATAATCAACTAAAAACAACAAATTTAAACTAAACATAATTGATGTTAGTAAGGCCCGTTCAACCCTCAAAACAGAGAGGCCGCTGTATTCTGTCCAGATGACAAAATCAAGAAGCACTCTCGCTAAGGGAGTGGGAAAGAGATAAAATAACACTGAGATGGGGAAATAAAAGGCTGACCCAGTCGAGATAAAAAAAGGGGCCCAAAACAAACTGGGGAGGTTGGGAATCTCGACTTGAATCATAACAAAAGAGATAGCCGGGAACAGGCCAGGAACAACACTTACTCACATTAACTAGGTACACTGAAGCTTGTCGAACCTAACCAAGGGAAGGGTTCCACAGGAAACCACCCCGATGTTACCTAGGTTGACCTAGAAAAGAAAATCAAGGCTAGCCCCGTTCAAACGAACCAAGCTCGCCTCTTTCACTCACCTTTCGCTAAAGACTGTCGAATGCAATCGTTTTCTATCACTTCTAATCTTCATCCTGAGCTGATGCTCAAAGAATCGGACTAGATCCTGATGAGAAAGACGGTTGCCTCGCAAGACCTCCTCCTTTCGAGTCGTCCAAATCACCATTCGGGCCGTGGCAAGCAGCGCCATAAACACCATTCGTTTCACCCCGGAATACGGGGGCGACACATTGTCACACGCGTATGCACGATCAATGAGCACAAATTCTTCGGGAGCAAGACGAACCGTCAGCTTGCCGACATGGTCCCATAAGGGGCGGACCCGGGGGCAATGGTAGAAGGCGTGCGCAGCCGTTTCTTCTAGGCCAAGGCCACACCGTTCACAGTCAGGCAAATCCCCCAAGCCCCATATGAAAACCTTGTCATTGAGAGGCAACCGATTCCGAGCCAATCGCCAGGTAAGCGAAAACTCAGCGTTACTGAGGTAATCCGTCGCTGGAAACTCCTCCTCCGACAAGCAGAGCGTATCACGTAGTTGATCCTTCGCGGGCCCCTCCACTAATTCTCGATAGAAGACCTTCCTAGGCCTTGAAAGGTCACTGGACCGCGGAACAGCCAACAAAGCCGACCGACACTCGCGAAAACCTGCGAGATAGGGGGACTGATAGTAAGGCAAGGGAACGCGTCCTTAACAATCCCCGCCAAAATCGGATCTCCTCATGTCAACGCGCGGCGTAGGAAAGCCAACCGAGAGGCACGAATGTGGCTCTTCAAGTGTGGCATTCCCAGCCCCCCATGACACGGACGTTTAGTACAGACTTGTCTGTCGACCCAATTCACGCGTCCACTCCATAAAATGGAGGATAGCGATCACTCGAGCGCCTTCATGCGGTCATCACAGAGAGGAAGTACGGACAATCGATAAATGTAACAGACACCTCCGCCCTGCCCTTCACGGACAACCTCCGTCGATTCCAAATCTGACCGGCAGAATCGACCTTTGCTCGTACTTCAGACCAATTTTTCTCCAGCTGGAAGTCGGGTCCAAACCACATTCCAAGAAAATCGGACAGGACCGTCCGTCCAATCGAAGCGGCCCGGAAGATCAACCCCCTTCCAGGCACCTAACCGCAAGCCGGACGACTTGTCGCGGTTTATCTTGGCCCTTGTCACTTTCTCGTACCGATCAAGCACCTTCTGTACCGCACCAATGTCGCTGCGGGACAACACGAAAGCAGATCCGTCATCGGCGTACGCAAAAATCCTGGCTCGACACCCTCCAGGAACGGCGATCCCGCGTAGGGCCGGACTGCACGTCTCGTCCTTCAGCCGGCGGAGGAGAGGCTCCAAAGCCAAAGCATACAGGAGAGGCGACAGCGGACAACCCCGACGAACCGACCTAGACAGCCCAAAAGCGTCCGACAACCTTCCGTTCACCTGCACCACAGCACTGGGGGAGCGATACAGGAGGCTAATTCAGCGGCAGAAGTCGGGTGCGAATCCAGCGGCATGCAGGACAGTAGCAAGGTAGCGATGGTCAACTCTATCAAATGCCTTGGACGGATCCAAATTGATTAGCGCGGCTTCTTCGTCGTCTTTTACTCCCTCTACGATCGTGCGGATCAGATGCAGGTTGCTCTGAATTGTTCGGCCCCTCTTCCTTCCAACCATCATTGGAAGGCTTGTCCGTTTCGACTGTTGTGGTAGCAGTCGCTGCTGTTGTATTTGTTACTGCCGTGGGATTTGGTTGTGGCGGCACCTTCTTTGCGGGGCACTCCTTTGCCATCTGCCCCGGCTTTCCACATAACCAACAGCAATGTTTCCTGCCCTCCACCACAACCAGCATCTTATCTCTACACGTCAGTGTATTGGGTATATCCTTAAAGGCCTGGCGGTCTAAGGTAATTTCTATTACAATATCGCCAGTTGATATGCCTGCTTTGCTCCTTACGCTGGCCACCTCCTCTATTCTTCCATACTGGGAAAAGAAAGCCCCCCATCTATTCCGGAACATCCATGGGCACCCCAGGAACCATAACTTTCGTTCTACGAGTGCCGATGTATTCGGTTTGTAGGCGAAGCGTTTTGGACGTCAGTACTTTTCCAGCAAACTTCTTAGCCTCCTGCTCGGACGTCAAACGCATGTCCCACATTGCTCTCAAACGTCTGGCAAGAATCTTCGGCTCTATTTTCAAGATTTTCAGGGCTTCTTCCATCGTTTCCCTGCTGACACCGATTAGATTACGACTTTTAACGTCGGCTGTTAGCAGGGAAATAGTCCTTGCTTCGACTGCATTTAGCGCTTCCTTAATGGTGATTTAGTTCACTTCTATTTGTGTATTGCGCGTATTCTTTTTGTAATTCTGCGTAATACTCATTGTCTTTTATCGGCCTGGTTCCTGTCCAGGCCGTTTGGGATCTTCTAGAGGTAAATGGTATCCTATCGGCGACGCCATTGTTGTGAAGTCAAGGTTTAGCACTATTCAGTCGCTAAGCTTCTACTACTACGTTATTCTCAGTGACCAGTTATATAGGCTTTCTCTTGCACTTATGCAAATTAGGCATATTAATTTGCCAGTATCACTACAGCTCGTAATACATACACACATATATATATATATATATATATATATATATATATATATATATATATATATATATATATAGGATGTTCCAATAATTTGGGCCAATTTTAAATGTGAATTAAGTTTAAGCGTCTAATGATTTTTTTCTTTTTCTTTCAGATTTAACAACTTACGTCTTTGGCAATTTCAACCATGGAAAAATTAACAATCAAACAATGTGTTAAAGTTATTGAAGCATATTAAGAAATTGGACGTTCAAATTTATAAATTTATTCGCTTCTTCAATGTCAACAAGAATTCTGGTCTCAAATGTGCAGATAATATTCAGAACACGATAGTGTCTGTGAATACGCATCTCGGCGGTGAAGATATGAGGTGATTAGCCACCCAGTCACCTGTGGGCGATAATCACTAATGAAGAAGAAAGAATGAGAACGGAAAGGGTAGAATAAGAAGTACTGGAGGAAAAGAAAGAAGTAGAAGGAAAGGGAAAAGATGAAAGGAGGCAAATAACATGAAAAGAAGGGGAGGAAAAGAAGGAAACTGAAAAATAGAAAAAAGAAGAAAAGAATATAAGGAAAAGACGAAGAAAAAGAAATAAGAAAAAAAGCAAAGAAATAAAAGAAAAGACACAGGGTAAGAAGGAGACAAAAGGATTTTTGCGAATTGAACATAGCAATTAAGATATTAGCAAGTGTATTAACAACGATAAAAGACTATATACAATGTCTTCGGGTATGACACCACCACCACCACCACCGTTCTTTTCATCTGTCATTCATTTTCTACAGCTACCGTCACTATAATTACTTCAAGTAGAAAGAATTCTATTTGTCGAATTGCGTATGACGAGGTTTCTTCTTTATGCGTCTTGTTCTTTCAGGATATAGGCAATTATGGCTCTCCACAATTTCCTGTCCTTTGTAGCTTTTGCAATGTCAGCGAACACACGTTGCCACTTTTGTGATGCCAACGAATACTCGTTGTCACTTTCGTAATGCTCGTTGTAGAAGAGACTTTGTAATCGCCGATACAACTATAGTAACGTCGTTGAACAATACTGGTATCAGACGACTTTGAATAACAGTCACACTAATAGTACTCACTTGAATAGTAACCACCGTATAGTAATCTGAATGGAGAAATAGTATAGTGAATAGAGTAGAGAATAGCAGTCCGTATAGCAATAGAGGATAGAGTAGAAATATATTTATTTTGTAAAATACAAAATTTTGGCACGATCCCCAAGGGGGAGTGGGGAAAGACTGGTCTTTCACTGACTATCCTAAGCCTAGTTAACCATAATCACGACCCATTCTTTCAATACAATATGCTAAATCACCACAAGAACTTGTCCATCACCTCCCAATCTTACATGTACCACAATACCACAGCCAGAACCGACGCTCTGATCTTTGCTTGTACTTCTGAACAATTCTTCTTCAGCTGGAGTCCGGGCCCGAACCACACCTAAGGATGCAGACTTCTGCACCACCATAATGTCGCCGCGGCACGACACGAAGATGGATACGTCATCGGCGTACGCAGAAACCCTACCTCGAGCACTACCAGGGAAAACGGCGATTCCACGTATGGCCGGACTGCACGCCCTGTCCCTTAGCCAGTGAAGGAAGGGCCTCAACGCTAAAGCGTAATGTAACGGCGATAGTGGGCACCCCTGTCGAACCGACTCGATACATGAGGCTAATCCACTTGCAGAAGTCGGGTTTGAATCCGGCGGTTTGCAGAACAGAAGCTAGGTACTGATGGTCAACCCTGTCAAATGCGTTGGACTGAGCCATATTGATAAGTTTGGCTCGCTTGTCGTCTTTTACACCCTCTATGATCGCGCGGATCAAATGCAGGTTGCTTTGAATTGTTCGTCCCCTCACAGAACAAGTCTGTTCAGGTCCCAATAACCTCGCGACAACTGATTGCAACCTCTCCGTCATGATCTTGGCCAAAATCTTTAACTCTGTATTTAGCAGGTTTATGGGCCTATAATAATCTAAATCCCAGTCAACACCCTTGCCCTTTTTCAACAGCGTGATCACACCCCTTTTATTCCGGTCGGGGATGGACCCCTGCCGGAACCAGTTGTTGAACACCACTGTCAAAATCGGGCAAAGATGTGCGACAGATTCAAGTACATTTCGTACGGCAGACCATCAAGTCCCGGAGACTTGCCTCTGTCGCCCTTCTTCAATGCCAAGTAGTCTTCACCCTTCGTGATCTCACCCTCGCATATAGCCGCTTCAGTCGGTGAAAGCCGAGTAAAGTCAGCCAAATAGCTGCGAAACTCGTCGGCACTGAGACCAGGCACCTTGGTAAAACGGCTCTCGAAATGCCACCGAAACGCCTTGCACATGTACTTGGTCGACCTCAGAGAGCGCCCCTCTAGAGTAAATGGCCTCGCGAATGTATCGATCGGGACCTCGACGGATCTCTTCCTTGCGCAATTATGCGCCCATGTTCACGGCTTCGTTAGAAATCTTGTCATCGACAGAAGTATACATCTATCTAGTTGAGACAACTCTGTCTGCTGCTGGTCTTTGGGTAGTTGCTGCGGCTGCTGCTGCTGATTCTGTTGAGACAGTTTGGGCTGGTCTTTCTGCTTTTCTTGTTGTTGTTGCTGCTGCTTGTCCTGCTGAGGGAGAAGGGGCGACAACTTTCGAACACTTTTTTACAAACTCCCTCCATTCACCTGGACCGTTACTGGACCCGGTGGGCTTGTCTTTCACCACTACCACCTCGAATGTAGTGGTTGGCTGATGCATTTATTTTCGACCGGGACACATTTTGGTCAGGTGACCGGCGGTGCCACACAACCAACGGTGCGGCCTTCTACCCTCCACTGCCTCTGTACATTAGAATATCAGGAATTTCCTGAAACTTTGACCTGTCTAGGATTACTTGGACTAAAAAGTCCCCAGTGGGCACACCAGATTTACTTAGTATCCAAGCTACTTCATCTACTTGGTCATACAAGGTAAAGAAGTCTCCTACGTGATCATCTTTAATATACATGGGTACACTGTGTAAAGTAACTCTTGCTCGACAGTTATCCATGTATTCGGTTTGCAACCGTAGTGTTTTTGTTCTCAAAATTCTTCCTGCTAATTGTTTTGTTTCTTCTTTTGAAACTAGCAGTATGTCTCACATCGCATTTGAGCGTTTTGCTAAAATTTTCGGGACTATTTTTTGACATTTCAGTGCCTCTTCAACGGCCTACCTGCTGACGCTGACCTATTTCAGTGCTTTGATATCTAACGTTAGAATGGAGATGGTCCTTGTTGTCCCTGCGTTTCATGCCTCGGGGATAGTGAGTAACTCATTACCCTGGATAAAGTCACGGTAATCCCTCTTCATTTGGTCATAATTGACTGCAACTTTTTTTGGCCTATTTGAATTCCACGCAGACAGACTTGGAGACAGCGTCTCCGTTTGAGTAACAATTGGCTGGAGAGACTCGGCCATTTTGGTCGTCGACTCACCACAGCACATAAAAACAAAAAGTTCCAAAAACGATACAACAATAGAGAACAAAAGACGGTCACAAAGGCAAACAAATATTCAACTTACGGCGATAAGGTTTTAGTAAAAGTAATAAAGAAATACAGGGCGCACTTTCGACAGCAAAAGAGTAGGATAGACTAGAAATGTGGATCAATTAGACGTCACGCTATTTCCTACTTATGCCTTTCCTCTATGCTCACGTGGTCTACTTAATTCAATAATGGGATCGCCTGTGTTTGCTCACTGGGGATCTATGTTCAAACTCAAGTGTCGGCAGTGACACTTTATTCCTATATAACACCTCCCCTTTGAAATGACTTTCTCTGAAGTCTATATTTCTTCAGCTTCGGTTCAATATTCAAATGTTCCGTTGCTGTTCTTTTTCTTTTACTGTACCTCCTTGGTTCACTAATTCTTTGTGGACTTACTAAATCGGTGAATCTCCGTTTAAACTGATTACGGTGTCGCTTATGATCCCACCTTTGTCCCTGTACTATGTATGACATTTTGCCGATCCGTTTGTTTTTATAACGCCATCTTCTCAGAATTCTTTTCCCCGATTATACATTTTAAAAAAACACTTTATCATCAGGTTTAAAATATTTATTCATATTATTTTGATTACTTGATGTTCTCGTCTTCCGTTCTGGTAATAATTTATTAAAAACGGACTTAATCTTCCAGGCGAACACCAACTTTGCAGGCGACATTCCAGACACTGTGTTCGGGTTTGGTTCTTATTCTGTAAAAACTCAAAATTTTTTTTAGCATTATTTCATCTAACTCCTCCCCCTCCGACTTTTTAGTGCCCTTTTAAACGTATCGACAAACCGTTCCGCTTGTCTGATTCATCTTGGGTGATAAGGAGTTGTAATATGTTCTATTGCTAAAGATTTTCAAAAAAAAAAAATTAAATTCACCACACGTGAATTGAGTCGCATTATCTATCTGAAACGATAGTCAGGAACACCGAACCTTGCCAAAATCTCGTATAGAAAATTTATCATTACCGCAGTAGTCGGTTTTCTACATTTTAATATTTCTGGCCATTTAGTGTAACTATTGACTACCATTAACGGTCCTGCGAAGTCTATATGTATTCTGGATCATGTCATATCGGTTTTCGGCCAAAGTTGAATTAAGACAGGCGGTGACTTCCCTGCCAGAGCACAATCTCTGCATGATTTCACTAAATTTTCAATATCTTGATCCATTTTCCGCCATTAAGAATAATACCTCATTAAGGATTTCATTCTAGAAATTCCTGGATGCCCTATGTGAAATTCCTTTAGCATACGTTTTGGCAACGAGGCTGGTATCACAATTCTTTCTGTGTACATAAGTACATTATTACATAATGAAAATGCATTATTTCCAGTAATATTTTTTCCTTTAAATCTTAATTGCTTCTTCATTTTCATTATAAAATCATCTTTTTCCGCCTTAATTCTTATTTCCTCCAATGTTATGGGCAGTTCTCTTACAGTATTGTATAATGCATTATTAATTTCATTTTCGGACCTTATCGCCGCAATTACTGTGTCTTTAAGTGGTTCGCAGAATCTTGGTATTAGTCTTGATATAAATATGATAGCAATTAGCACACGTCCTAAAATGCTTGTAACTTTGTTACATTTGTTGGAGCGGGCATGTCTTTTATTGTGCTCGCTCTTGAAGAACCCGGTCGTCTACTGTTCTCGTCGATAATTTTTCCTAGATATTTAAGTCTGGACATAAACAATTCGCATTTTCCTCCACTGATCTTAAAACCATATTCTTTAATTCTTTCAAATACTTTTTTTAACATCTTCCGTATGTTGCTATTGGGTCTTGTTTTTCATAAGTAAGTCATCCAAAATATGCTTTAGCAGAATCCAAACCGATGGTATCTATTATCTGTTGGAATATGCTTGGCGCTAACTTTATACCGAAAGGAAGTCAGTAGAATTTGTATAACCCTCTATGAGTGTTAATTATTTTGAGCAATCTTTGCCTACTAGTACTTGTAGGTAAGCGTCAGACAGGATCAATTACCTCCATTCAATTTGGCCAAAATTTTCTCTGGTCTTGGTAACGAGTAGTTATGTTTTTGATAGCATCAGAAGGGTTTCATCCAAATTGATCTCACCTGGTTTTTTCGGCAAAATATAATTTACATATTTTTTATGTTCAGCAGGGGACAATTTCCTTAATAATAACCGAACTTTCTTTTCATCATTCCAATGCGAACAATCCCTTTTTAAGATCCCTTCTTATCTTCTATAATAAGCTGGAAATGTTATCCCTTCATCTGGATTCTACACAAATTCGCCGATTGAAGTTTTTCCCTCCATCTTTTTGGTAAACAACTAAAACACTTCTTTTGTTGTAGTTGTAATTGTAATTGCTGTTAAGTTTGTTTTTATTGCTGCAAATGTTGTTGTTGCTTTTGTAGCACCAACATTTGAAGCATGATAGCTTTTAGTTCTTCCATTTTGCTGAACGAATCCTCATGTAAGTTCAAGGAATTCTCGCGAATTCTCGCGAATTCTCGCGAATTCTCGCGAATCCTTGCGAATCCTCGTCGCCACTTTTGTGATGTCAACGAACACCCTTTGCCACTTTTGTGATGCCAACGAATACTCATTGTCACTATGTAAGGCTCGTTGTAGAAGAGACTTTGTAATCGTCAATACAACTATAGTAACGTCGTTGAACAATACTGATGTCAGACGCCTTCGAATAACACTGGCACTAATAGTACTTGTTCGATAATACTCGCTCGAATATTAACCACCGTATAGCGTTCTGAATGGAGAAATAGTATAGTGACTAGAGAATAGCGGTCCATATAGTAATAGAGGATAGAGCAGAATATATTTATTACTGTATTTATACAATAATTTTGGCACATGGCCGAAGAGGAAGTGGGGAGAATCTGGTTTTCATTAACTATCCTCTAGTCCTAGTTGAAGACTATCACGACCCGTTAGCACAAGAACTCATCCATCACCATTCAATCCTACATATAACACAATACTTTATATATTATCATATCAATCCTACACATATAACAATACTATATTCTACAAAAATACCCCATGATATAAAGATCTTACCATGTTTAATTACAAAAATATATTAAAAAAATTCATGAATCTTAAAATGAGGAGGAGGGAATGAACCCAGAAAACTAAGAAAATATTGTAACTAAACAAACTAAAACAAAACAGATGTTTGTAGGACCCGTCCGCTCCCTCAAAATAATAAGCGTGGTCGCTGTATTCTGTCGACAGATAGAATGAAGTAGCACACTGGAGTGGGAAGGGTAAAAATAAATGACGGAATGGAAAAATCAAAGTCTGACCCGAGATGAAAAATGTGGACCAAAACAAACTGAGGAGGTTGGGAATCTCGACATGGATCATAACAAAAGAAAGTTTCGGGATCAGGCCAAGAGCGACACTTATTCACATTAACTAGGAAAACAAATAGTGTCTAGCTTAACCAGGGGGAGGGATCACAGGAAACCGCCCCGTTGTGACCAAGATGGCTTATAAAAGGAAAACGAATCTTAGCCCCTTTCACACAAACCAAGCTCGTTACTTTCACCCATTTTTCGCTGAAATCTGTCAATAACAAACGCTTTGTGTCAGTTCTGATTATCACCTTCAATGGATGCTGAAAGAATCCGACAAGATCTCGATGAGAATAGCGTTCGTATCGCAAGATTGCTTCCATCCGCGTCGTCTATATTACCATTCGAGCCACGGCTAGCAGCGTCAGAAACACCATTCATTACTCCCCAGAATACAGAAGCGAGACATTATCGCACATGTATGCGAGATCGATAAACACGAGAATATCGGGTGCCATACGAGCCGTCAACTTGCCGACACAGTCCCGTCAGGATCTTGGCCAAAATCTTTAACTCTGTGTTTAGCAAACTTATGGGCCTGTAATCATCTAATTCCCGCCCTCCATCCTTGCTCTTTTTCAACGGCGTGATCACAAGCCTGGTGATCCGAGTGGGGATGGACCCCTGCCGGAACCAGTTATTGAACAAGGCAGTCAAAATCGGAACAAAGATGTGCGACAGCCTTAAGTACAATTCATAGGGTAAACCATTAAGTCCTGGAGACTTGCCAAATGCCAAATAGACTTCGCCCTCCGTGATCTCACCCTCACAGCTAGCTGTTTCAGTCGGCGAAAGCCGAGGAGAGTCAGCCAAATAGCTACGAAACTCATCGCCACTGAGACCAGGCTCCTTGGTAAACCGTCTCTCGAAATGTCACCGAAACGCCTCACACATGTCGTCAGTCGCCCCACGGATTTTTAACCTCACGTATGTATCAATCGGAACCTCGACAAATCTCTTCCTTCCGCAATTGTGCTCCCATTTTCACAGCTTCGTTAGGCATCTTGTTTAACCTATGCCTAAGTACATGACCATAGAAGCGTTTGCTAGTCGACTGCTCAAGAGCCTGTCTAGCTAAACCTATCTCTAGGGAATCTCCGCCCGGGACAGACTAGCCTTCACATTATTAGCCTTATCTAGTGCGAGCCGCTGGCTATATTTGGTCGTGAAGGACCTAATCCTATCCTTAAGGCTATCCTACCACATATTCTCAATAACCGCCACCACTAGTTCCCGCTGCACTAGTCTAATTAGCTGTTGCTGGAAGTCCCACCTATCCAGTAAGGATAGCTTGAACTTCCAGTGACCAGTCATTCATGTCTAGCATCTAACGCTATCCTGGCATAGACGAGCCTATGGTCCGAATATCCTAACCAGTGGAACGTGGTACAATCTAGCAAGTCTATATTAGCCCTTCTCACTAACATTCTATCCAGGTAGCTGGCTACCCGGGTAGACAGTCACTTACGTGCCCACGTCCCCATCACCCTCCCAGGGTGATCGACCCGGTATCCATCGACAAGACCAAACTCTCCGATCAGATGAGCCCGGATACGATCACCCAATGACCACCCGCTAGCTTCCCGCCCCAGTCTATGTTGGGGTCCAGAATGGCATTCCAGTCCCCCACTAATACTAGGCGCGAAGACTCAACCAGGAACGGCCCTATCTCCTGAAAAAACGAGACACGTTCCTCGTGATAGTTGGGTGCATAAACTGCAACGACTCGAAACGAACTATTGTTCACAGCAATAACGGTCACGATAACATCGACATGGACAAAGTCCATTCTCGCACCTAAGGTACGTTTAACCAGCAAGGTAACACTGTCCGACTGGTCCCCGTATGCTGAATAGACAACATAGTCGCTAGACAGCACACGAGCAACAACCTTGCAAACAAAGTGTGTTTCCTGGATCGCAGCTACATCTACGCCAAAGGACAGGAGATCACGAAGTAGGCGAGCTGCCTTACTCCGACCCCCCAAGCCCCTTACATTGAAACTGGCTTTGAGAAACATTTTTCAAGTTGGATCGCCTTGGATTTGCGGGCGAAAGGACTACAATGGCTTGTCTTAGGCTCCCTGTCCCCATACCTGTCGTGATCTAGAACAATGCCGTCGACGTCCGTTGGATAAGTTTGTTTGAGAGCCCTGTATAATGTGGGATAGAGAATAACAGGGACCCTACCCACTACAAAATTTGTCCAAGTTTTTAAGGTCTGGTGTCCCATGTTTCACCATTCGAACTTGGGGAAAGGCTTCTTTAGCCTCAGAAACCCCACACTTTTATACTCTCTCTGTTTCTAATCCAGGTAACTAGCTAGAGGTTACTTAACTTTCGTACGAGAATGGGTATTTCAACCTGATATGGCCGTAAGCCAGTTGTGTATATGAAGGATAGTTCACTTAGATTCTATTTCACGTTTTAGCGTCCCAAAGAGGATTGCGGTCGAACCTGAGTAGAGACAAGGCAGTGATAAGACGAACACAAATGCGTCTACGGAAAAGATTAAAAAGATTGTAATAGATCTTTTTCTTCTTTTCTGTGTCTCCTCAGAATGTAGACGATCATGGCTCTCCAGAACTTCCTGTCGTTTGATATTCTAAGTCCCTACTGTGCCATCCATTTACATAAACTATTTAGATAGGCTATTCGCTTTTACCCCTCCACCCACATTTTTGCCTTTAGGATGCCTTGTGAGTGTTAAGTGCTCCAAGCCTTCTTTCCTCATTATGAGCCTCAGAAATTTCAACTGACTCTTTTTTATTATAAATATCTAATATTGCTATCTCTCCTAAGCCCTGTTTTGCCAATACACAATATACAATATGTCCTGTCAGTGTCAAATTCTAAAAGCCCACTTTCCTCATAATCATTTCGAGAATTTTTAACTGTCTCTTTTTAAATCTAGGTATAAATATCTAATTTATTTTTATTGGTTTCTATTCTCATTCCATGGTATTCTCAGCATCTTTCTCTTTCGTATTTCTGTTCCTTCAAATATCTTCATATGTGTAGAAATTATCCAGCATTTGTCGCCATGTAGGAGGACTGATATGACATAAAACTTCAGTACGTTTGTCTTTTGTCTTTTCTGTTACAAATGCTATTAAGAAAGGATAAACCTGTTTTGCTTAGGTACAATTCAGATTTTATTATCAACTAAATCCATTATAGGGATTAATAGCCCAACCAGTTCAATCAAGGACACTGTCTTCATTTTAACCCAGAATATAGCGTAGGTCAAACATAATCCCTTCTTTAATTAATAAATTGTTATAACAATAACAACAACAGCAACTATAGTTATCGTAGTAGTAGTTGTAGTAGTATCATTTCTTTTATTTAAAAAACAACAAAGAAAAGACTACGTAGACGTAGAAGAAATTATATATATATATATATATATATATATATATATATATATATATATATATCTTCATCTATCGACATAAGAGTTGTTATTCTGCATTACGTCTTTTATTTAGTATATTTCCAGTTAAAAAAGCTCACGTTTCAAGACAAGTAACGGGATCAAGACGAGAACAGTGTTTTGGAAATATAACAGCGGTGCCTTCCGTGCATACTACACACACTTTTTCCTTCTACAAAATAATCAGTTTTGCAAAGGCCTTATTCTTCGGCTGTACAAACATGAAAATATTTACTTTCCTGCTTCTGGTGACTGTCTGCCAGGCTGATAGATACGCAAGAGATGAAGAAGGTAAGAAACGATATTGGTTTACATACCGGTTGTAACAGCAAAATTGTTCGAATCCTGTAACAGCAAAATTGTCCAATTGTTATATTAAGTTTGAACCACTGTATCTTAGAAATGATTAAACACATCTTACTAGAATTCTCCGAGGTTTTTACAACACTATTGGACTATACTTTAAACAATAAGAATGCATTCAGCTCTAAGTTGAAATGATGATCCCTCTTGCTGTTGTGACCCCCTGATCCAATTTTCCTCTCTACTGTTCCCACTTTTTAAAACTTATTCACTGTTCTCTTGACGGTTCTTGAATAGACTTTGAAGATGGAAGCCAGAGTATGAATGTTGGTATCATTGCTGAAAGCCTGAATAATCTTTTTCCTCTCACCATTGCTCAGTTGAGAAGCCATAGTGGGGCTGTCACAAAACGATTTTCACCTGTTCTCTTTCTAGCTGAATAACTCAAAGGGATTTTCAGTGATTTTTACGACAAATGGTGTCAAGATGGCTAAACGTCTTATCTGGAAAGAAGAAAATCAATTAGTTTATGTTATTTTAGATATAAAACATTTTGATGGTCAGTTATCCAACGCTGTTACACGATTTGGACAATTTTGCTGTTACAAACGGTATATACATAAAAAATAATATTTTATATTTATTTACAGCCTCTTTCCGCTCAGTGATTTTCCAAAACGGGCTCTTGTTTATTTTGAACGCACCCTAGATCAATTATTCTTATGTTTTTCACGATTTTTAAATGCATGTGTCAGCGTGACGATAGTTCAATTTAATACCATTTTTTTATTCCTTAAACCATCCCACTTTCTTAAATTGTATTATTTTCGGTTTCTTCGCAATAAATAAATTGCATTTTTTTCGTCTGTGATTCTCTTTATCATATTATAAAGCATTTTTCAAACGGTGTTTTCTCTATCACTTTTAATACTCATGTCTATTTTGTACAATATGGTGTTATTCCTATATTTTTCATATATATTATTCCTTTTTCATATTTTTCATATTTGAATGATAGTAAACGCTTTACATATTTTTTCTTTAAATTCTTTCCGAATTGCTCTGATATAAATACCCCCCGGGATCTCCCGCGTTCTAACTTTTACCTTATATAAGATATTTTTCTCTTTCTAAATTCTTATAAAAATACCGCAAACAATCCCTCTTTTTTTGTTCTTTTTCAATCCGTGCATACATCGAACAACACATCATGAAAGATCAAAATGAAACTATCAACATAAGACAAATATTAGTTGACAACGTCAAACTTCTTTACAGTACCAGTTGCATAGAATGAATCAAAATTCTAGAAGGTATTATTATACAAAATAAATATCAATCACCGCAGGAGATGATATTTAATAATTGATGTACGCACATATCATATTAGTATTATAAATAAATAATCGATAAAATAAAATAAATTGCATTTTTTGTGCTGCCTCGCAATTACACATGAGGTCACGTTTGACCATTTCAAACGACAGGCGTTCGGATGAATACCAAAATGCAGACAAAGAAGTTAAAACTACGACACACGTACCGCATCGGTTCTTGATAATGACTGCGAAAGTAGAAAATATTTCAAGAAAAATAACAATATATGAACTTCGGACAGTTTATTTACAACTTGGAACATAATACTCAACGAAAGTTGGAAAAGTATAATAAAAAAAATAAACAGACAGACCTTATCAGTTCATTAAAATATAATCAAACTTCTTTCAATAAATACTTGCTGCCAAAATATACCTTATATATATATATATATATATATATATATTGTTACACCGGCCTTTCTAACACAAGGGAATTACACCGGTTCTCACTATATATAGTGCCAGTAATACCTACCCGGGGTGTAAGCAGCGACAGTCCTTTTTGGACGTCTCAGCTAGCTGGTCGAACTCTCTGCCTCTGAGGCAGAGGGGAACTCTCTGCCTTTGGGCGGAGAGGAACCCGGACGAGGTTCCGCCGAAGGGCAGAACCTCGTTCGGGGTGGTTGACCGCCCCGATCCCGTTTATACGGGTTCTACGGGCAATTTTTGCCCGAGCCTACGGGCTCGGAAAGCCCACTTTAAACCGGCCTTGTGCCACATTCGACACACGTGGGCGTGTTGTTAAACATCGTAAGCAGCGACAGTCCTTTTTGGACGTCTCAGCTAGCTGGTCGAACTCTCTGCCTCTGAGGCAGAGGGGAACTCTCTGCCTTTGGGCGGAGAGGAACCCGGACGAGGTTCCGCCGAAGGGCAGAACCTCGTTCGGGGTGGTTGACCGCCCCGATCCCGTTTATACGGGTTCTACGGGCAATTTTTGCCCGAGCCTACGGGCTCGGAAAGCCCACTTTAAACCGGCCTTGTGCCACATTCGACACACGTGGGCGTGTTGTTAAACATCGTAAGCAGCGACAGTCCTTTTTGGACGTCTCAGCTAGCCGGTCGAACTCTCTGCCTCTGAGGCAGAGGGGAACTCTCTGCCTTTGGGCGGGGAGGAACCCGGACGAGGTTCCGCCGCAGGGCAGAGCCTCGTTCGGGGAGGTTGACCGCCCCGATCCCGTTTATACGGGTTCTACGGGCAATTTTTGCCCGAGCCTACGGGCTCGGAAAGCCCACATTAAACCGGCCTTGTGCCACATTCGAC
Organism: Acanthosepion esculentum; assembly: GCA_964036315.1. Classification (NCBI taxonomy): domain Eukaryota; kingdom Metazoa; phylum Mollusca; class Cephalopoda; order Sepiida; family Sepiidae; genus Acanthosepion; species Acanthosepion esculentum. The sequence continues at coordinate 135,260,444 of OZ038485.1, forward strand.
ACACGTGGGCGTGTTGTTAAACATCGTAAGCAGCGACAGTCCTTTTTGGACGTCTCAGCTATTCGGTCGAACTCTCTGCCTCTGAGGCAGAGGGGAACTCTCTGCCTTTGGGCGGGGAGGAACCCGGACGAGGTTCCGCCGCAGGGCAGAGCCTCGTTCGGGGAGGTTGACCGCCCCGATCCCGTTTATACGGGTTCTACGGGCAATTTTTGCCCGAGCCTACGGGCTCGGAAAGCCCACATTAAACCGGCCTTGTGCCACATTCGACACACGTGGGCGTGTTGTTAAACATCGTAAGCAGCAACAGTCCTTTTTGGACGTCTCAGCTATTCGGTCGAACTCTCTGCCTCTGAGGCAGAGGGGAACTCTCTGCCTTTGGGCGGAGAGGAACTCGGACGAGGCTCCGCCGAAGGGCAGAGCCTCGTTCGAGGTGGTTGACCACCCCAATCCCGTTTATACGGGCAATTTTTGCCCGAGCCTACGGGCTGGGAAAGCCCACATTAAACCGGCCTTGTGCCACATTCGACACACGTGGGCGTGTTGTTAAACATCGTAAGCAGCGACAGTACTACAACTGCCTAGCTGAGTAGTACTCGTTTCCTACCTTTGTATCTGTGATGTTAAATACGCTTGTTCCTTAAACCAACCTCGACTTGATTTTCTTCTTTTTACTATTGTGCCACGACACAACATATATATATATATATATATATATATATATATATATATATATATATATATATATATATATATATATATAAGCTTTTATTTTAGCTTTAATTCTTTAATTGAATGCTAAAGGATTAAATTTACAATATGCAAAATACTCTGGTGTATTTCAAACAGAAATTGTATTGATGGCGTTACCTCCTAACCACTAACAAACACTTTATTCATGTTTTACAGTGAGAAGGATTATTGGCATTAAACATACAACAGACTCATTTTGTCAGCAATTTCTTACTTTAATTCATGGTCACTGATAACCACTTTATTACTGATTTCCGATTCATTTCTATAGTAAAATCAGTTGAACGTTTACATAATAAATATAATAGCACTATTCTATCAGTAATGATTCCATGAATTCTGGGAGGGCTAGCAATCCGTCATAATTATTTTCTACTTATTTCTATAATAAATCATTATAAATCTATTTACGTTCTAAAGATAATACCCCTAGTCTGTCAGCAATGCTTACATTAACTCATGACCACTAAAAATCCATTCTTACTGATTTTCAATTTATTTCTATAGTAAAACATTATGAAAAATATTTAATTTCAGTTCTTTTCCAAGAAATTTTAAAACGGTGTCATAAACTGATTAGGGAGCCAAAGATCAATTACAGCAAAGAGTTTGAGTCCAGATTCTTAAACATGGTGCCACAGCCTTTATAATAGTGATTTACTAAGCTTAACCTTTACTGACGTACGCAGAGATGCAACTATGAGGCACCGAGTGAGAATTGGATTCATTGCACTCCTGGTTATGGTAGATTAGTTTGCTAACCATTGTTCCACGGTCAAACGTACAGAGCGTGTTTATAATTCCGATTATTTGAAACAGCTTGAAAGTATCACGTTTTCAGCATATACCCTGTGGGATTTAGCTGTGGAAGTGAAATATGAAGAAGGCTGAAGAGTAAAAAGGCTGAAAAGCTGTGTTCTACAATAAAGAGGAAAACAGAAACTTGAAAATCGATGGAATAATGAAAATACATATCAGAATTTCAAAAAAAAAAAGAATGTGAAAGAAGCACCCCCACAAAATTTATAGATATTTTTTATTTTTTTCAATTTAGAACGTTTCTTCTACTGTTAAATACAAGTTAAAAACAGTTGAATGAGCCAATCTCTGGGAATAAAAGAGAATTGTTATTTTAAACAATAAATAAATGGTCATTTAAGTGGAAAAATTATTTGGGGTTTTTACAATAAATTTTAGTTAAGCGTTTAAGATATAAGTAAAAAGACATATAAAGTATGGAATATTAATATAATTTTTTTATAAACAAACTTTGACCTATTGGCGAATTGTATAACTTGTAGAATAAGTATGAGTATAAATCAATTTATCTGATACTTTTGTTAGTATGATATATGTGCAGTAACAATTTAGAATCATAATCTAAGATAGATCAGTAGGAAAATATATAAGAAGGTGGAAAATATATAAAGAAGTTTAGCAAGATTGGAATTTTAGATCTTTAATGTGCCTACAAAAAATGGCAGTTTCAAATCTTTGATTTAATAATTGACTGTTATTCAAAAGCTCAATAATACATATTTTTCCTGCAGACATAAAAAAAACAAGTTTCGTTCAGAGATCTGCAAGATTCTTTTTTTCCTGTTTAACCTAAGGTGTTTTGTTTTCTTCCTTCAGTTTCCAAAAATATTTAGGAAGTGAAGTCATATTGCGTTTGCTTGCATTAAAAGACGATATGTGATTATAATATCGATACTTAAAAACATTCCTAGTAGACACAACATACAATTTAATATTATTGGGGTTTTCAAATGATGAGATGGAACATATATATACAATGGACTTCGTTAGGCACTTGTTTGATAATGGACATTCTACAATTACATAGTTCAGTTACCTGGGGTACACTAGAATTTATGTTTTGGTTGCATTTATTGTTGCTATAAAGCTTCAGTATTTTATTGTTGTGTGATTTAATAATTTTATCTAAATTTCTAGTACAACTATAACTGATTTTGCGAATATTACGGTTGAAGATTTGACTTAATTTACTATCCTTAGGGAAATGCTTATTAATCAAGTTTAACAATTTGTGTTCCAATTTGGTACGGATTAATTCATTGAAAGCAGGTGTATACAAAATTGTTTTCCTCCCTCTATTCTCCCTTCTAGAGTAACTATAGTTTTCCACATATTTAATTTCGGAAGATCTGTAGCCACTGCCAGTAAGGATTTTGTTATAAACAATTTTGTGTTTATCGAATAATTATTTATTAGAAGAGTTGTGGTTGATACGACGTTCAACGAGTGATAGGATATGCTTAATAACCGACGTTGGGTGATTGGAATTAGGATTTATATAAATAGCGCTAGCGTTATTTCTCCTTTCTCCTTCATCGTTTTCCCTCTATTTTATTATAATATTATTTCCTTCTCATTATATTCGGACACACACATACACACACACACACACACATATATATATATATATATATATATATATATATATATATATATATATATATATATATATATAACTACTCTTTATGTCTCCCTAGTCTCTTTAAATATATAATTTAGACGTATTATACACATCCATAAATGTTTTAACCGCCTGCAGATGGTCTCAGATGAGATTGAAAATACTTGGGAAAATAAAAATTATTTGAAAGAAAATTTTGCAATCTTTCTTAATCAAATTTTCTACAGCCACCAAGAAATTAATTCGTGGACTTGAAAGGATAAAAGCTAAAATAGACATAATACGTCTAAATTATTTCGCAAAAACTGCTTGAATGAAAATATGCTGCCTATATATATATATATATATATATATATATATATATATATATATATATATATATATACAAGTTTAGGATTGGTATATACGGAGTGAATTCCAATAACCAACAATTACTATTCTTTAAAGAGTGCTCAATACAGAGTAGAGCAGATATAATTATTTATTTGAATATTACAACATAAATATGTTATAAAATCACGACAAAAATAGCCATTTTGTTTCAACACTTCTGGTGTCTTATCAAGTGATGATATAGAATATAGAATAAATGGTTTTAAAAGTTTCAAATTAAATAACGATCCTTAGCTAGGAGTAAACGCTGTTACATAAGCTAGAATGACCAATCAAAATACAAGTATAGGGTGATTCGAAAAATTTGACAACTAAGCAAGGTTATCATAGATATTAAAAGATTTATAAAATTTGAAATTAAAATTAAAAGTAAAAAATTAAAAATTACCTATTTAGAAATCTAAATCAAATCTCTATTAAGTTTTAAATTGTAGAATTACCGAGGAGAAAAAATATAAAAATATAAAAATAAAAATAAAAGATATATATGCTATTTAATTTGTATTTTCATTGAAATTATGTTGAAATAATTAGATTTAAAAATAAGACTGATCTTTTAAATCAAAGATATGAACTAACAGTTAATTGTAAACATCGTTTTAAATTTAACTTAGTATAGAGATCATATACTTTCAATGATAACGATAAGTTAAACTTAATAGACTATTACCTTTTTTAGCATGATGGTCGCCAGATCGATATGAATGTGTACTGTGTACTTACAAAGTATTATACGTGTCTCTATTTGTATGTATATATTTGTATGTTATGTAGGGTTGTTTCTACTGTTGGATGGGTATATGTGTATATAGGGGTATATATATGTAAGGTTTTTTTTTTATTATATGAAGGTATATGGTTGTGTATATTGGCATCTATCATATGTTAACCTGTTTATGTGTACGAGTAAGGGTGTAAATTCTGGTAAGTGTCTACCACTAAATGTGTAAGTATATATTTGGGTATATAGAGATATATATGTGTACTTGTGTGTGTGTAGATATGTGTATACATATGCATATGTATGTATATGTATGTGTGAGTGTGCATATGTGTGTGTATATGTAGTATGTATGTATATATGTGTATGTATATGTTTATATATGCATATATATGTATATCTGTGTATGTTTAAATGTGTATATGTATATGTTTGTGTGTATGTATATGGGTGTACATATATATCTGTGTATGGGTATTTATATGTATGCGCTCGACTGTTGGTGTGCTGTATATCTGGATGTGTTGATATGGGTATTTATATATGATTAGATATTTGTGTATATATGGATGTATGTTTGTGTGTCGTTGTATGTGTATTTGTATGTATGCTTTAGTGTCTTGGAGTGTATCATAGATACAAACTAAAATCTACTTTTGTTGATAAGGAACCTTTAATTGCTTATAGACCGTTGTCCTTTTCTTAAATTATGATAAACTTTTAATATATTTTATAATATTGTTGGAATATTATTAGAATATAAGTTGGTCTATGTATACTTATTCCTTTCCCTTTTTTGTGTATGTGTCTACATGTTTATGTATATATGTATATGTGTTTGTATATGTATGTGTGTATGTGTATATATGTATATATGTATGTATGTATGTACGTATATATATATGTATGTATGTGTATATGTATATATGTATGTGTGTATGTATATATGTATGTGTATGTATATGTGTATGTATGTGTGTGGGTATATGTGTATATATATGTATGTACGTGTGTATATATATGTGTAGTTGCGTATGTATGTGTGTATATATATGTACAAGCTGATGTGTATATGCATTTTTATATTTATATAGTTTTAATTTACGTTTGTTTGATTTTTCATGTATATACATGTATTTGTAAATGTCTGTGTATATATTTAGTTTATATGCATATATGTATGCGTGCGTATGTATGTACAGCTAGATATGTATGTGTATGTGTATGTGTATGTATGTATGTATTTGTATATAGTTACATCTTTATGTATATATTTCTTTACTTGCTTTATTTACTTTTCTGCGTTGACGTATGGGTCGATATATTTATATGTGCTTATCTACGTGTATGTTTATGTGCGTATGTCTGTATATGCGTACCTATTATGCGTATATATGTATATGCGGATGCATGTGGTTATTTGTATACGTATGTGTGAGTGTACAATTATATATGGAGGTGGTTATTTACTTTTGTCTGTAATGTGTCGAAAACTATATGATTTAAAAATGGATGTATATATATATTTATATATATTTATTTGTTTAAATTTTATCTATGTATATTTGACCGAATTAGTTATTTTTCAAGTTAAAATTCGTTTAATAACATATTAAGCCACGAATATATTCACTTTTAGCTATGACATCTGACCGTCTAGATCATAATGAATGTAGATGTATGTGCCTGTGTGTATTGATGTCTATGTGTAAGGAAAGTGCATTTGCGTACGTGTGGTGTAGATATTTTGTATGTGTGTGTATATATCTAAATACGTCTGAGCGCTTAACCTAAAGTGTATACATTTCTGTCTGGGGTTCTGAACATCCCTTTCAACATAATTTCAATGAAAATACAAATTAAATAGCATATATATCTTTTATTTTTATTTTTATATTTTTATATTTTTTCTCCTCGGTAATTCTACAATTTAAAACTTAATAGAGATTTGATTTAGATTTCTAAATAGGTAATTTTTAATTTTTTACTTTTAATTTTAATTTCAAATTTTATAAATCTTTTAATATCTATGATAACCTTGCTTAGTTGTCAAATTTTTCGAATCACCCTATACTTGTATTTTGATTGGTCATTCTAGCTTATGTAACAGCGTTTACTCCTAGCTAAGGATCGTTATTTAATTTGAAACTTTTAAAACCATTTATTCTATATTCTATATCATCACTTGATAAGACACCAGAAGTGTTGAAACAAAATGGCTATTTTTGTCGTGATTTTATAACATATTTATGTTGTAATATTCAAATAAATAATTATATATATATATATATATATATATATATATATATATATATATATATATATATATAATTATTTATTTGAATATTACATATATATATATATATATATATATATATATATATATATATATATATATATACTAGCTTTAAATCCGCCGTATTTAACCTAGCTCCTGCGGAGGGCTCTTCATTAAATATTCGGCCCAAAAATGACACTTCTTGCATTGAGTACATTTTAAATTTTATTAAATGTGAACAATATTTTTTCATCAATTTTTTATCAAAACAAATGACATAATTTGTTTATTTATTGCAAAGCTGCATGATAAACAATAGTTTTGTTTTTCACATTTAGAGTCACAGTACAAATATTTTTTCCATCCCCAAACCTCGAACAAACAACATAGAGCTTGTTCCATCAGATGAAGTCCAGTTACTTTCAATTATTGTCTTTGGGACTTATTGCTTGACATCGTATATCTTATTCTCACTGCAAAATAAAGTCTTTTGAACCCGAAAGGAGGATCTGAAGGAATTAAGGAGTTTCTTGGAATTAAAAACTGCTTCCCTCCCTTCCTGGCTCAGTAAGGATCTCGGCTTCCAAGAGATGAGGAAGCATCTTCTTGACAATTAACCTTGTTTCATTACAAAGCTTTAGGGGATTCAGATCTCTCAATAGCATAACTGGTGCACTTTATTTTAGTTCCAGTTTGCGTGATGGCATTCAAGGAGGGATTCAATGAGTTCAGGAACTCTACTGGATAATTCACTGCCTGCTCTTGTTCAACCACAGTGGCAATGGAAAAGTACTTCATGCGAACTTTTGAAATTTCTTGGTGAAGTTTCCAGTTGATGACATTCACAGTTGGATTCTTGGGAGCTAATATGGCCCTCTCACAAAGCCAGTTCGAATCCATGAAATGGACTTTTATTTTATTTTTTTACTACTGTTTCCTGGTCAGTTTCAACTCTGACCATTAACCATATATATATATATATATATATATATATATATATATATATATATATATATATATATATATATGAAGAAATATAGTCTTAAAGTGTGGTATATTTATGGGATAAAGTGCTCAATATCAGAGATAGAGCGTATGTAAATATAAAAGTGGACATGGAAGTCAGCACTTAGAGGCGACAGTCTGTTTCATGCTAGTGCAATCGTCAGGCTGACGATTGCACTAGCATGAAACAGACTGTCGCCTCTAAGTGCTGACTTCCATGTCCACTTTTATATATGTATATATATATATATATATATATATATATATATATATATATATATTATGAAATAGACAAAGTTCGACAATTATTTAAAGACATTTTTTATGTTTAACATTCTTTTTATAGATACAAGTATTTAAGTAAATGCTCTGTTTATAATAAACAGTATTAAATAACATTTACCGGCCTGAATGTCCGAGAAATTTTCATAGAAAATATTTGTCCTTCGACAGGATTCGAACCTGTATCCTATATAAATATATAAATTTTATATAAATAAATAAAAAATGTCTTTATATATATATATATATATATATATATATATATATATATATATATATATCAGGTCAGTTTCTAAAATTGTTGACTTTGACATGCTTCACCGATTATCCGACGTCCTAAAAACAAAAAAGAATTTTATTTCATAAAAAAGAAACTATTCTCCTATCTGTTCCATGGTTGTGATAATTGCTCATTTTGCACCGATGTCAATAGTCAGTGTTGGATTCTCAGTTAATAAACCTGAATATTGAATGCTCATTTTGAATGCAGATCTTTCACTTTATCCACTGTCCTTTTTCTTTTTCAAATCTGCCATCAAAACTACTTTCCCACTATTTTATTCTATTATGACTAATGTTGAATAAAAAAACCCTTTTTCAATTCTTTTTAATCGTCTAAGGCCAAAAGTGTGACATCATAGTATAAAATATTTATTTTATTTTTGAACATGGAAACTATTATTTCCTTTATGAGAAATAGTGAATTTTTAGTAAAGATTCGATCCCTACGTCCAGCTGTCAGATATTTTAACCCGATCAATGCATGACGAATAAACTACTTATTTCCGTTTCTATTAATCCATTTTAAAGGCACAAGTCCTATAGTCCGATTTTCTTTTAATCCGACTACCATTTCTTCCTATTTACTATTTGTGCTTCTGTAATTCCATCTTAGTTAAAAGACGTCACAGGTGTAAAATACCTTCTTCAGACTATTTTTCGAGTCGTTACTACGTAATCGAATCTCGTAACTTCACTGACATCACATTTGTTAATCTTACACTTGATTTATCCAACACCACATTAGAACCAAACCAGACATTACGTTGTGGACCTGTTGTTTATGATACGATACTTGTAAAAGTTTAAGGGAGTAGTCCTCAAAAGATCGCTTAATCACCATACTGAAAAGCGTCAAAAGTCTTTTATATACAGGGTGCGATTGATAAATTGTCGTATAAATGACACATAAAAATGAAAATAAAACTGACATCTCATTTTAACAGATATATTTAATAAAATTACACAAAAATATTTTGAAATGCTAAAGAATAAGTTTATTCAATAAAATCCACATTGGCTGGAACTACGGCCTCCAAACAACTTTGGAATCTCCTGCATCTCTTCTGGACGGTCTCCTTGTTTAACTTGGTGAACGTTGCCATAATCCTTGCTATCAGTTCACTTTGGTGTTACAAAGAGTTTTGTTGTTGGTCTGTAGCTCAACTGAGAAGTTAGGTGGCCATATGTAAGAGGTGATGTGCTCGCAGAAATTGTCTGGCAGCCATGACTGAGTCTTCCTGCTTGTGTGTCATGGGGCCGAGTTTTAAAATAGTGTCTTCCAGCAGTCACCCTCTTGAAACTCTCACCAACAAATTCGGGAGTTATTTTATCAGAATGTTTAGACTGAGTTTTCCAAGCTGCCATACCTTCGCAATCACCATTACACTCATCCAACTCTTTCCGAATCCTATACACTTCCTAAGATTGACGCCCAATCATTCCCGGCTCGTATGCCAAGCAGTACAACATGCCGTTTCCAAATTTCTGGCGGAGTGAATTGCGTCATGCTGCTCTTTATCTCACAGCCATTATGGTACTCTTTATCTCAGAGACGCTGCCCAACAAACCCTACAATTCTGTGCAGCCGACAAAATCAAAAACCAACAACGCGCATGCGCGAAATTAAAAATCTCAATGTGGGAAGAATCTATCGATATTTTCTGTATTAGAAATAACAACAAAAAAAGAAACAATATTTAAAAAGATATTTAGTTGTCCATTCATTAAACAATTTAAATAAAGTGTATATTTTTCAAAATGATACGAAGTTATAATGAAGCCAACGAGAAACAAAAAAAATAAATAAAAAAGACAATTTGCTTTTTAAAGATGTTAGATGAACTATGTAAATTATTCTATTTATTTGTTCCAATCTAAATGGAAATGGTTATTTACTCTGGTCTCCCTATTGAGACAGGATGTTAAACAAGGTCGGGTTTAACGTGGGGAATCAGAGCGTAGACACCCGGGCCAAGGACGAAAAATTCCCAGCCCCTGCAGCCGTCGGTTGCGCTGGCATCGGTATGACTACCGACCCCCCTCTAGTGCAATGGGGGCGGGGTGCCGCCTCGGCAGTTGTTCTTCAGGACCGGGCACCTCCCAGTATTTATTTTCCACAATTGAGTAATACTCTGCCCGAAGACAAAGTGATAAACCCTACACGGCAATTTTCTAAGCGTAGATTACATGTGGTACAAAGTCAAAAGTGTGGGACATCCAGTGAGGATCGAACTCACTACTCAGTCGCAATTGATCAAGCGAGACAAACTTGCTAACCACTACACCACGTCGAAGTGCCCAAATCTAAGTGGAAATGACTGTAAAACAGTCCCCCTCCTCAAAGGTATAGGAACAACACGCATGTTGCATTCTGGGATTTTTTTCTAGCTAATGAAATAGGTCACTTTTCGGTTTTAACTGAGTCGGTTAAGACCGAGAAGTGGACTATTTCTGTTTTTTCTTGTGTTGAAGTCGGAACTCTGCAATAACTTGTCTGTATTCCCCTTTTGTGTGTCAAGAGCATTTTTCGGGAACTTTTTGCCTTATTACTGTTGCTTTGCTTTATTGCTGTTATTTTGCCTTGTGTATATTTGTTTGCACAGTATTATGTTTGCCCTGTTCTTTTCTATTCTTTCTCTTGATAGTATTTATTGCAAACTTTGTCCGATTTATTTGTTGAGTATTTCTACCAATTAAATTTAATCATGGCCAATTACTCTACACTAATTGTCAAGGTAGCCTTCAGCAGAAAAAAAACCCAAAAAACTATAATACATAACAACCTCACAAAAGTGAAACTATCACATAAAAAGGATGACCAAAGACGTATATAACATCTCATACAGTTGCAACAGAAAATATAGAATTGAGTTATGGCATAATAAAATGTGGAGAAGGAAAACAAGAACACTTCCCTCTTTGAAATGAGATTAAAATAAACACGGGGAATAAAGTGTGGAAGTTAGCAAGTAAAAAAAAGAAGCTGTACATATGAATTTGTTAAAAAAATAAATGTATAAGCAAACCACATGAAGATTTTAATTCTTGTATTGGGAACCAATTCTCAAGAAATTCTAATTTTAATACTTAAGAGTACACGTGTCGGGAGTTAAACTTTGCAACTAAAAGATCGTTTTTTATCGCATTTTCAAATCCATTAACGCTTTTCGCAAGGGTTTCAATCCAACAACTGATCAGGCACGTTGTTTTACAGTCTTGAAATAGTTTTACCAGTAAAATGTTACCTTATGTGAAGACTTTGAAGAAATATGTTACTTTATCTTTGAAACAGTGGATCTCCATAAAAAGAAGAAATTAGTTGTTGCACGTTCAAATCATCAGAAAGGAAAAAAAGAATGACAAGGAGCGAGGGACAAGGAAGATACTTGACGATAGCTGTTGGATATATCGACTGAAACGTCGCAATAAAAGTAATGAAGTTGAAAGTGCTAGTCTGAAAGAATCATTGAAAAGTATCTGAAATTCAGACAGAAGTTGAGGCCTGGAGAGTTCATCGGCTAAAACGATGTGATAAATCAATAAAAATGATGATTTATTCGATTTATTAGAACTATTGTTATAGATGCTATTATAGACAAGAAGTTTCGGCTAAGTACGGCCTGGCCCTCTTCAGGTGTTCAGCTTTTTGGCTGATATAGTCATATTTTCCATTTCTTTATTAGTGTGTCATTTTTGTCCCTGTGATGCTAGTTCTTGTCCATTCCTGCCAAAACAAAGATTATTATTTCATCATCTGGTCCAAAGATTGAACTCACGACCACCAGACACGGTTACACTTGACTTAAAACCTATTGTATCCAGTACACTACAATCTTTGAATATTTTTATATTCAATATCAGATGGGTTCGATATTTTCGTTATCACGATGGGTTATCATCGCTTGTATGATAAAGAGTAGAAATAGTTGGCCTAAACTTCATGTCTATAATAAAGATGATTTAAAAATATACAGAGAGTAATTGTGCGAAACGTTTCCATAATAACATCGATAATCAGAATGTGAAAATTAGTTCGAATAAAAGGAATAAGTTAAAGTACAATGATAATTCTTCGTTTCTATATTGAAAAGGAAAATTATCACGAATGAGGGTGTTTAATTTAAGTTATCTTAGAATAGTAACAACACCCAGTGCTGGTGCGTAGTAACCCCGCACTCCCCAGCCGAGGTCCCAAGCCTGATTAGGGTTCCCAGAAGTCATTTGCGACACTAGCTGTCTTATCAATATTTGCTTTTCTCTATCTACATTTGTATACATTACAAATTAAATTAAGCATAACGTATTATAAAAGGATGAAAAATTTTCGCAGATTTTGACGTCATTTGAAATTTGTTTATCTAATATAAAATTCAATATTCACTTCCATAATGTTGAACGTGTTAAAATTATTCAACTTTTTAACAAGAAAACTACCAAGTTGATGTTAAAAATTGGCTCAAAACATTATTGATTTATTTAAGATGATCCATTACCACATGTCTCTAATTTGTATTTAGAAACATTGTATTTATTTGCAATTTTTCTAGTTGAATTGTTCACCTATATGACATGTATAATTGTATATAATTAAGTTAAAATAAAAATTTGTATTTTGTATGAAATTTGTATTATATAATGAAAATTGAAATGTAATAGATTTGGGGCCATGTTTTATAGATCGGGGTGGGAGTCTGGCCAGTATCATAGATTCTAGTGTTTATGTGGGGGGTGGGAACGAGACCCTTGCACCGGCCCTGACAACACCTAATCAAAGAAATCTGCACAGACGTCTGGAAATGATGTTTGCCGAAACATAGCAGTCGAATAAACAAGTTATTTCGTGTAAAAAAATATGCGTACATTTGTAAATTTTTTTCTCTTATCTGAATATATTTTGAATATAAATAGAATAAATATTTCTTCTTTTTGTCAATCGATTTGTAATATAAAACCAATCAGAAATTAATACAAATTAATGACCCGAAAGCAGTTTCAATCTGAGTAAGATTAAATTAGTTTGTACATGAAATAATTTAATGTTATCTATTATGTTTTTTTTCCGCACAGCTTTCACCTTCTTGTCGAACATGGACATGAACAAGATTGTGCAGACATTTGAAAAAGAGGTAAACCAATTAATTCAGAAGAAACTCTCCCCAAAGGAAATTCAGTAAGTCTTTTTGAGTGCTTCAATAACAACATGTGATAAAAGTTAACTTTTGCTCATTACATATTCATTTGGTTTATTGACATTTACAAAACAGTTTTAGTGGAGAATAAAGCGAATTGGGGCGCAGTAGAATGAAATTTAGTACAAGACCATGGTAAAGGACGTTAAGATGAGAAATTTGAGCTTAATAGGCATCATGGCATATGAGGGTAGAAAGACTAATTTGAGCTTAATATGCATCATGGCATATGAGGGTAGGAAGACTAATTTGAGCTTAATATACATCATGGCATATGAGGGTAGGAAGACTAATTTGAGCTTAATATGCATCATGGCATATGAGGGTAGGAAGACTAATTTGAGCTTAATATACATCATGGCATATGAGGGTAGGAAGACTAATTTGAGCTTAATATGCATCATGGCATATAAGGGTAGGAAGACTAATTTGAGCTTAATATGCATCATGGCATATGAGGGTAGGAAGACTAATTTGAGCTTAATATACATCATGGCATATGAGGGTAGGAAGACTAATTTGAGCTTAATATGCATCATGGCATATGAGGGTAGGAAGACTAATTTGAGCTTAATATGCATCATGGCATATGAGGGTAGGAAGACCAATTTGAGCCTTGCATGTTATCATGGCATATGAGGAATGGATAATTTAGCTTAGTTTTATAATAGCAGAAGTTGAAATGAATTTCAAAGTTCAAATGGGAGATTGATGTTTGTATGACCGCTAAAATGAAACTATTGGACTCTTAAAACGGAAGTAACATTCTTTTTATTTACCACGTTATAAATTAACGGATTAGACAAAGATGCACTTGATTGTAAATGTTACTATATACATAATCATATAAGGGCGTACTTAAAGGTTCTCAGCTCGGCCAGAAAGAATGGCCGAAATCCAATAAACCTACAAGCCATTCTACATATTCCCACCGCTGCTTAACATACTTGTCACGTATTTTCATAAATTTTTTTAAGCGTCGCAATTTAAGATTTGCCTGTTTCGCCCTCATTTTTGGGAGAGGGTTAAACTGAGCACCCCGCATCGTATAAGTATGAATTAATATATATTATTTATATATAATATACATAGTACAATATAATAAATATATGTAGCATCAGAAATAAATAATAACTATATATAGTATAATACACTTATATATTTACTCAGCAGAGATTGACACTAGAAAATGACCAATAGGACGAGATTGCGAACGGTCGAGCTGTGGTAATTGACGAGCACGTATCAACTAACATTCGTAGTGGGCAATATGATAATTTACATACACTTGTCAATGCATCCGGATCTGCGATTGCAGAACACCTAATAATAAATCCGATTTGTGTCTCACCTTTAGATTTTTTGTCTCACCATAGATTTTTTGTCAGAGCTCGTTCAGATTAACATTTGAAAGTAGTCGAAACATTATATATTAAACCAAAGGACATTTCCCTATGTAAATAGAAGGAATCATCAGCGGATCAATGCAATCTGCTTGAGATTCATAATGCTGATTCTTTAGTAATGTATTCCCATTTACTTTTTAGTCGATGTATACATAATTATATATTTTGTCTTCGACTGAACTCTGAAGAGCCAGAAAAGATAACGTGTTATTTTTTTTAATTTGATATTTACAGTGAATAATTTATTATCTACTTATTCTTTTTCCCCCTTGTATAAATATATTAGGACATATGATATATTAATATCTACTTAATAATTCTTAATAATATGATGTACCCAACATAAACTATATAATTTACATTTTATATTTTTAATGAAAGGGAAAAGAAAAAAATAATGTTTCTACCAAATTATATCTATATTATTTATTAAGGTTGTAACCATATTTTCGTTGATAATTATTCTCTTTGATTAAAATATAAGTATTTTGGGGTAATTTCTAACCTTTGCGCCTGCAAAAATAACGTCTTAAAAGGAGGCTTTTCCATTGACGCCGCTATTATTTTCATTATCTTCACGCCTCAGATTGTTGTTTTAAAAAACGATCATTAGAATTTTAATAAAATCTAAATATATGATGAAAGTGATTTTTTTTTCTTAGGAATTTACAACAAAATATTAAACACTATTTATTTATGAGATTTTTTATTTACAATATTTTAAAAACTAATACAATTAAAACTAATGCAATGCAATATTTATCATTTACCAATTCATAAAAAAATAAATAGGAAAACAATCTTTTATTCATGAATTTATAAACATTTACTAAATTATTAAAATATGTGAATCAACTGTAAGGAAATCCTTATTATTTACCGTTTTATAAAGTTCGAATCAATTGGCAATTAACCGATGTTTTGCCAACCATTCCAATAAACAATCTAATAAATAGTGTAAATAAACAATCTAATAAATAAATAGTGTTTATTATTGTTGTTAATTCTCAAGAACAAAGAAAATGGATAATTTCACTTTCATATGTTTAGGTTTTATTAAAATTCTAATCATCGCTTTTTAAAATAATAAACATTGCTGAAAAGGGAAGGTATTAGAATAATAGTTTTGTCATTTGACACACACGTGCGCACAGGTTAAAGGTTACCGATTTTGTTGGTTATTTTCAGATGGGTGCGTAACTTGGGGCACAATTTTGCTGAATGTCTTCGACAAGAATTGGAAAAGTCTGTCTTCATGGTGACGCAGTCAGGAGATCTAAATCGCCAAGTACGTACGAGTTTTTTGCAAAATTGATTCTTGGCCGTAATAATAACAAAAAGGAATCTAATGTTAGACCATGTCATTTTAAGTGTATGATGTAAGTAAATTAAGAAAATGTTAACCAATAAGCTTTACTGTTGCAGTTCACAACTCGCATGTTCGAAAATTTGAGGAGAGCAGCCGACAGTATTGCCAACGGATTGGACTTGACGCAAGATATGCTGGACAAATTCGTTGACGACTTGATGAATGATATTGGTCATCTTGAAGGTAATTATAACAATATGTTTGTTATTCCAGATTTAAATACAAAATAGCAGCTATTACGTTGTGGTTAAAGTTGGTACTTTACGTTGATGCGATTTGCGAGTTTCAAACGGTTGAAGGCTAAATCGATACATGGGCCATATATTTTTACAGTGGTGTTCACCCTGAACACGGCCCGGAGTGCAGATTTATGAGAGGTTCGTACGTAACATCGTACGTGACGTGATTGGGGAAGCAGCCTTCTAGGAATCGGTTCCACGAGGCGGTGGTTCGTGGGAAAAAGTTGCTTGAGTAAAACTTACATCCTATTAGTGGAATATGAAAGGAATAAAGGGGCTGCTGAACTAAAGCTGAGGGTTTCCTAGATTGAAGCCAAGGGGAAGCTTACCACTGTAGAATCAGCGTCCACGTGTCTGTGAACAAGGCAAACCTTCAAAATTGGATGGGGATGGGCTTACTTTGCCCGAGATTATGGAGGGAGATGATCAAGTACTCATCTGCGCAGCGGCCCTACGACCACATCCGGTAATGGCACTGATGATTATGCTAAGTTGTTCGAATTCGTTTAATAACACTTTCAATCTTAAATATTTCTTGGTTGTTGTAACGGAGTGTCTATGTCAATGTATGTGGGTGTATGTACGTGTCTTTATCGGTGTCTGTGTGTATGGTAACTTGGATGCACCTTTCATTGTGTATATATGTTTTTTTTTGTAAAGGGTCGTGGAGATATTTCCTGTCTCGTCACTTTTTTGTGTGTGTATATATCTAAATATATATCTAAATACGTCTGCGTGCTTATGTATTATAATCTGATTGTGTATGTATTGTCTTTTGCAAGATGTCACCCGCCCCTGCCTATATTTAGAATTCAAATGTATCTATGCTGTCATGAAGTTCAGAGCAACAGTTGATATTAATGTTTATTCCAACTTAATTTCAATAAAAACAAAATAAATAGAATAACATATGTATTTTTTCTTTTTTCCTCAGTAAATTTATAAACTTAATAGAGATTAAATTTAAATTTTAAAATGGGTAATTTTTAATTTTAAATTTTATCGTATAATTTAATACTTATTAGTTAGAATAAATTCTATTTTAGTCTAACCCCAACATTAAGGCATTAAATAGTTATTATAACCTTAGTTCGTTGTCAAGTTTTTTGAATTTTCGTATACTTGTATTTTTATTGGTCATTCCAGCTTATGTAACAGCGTTTCCCCTTGTAAGGGGTGGTTAATTGATTTGAACCTTTTAAAACCATTTATTCTACATTCAACATCATCACTTGATAAGACACCAGAGAGGTTGAAACAAAATGGCTATTTTTGTAGTGATTTTATAACATATTTATGTTATAATTTTCGAATAAATAATTATATTTGTTCTACTCTGTATTAAGCACTCTTTTAAGAATAGTAATTGTTGGTTATTGGAATTTATTCCGTATACACCAATCCTATACTTGTATATATATATATATACATACACACACACACACACACACACACACACACACACACACACACACACATATATATATATATATATATATATATATATATATATATAATGCATTTATATATACATATATAACCCATAGAACAGAACGAGAGTTACTGAAACATTTCTAGTCCGAGATATCCTTCCTGAGATCTTCACTAAAATCACTAAACACCGGTTTTTAAGCTTTTTTAGTCGTACAATGTATATTGTAAGAGATCTTTCTTAAATTAATATATCTATATTATTCATATCGCCTTAGGCATCTTATTCGTAAAACACACACACACACATTTATATAGGTAAATCATTAAATCTGCAGCCTAATGATGAAAAACCAATTACTTCATAGTATAAATATTTTTTACATAATCTCTTCCATTCTCATTGCACTTAATCTGACGAATTACCATTAATCAAGTAAATTGCAATTATATACAATTAATATGCCAGATCCAAACGCTTCTACTACATCAGGATACATATGTATTGATATGTTCTCGTATAGATCTGATTTTTTCAGTATATGTTTTTATAAAATTTATCGTGAAAATGAAAAAGTATCTGGGCGATAGATATCTTGATGAGTATGAATGTCTTTCTTTCTTTCTTTCTTTCTTTCTTTCTTTCTACCTGTCCGTTTTTCAGTATCTATCTATCTATCTATCTATCTATCTATCTATTCTTTTTATAAAATAAAATTCAGATATTTTGTGACTCAAAGAAAACGATACAAACCTTTCTATATTTTAAGTCTTTTGTTAATAAACATCCGATAATATTCGATTATTTACCAATGAAATGATTCAGTGACAACCTTTCTTTTTTATTTTTAAGATACAGGATTGCTGGACATCGAGATGGACCCAATTTTTCAAGGAATCACAGACAGAGCTCTGGTAATGGTGAGTAAAAATTCCTAATATCCTGTAATGACCATAGATCTCTCTATATAAAGAATGAAAGAAAATGCACAAAGATATTATATACAAAATAAATGTTTATATAACACAGTATATACAGAAGAATAAAGTGTTACGTTGGATGTTCGAGGGTTTAAATGTAAATATCCTATTGCATAATAGAGAAAGAGATATATATATAGATAGAGAGTGATTATATGTAAATGTGTCTGGGGGAATGTAGATATGTGTGTGTGTAGCGATTTCAGTGTCAGTTGATATCTTGCTAAGGACCCATCTGTAAAGTTTTACATAAATCGCTTTGTCAGTTATATGACTTGGTAAAGAGGAGCAGCTTAATGGACTGACGAAGTGCGTCATGAGTAAAGCCAGATCTTGAGTTCTTGATGGATGACTTTTTAGACATAGCTGATGAGAAAAAGGCCACTGTTCTCTATAAGAAAGTGTTTCCTAGGAGCAAAAGTCAGAGACCAACACAAAGACACAGAGAGTGGTAAGAGACCGCACATCGCAAAATGTAAAAGAAGATATGCCCGCTAGACGGTTCTCTCCTCAACTTACTTCGCCTCTACATCACCTTTCTACAGTACAAGTTTATAACTGAATAAAATTTGCTACTATTGTCTCATGGTTTTGTTTCGAGAGTAACGATCTGGCCAAAGATTTATTTTTGTAAACTACAAGCGTTTGACTGGAATTACCGTAGCATTGGAGAAATTGATATAATTCATCGATTCTGATTAAGGCTGAATTTCAATCTCGTTATAGACGTATCTGTCGAGACGTATTTGTTTCAGGCAAGGACTTTCTCTTCAAAACTGCCTCTTGGCTTCTGACTGGGCTATGATCAAAGACCTTCTAATGTTGTTGGGAACAGATCTTGTTTCCGATTCGCTCGTTAGACTATGATGTTCGTATCCTGGTTGGGACAGTTTCTGATTAGTTTATCAAAATATGACTTCATGGTTTAACTATTCTTTATATACATCTATTTTTAGAGATGGTAAAATTTTAGTCTTCTTGTTTTTATTTGTTTATTTGTTTTTCTATCACTAAAAGATTAAATGTATTTTATTTACTAAGCCCAGTATAAAATATATGCTTTGAGAGGGGGAACAAAAATTGCAAAACAGAAATTAACATTTTGAAGATTGTATGTGGCAGAGAAGCAAGAAACCAGAAGAGAGTTCTATAGTCGAGTAATGAGAGAAAGGAAACTATAGTAAAATGAGGAGACCTAATTACCAATCTAGTTGTACGGTTCAATTCACGCGATCAAGTCACCAATAAGAAGGAAACCTATTTCGAACAACTGTCATGAAAATATTTATAGAAAAGGCAAAAGGAAGGTACGTGATGGTAGTGGGGAAAGGACTGCAGCCGAGATGACAGGTTAAGACGAATAACATTAAAAACACTTCTTTGGATTTTTTCGATAACCTTAAAAGATATAGCAAGGATACCGGACCAGATATGGCAGTACTATTCATCCAAGTTAGTCACCTCTGATTTTTGCTATTTTAAAATTTTAAAACTACTCTGAAATTACAATTAAAACTATTCTGAAATTACAAACAGTGTGTTCGATCTTCATTGGGTGCCCAATACTTTCGGACTTGTGCCACATCTAAACTACACTTAGACAATCACCATAAAGTTCATTTGGTTATATAAGAGAAAATTGACTGAATAAACCCAATATTTTGGCCAACCCAATATTAGCAGAGAAATTAATAAAAAATATACAAAAACAAGCAGAAATACATCCCAAGCAGAAAACAAAACAAACGTTCACCCTTTTCATAATAGTTATTAAACCTTCTACTCATAATGTCACTTACATCGTTGCACGTTAAATTAGAATTTTTAATTAATGTTAGGATGACGATAATAAAATCATTTACTTAATTATAACTGATAACATTAACCTTCCGGATAAGGACTAACTGATAATGTTCTTGATAATGAGTAACTGATAATAATCTTGATAATGACTGATAATCTTCCTGATAATGACGAACTGATAACGTTCCTGATTAATGCCTAATCATGGTCGTAAGTATGGAATTTACATTGTGCTATATTGCATAATATCAATGGAAATTAGTGAGTAGTTCCAGTTTGCAATCCTCCCCGGTCCTTTGAATCGGAGTAGAGGTTTCACCCTTGTTTTAGGTTTAGGATTAGGTTTCCGGTTCCTTCAAATCTGTACTTCTGAAGCGTGAAATCTGAAATTTTATTCAGTAATTTTTTTTACTCTCCCAATAGGAGGAGATAGGTTTAATTATCGACCAGTTCACATTTCTCTCCGATCATTTGAACGGGAGCAGACGTTTAACCATTTTTCCATGTTTGGATTGGCTTTCCAATTCTTTCTAAAGTTTACTTCAACTCTCTTCTCCTAACGTCTCTGCCTGAACTCTGAAAGTTTACTTAGTAATTATTTATTATTTTTCTCCTCAATAGGAGTAGCTCGGTTCGCCTATCGTCCGATTAACCTATCGACCAGTTTGCTCTACTCCCTGTTTTTTTAACAGGAGTAGAGGTTTATCCCTGGTTCCCTGTTGACTTTTTTGTAGTTTATTGAGTTTCCAGTTCCTTCTAAAGTATTCTCATTCTCTTTCACTACCAGCATCTTAGTGGCATTATCGCCTTGCTTGGGGTGAATTGATTTTTAAAAAAGTAAAGAGGAAAATTAACTTGTTTTTTTTTTCTTAATATTAACTACTTAGAGATTCAAAAGTTAAATATTTATATTATTTACAATTCTCAGGCTCTCTTCTTCTCTCTATGTCTGTCTCGTTCTCTTTCCCTCTGTCTCTCTCTGTCTCTCTTTGTTGTGTCGGACAAGTGTGTATAAAATGTTAGAGAAAACGAAAGAATTAGCGTTAAAAGAAAAAAAAATCATTTAAGAATTCTGAAATTTTTCAGTCAGAGGCAAACAATTAATGTGAAAAGCGAATATAAAAATGTTGATTGTATAAAATTCACTTTTTCAGTTTGAAGAGAAAACGAGAAAGAAACGTGACATTGGCATCGTGATTGATAATGCAAATGACACTCTTCCCCATATTACTTGGACAATGACAGGGAGGTATCAGGATCTGCAGGATTTTTTTAAATCGCACATGAATATATCAATGGATAAGATCAAACCACATGTTGATAATATGAAGATCCTTGCACGTAACGTAAGCAAAAGTTATAAATTTGTCCAAATTGTGACTTATCTCTGTCTCTTTTGAAATCATTGTTTGTTTGTTTGTTCTTTCTTTCTTTCTTTCTTTCTTTCCAGTTTTTGTTATACAGGGGTTGGACAAAATAATTGGAACAGGTGCAAAATCCACTCTTATGCTTCAAAGACTTATCATATTAAGAACTTTAACTAAAACTTCGTAATTTCAGGTTATATCTATTGTGAATACATTTATTTATCTAATTTACTGTCTTTGTCTTATTTTTAGAATTTAGTAAAATTTAAGCTGACCTCTGAGTTCGAAAAATGGCAAATTTTTGGAGCTCGCATGGCAGGAGCCTCGATCATTAAGGTTGCTGAACTGTTTGGTTTTTCAAGAACTACCATATCAAGAACTATGACACAATTCGAGAAACAGGGCAAAACCTCAAGCAACCGTAGCAATTCGGGCCGGACTTGCAAACTTACTGACAGGGACCGACGTGCATTGAAATGCAATGTGGCAAAAAATCATTGGACTACTGCGGCCAAAGTGACTGCTGAGTTGAATAATCATCTGAATAGTCCAATTTATACGAAAATTGTTCGTCGTGAGCTCCATAAGGCTGCATATCATGGAAGAGCCGCCGTAAGGAAACCTCTTCTCTCCACTCGCAACATTCAGAAGTGGTTGAAGTGGTGCAGAGATCACAATGTCTGGTCTGCAGACCAATGGAAGCAAGTCATATTCTCAGACGAGTCCAGTTTTTCTCTTTTGTCAACTTCAGAGCGAGTTTATGTGTAGAGGCAGCCCAAAGAATCTTACAACCCTGACTGTCTTCTTCCAACAGTGAAGTATGGAGGTGGATCAATGATAGTTTGGGTCGCCATATCATGGAAATGTCTCGGTTCAATAGTTGCCCTGCATGGTAGAATCAACAGCAATTACCTGAACATTTTGGGAGATCATGTTCATTAAATGGCCCAGACTTTTTCCCCTGATGGCGACTGTATCTTCCAAGACAATAATGTTGCAATACATACGACTCAAGTGTTTAAGAATTGACATGAAGAGCAGGAAAGTGAGCTAGAACACATGGTGTGGCCTCCCAAATCACCAGATATCAATATTATTAAACATTTGTGGTGCATTTTGGAGCGACAAGTTTGGAGCCGTTATCCTCCAAAATAGCTGGAGCAGGTATTAATGGAAGAATGGCTGAAAATTCCTCTAGATGAAGTCAGGAAGCTGTATGATTCCATTCCTAGATGTATTAAAGCTGTGTGTGAGTCTAAAGGAAGACCAACTCCATATTAAATAAATTTTCTTTGAATTTAATAAGTGTTTCAGTTATTTTGTCCAACCCCTGTATTTTTTGTCTTTATTTCTCTTTCATTTCTCACTCTATTTCTTCTAGTTTTATTTGTCTCTTTTAAATTATTCTCACTACCATCCTTTCTTTCTTCCTTTCTTTCTTTCTTTCTTCCTTTCTTTCTTTCTTTCTTTCTTTCTTCTTTCCTTTCTTTCTTTCTTTTTTTCTTTCTTTCTTTCTTTCTTCCTTCTTTCCTTTCTTTTGTTTGTTTGTTTCTTTCTTTCTTTGGTTTGTTTGTTTGTTTGTTTCTTTCTTTAGTTTGTTTGTTTGTTTGTTTGTTTCTTTCTTTCTTTCTTTGCCTCTGCTTTTAATTTCTGTTTAATTTCTTTATTTTTTCTCATATTCTTCTCTCTGCCTTTTTGTTCCATTTTATTTTCTTCCTTTTTCTCTCATTTCATTCTGTCGTTTCTACAGGATCTTTTTTAATTGTTTTTCTTTTTTCTTTCTCTCATTCTATTCGAATTAATTTTGTTCGTTTCTTTCTTTTCAATATTTTTCTTTCTTTCTTTCTTTCTTTCTTTCTATTCAGTTTGATTTTGTTAAAATTTACTCATTCTCCTTATTTCCTTTTTATTTCCCTCTTTATTCCTTTTTCAGTTCATCAACAATATAAAATCTGCACAAACGAGCGTTCTTCAACATGCTATTGAATTTTTCACTCCGTTCGCCCACAGAATGGGATATACGTACATGATGTTGATGTCCAAGGCCCAAAGCAGACTGAAAAAAATAACCGAAACGCCTATTCCTGCCATTTATAAATAAAGGGAAATAACTCATATATGATCAAAATAAAAGGATGCATATGAATACCTCTAAATTCTCTTTATTTTGGGGATGCACTTTTTCACCATTTTGTGAACTTTCACTTTACTTAATTACACATTAATGAAAGACCTAAACTAATACACGTCTTCGTCGCTATACAAAATGTCACATAGCAAAGATGCAATTACCATTAATTTATAAGGAGGAATTTTTACCGTTCCTAAACCCCAAAATAACCTTGCCTCGATATCAAAATACATTGTCTACTGTAGCTGACGTAGAAGTTTTAAAATGTAGCAGAATATTTGGTTTTTTATTGCATCATAACACCAGACAGCTTTTGTAGACACTGAAATCGAACTTGAACAAAAAATAAACATTATTTACCAACTATTCGAAGAAACAGAATTCAAGATGACCCTTTTCAAAATAGAAACAAAATATGGAATTGGACTGAAAGCAGTGATGGCACAAATCCTGAATGCATCATAAAAACATTCAAGATGTGGAATTAATAAATACTAAACATTTTAAGTACCTCATTGTATGGATCAGTTATAACACATTTAGTATACGAGATAAGGAAATCTATATAAATAAAGCGAAGTGAACGTGTGTCCGTCCGTTCGTTTTTCGATCTTGGCGAATCGTGAACAACATGAAGTAACAAGTAGCAACTACGATAGTTACACGCGATTAAAAATTAAATAAATAACTCATTTAAAGTTAAATTTAAATATTAAACAAAGTGAAAGGTTTAAAAAACAATTCTTTATTAAAGGTTTAACTTTAATTTCACTTTTCGTCGCAGTTGCAATTGATATTGTCTAATTAAGCCGTAATTAAAACTTAAGCGGGGCACGGTACGTTGTTCATATGTTTTTGTTCTTTTTTGCTTTTTCTAGCACGCGTACTGTAACGTATTTGTAATATTACATAGTTCGGGTTCCCTAATGCCTTTTAAGATTGACTTTATGTGAAGGGATCATAGAGAAAATAAAAAAATTGCACGCAAAATAAATGCAAACAAACTATGGGGATCTGTTGCGTATACGAAGAAAGATTATGCTGAATTAAAGTGTCGAATAAAGATAAAATAATTTTATTATTTCTATATTCTTAGAAATTTTACGTAAATAGGACGCTGAAGGTAAAGAACCAACGTCCTCAAAGCCCCCCTCCGCAGCAGCCTCCCTAAAGTTCGTTAGAATGCGGTTTCTAGGCTAGTTGATAATAAAATTGATTAGAAAGGAAATTGCGCAATTTATTTTCCCGAAAAATTGTTTTCATAGAAGGTTTTATTAAATTTCAAACGACAGTAACACTGGATGCTCGGTCAATGTATGTTTCATTATAAGGAAACGACTAACATTACCATTGCCATTATCAAAAGATATTGTAAACTTACAGCAAACCCATGCACTCTTTCAGAGATTAATCTCATACGTTTTCGTAACCATTGCAAGCCACTTTACGAAAATGTGATGGTTATTTTATTTTTGGGATCATGCAACGCTCTAATAATTTCCCTAATAAATTAATGCCATATTATAGTTGTGCAAACACGAACCTAAATCTCTCATGTGTAAGACCATTGTTTATTTATGCCCGGTCCTCGTCAGTTAGTATCAGCGTGTGGGTTTATGCCTTTGGGGTTTTAATCTGAACTTGTATCTCCTTCTCGCAGGGCAGTGGAAGACACTCCTTTCCCATATTTGGTGGAGAGCTTATATATCTTCTTGTTATCTGGTTATCCTATGTGTACACATCCTAAGGACAGTTTGGGAGACCGCCTGTTTATATGTCTAGTTCAGCCCAATGATTTTCTGTGATGTCCGAATCACAGATAGTGGTTAGGAGGTCACCTTCCAGGTGAACCCTTTGATGCATCTGTACTTTTTGTTGCTCTGGTGTAATACTAACTGCAAAGTCCATATTTGCTATCTATTAGAGCAAGCCCATTATATATTGGGGTCACCACGTCTTAGGAGAAGTTTATTTATAGGAAATTTGATTCGTACAATTCTGGTATGAATAACACTACAAGAATGATTACTTCTTCGCTTTACAGCATTTCATCGGAACACTCCAGATTCTGACAAAAGAGAAATCTCTACTTTTATTGACATCATTACGGGTATTATTCCTTTGCGTAAAAGCAGTTTATTTGATGTCAGATGTAGGAATCCATTTTCTTCTGCTTCTAGGTTTCGTGTCCCTTTAGGATGTGGGCGATCATGGCTTTCCAAAACTTCCTATATATTTAGCTTCTTACTAACTTTTGTCTTTTTGCCATCTCTCTAAACATTTTGCCTATGATATGTCCAGTGAATATGAAATTTTCGAAGCCATCATTCTACATTTTTTGTCCAAGAAGTTTCAACTGTCTCTCTTATATTCTGTGCATAAATGATCTTTATGTTTTCCATTTCCCTAATAATTACGTCTTCCTTTATTCCTCTTGTATTGTCAGCTTCTTTCTGTAGAACCACCTTTCTGCTACTTGCAGTCTTCTCTCCATGTATGAGGAAAATATTCTTCAACATTCCCTGTCATATAGGAGGAGAGGTTCTTAAGTCAAACTGATTTGACGGCAGATGCCTCATTTTCGTCATACGAAAGCCAAACGAATACAATTGCTGTCATCTTCTCTACACCTTAGCGCTGAGCAAATCCAAGACCTGTGTCTGTAATATGTGATAAGCTAAGATAAAATTTCGTCTCATGTTATCTCATTGATGTTTTATTAATATCTGTAAGACAACTAGTCAGAGAACAAAATCTCAGACACATTTGCTAGCAAGCACAAACTTTAATACAGCACCAATTATGTAAATATCTGCTTATTTACTTATTTGGGTCATTTTCCATAGCGCTCTAGTTAAAGATGAATTTATTGTCTGTAAGTTCCATTTTACAGGGTGCTCTACTCTGGTTGTCTTGTGCCACACTAAAGGGAAATATATATTTTAAATGCGCACAAAAGTTCCCGACGCCCACTTTTTTCATTTGAAAGTGAATGCGCAGTTGAAAACTAGTTTTGTGCGTTCTGAATTCAGTGCTTTTTTCCGTTCTATCAGAAAAAGAAAAGAATAAATAGGGGTTTGGACGGGGTACAGATGCCATATTGCGTGTTGTTCCTTTACAAACCTGGTTAACAACAGCAGAAGCGGAGAAAAGATGATTGATAAATTCAATGGAGAAGATTCGATTGGAAGCATCACGTCACAAAAAGTAATAAAAACTTTTATTGTTGTATTCATATATAAATCTCCATCATATAGATAACAGTTGATACAGCTAGAGGTTAAGTTAATCTGGGATTGGTATTCTTTGAAAATTAGCCCAAGCTATACGGGCTTTACTCCAGGCAGTACCTCGCCCTCGGGAAGGGGCTGGGTTTATTGCACAGTACCTAAGTCGTCCTCAAAAAGAGGAATTGCCGAGAGGGCTTGGGGATTATTGCAAGGTGTTGCCTTAAGATCCATTTTAAACCTCGACTTTGTGTCACATCCGGTTGTGACGTAGACGCCCTCGTAAATACCCCTAATCATTACCTTGAAGACGAAACTACTAGAGAATTAGTAGCGAATACTTTCAACTAATTATAGTTTACAGCAGTTACCATTGTCTTTTCTTACCTATCTCTAATAGTTCAGTTGAATAAAGAACTTGTTTGTAACAGTCAGTAGCTCAAAAACAAAGCCAGTATCGTTTCACCATTGCAGCCCAGACAGTAGGTTTTCTCCAGTCACGATGAACATTTGCACTCATAATGAAGCTCTATACTTTGAGCGACGAGTGGATTTGAAGATCACTTCAGACTTCAAGTGGAACGCATATTTACATACAGACTATTTTCATCTCTATTATTATTATTATTATTATTATTATTATTATTATTATTATTATCATAACGTTTCTGCCGCTGCACTCTTCGGCCTTCACTTTGTGAGAATTTCTAACCAAACTCTTTATTTAATCTACAGCGGTAGATTGTTCTTTTTCGCGCTGGCCATGTCTACGGATATCTCGTCTAGTTTTTAACGGTTCAGTTATTGCTCGTTCTGTTTCTACTGATTTCAAGTACAGTGTCAGTACAATTAATATATCACCAAATTCACGAATCAACACTTTAATCCATTAGGCTATAAGGGGATAATGGATAGCGGCTGCAATTGAGGAATCGGCGAGCCGAGTTCGAATTCCAGTTAAGTTCATTACATTCATTTACTTGCTAAAACTCTTGGGAAAAGTATGAATCAATCTCTTTGCGCATAAGTGAATATAACGAACCCAACTGGAATTGGAACTCGTCTCTCTGATTTCCAATTCCGAGCCGTTATCTATCATCCAAGTTTACAGTACCTGATATTCTCAAGAGGTCACCCATTTGGCACTGACCAGGATCGACGTTGTTTAACTATGGTAATCGTACAAGAACCAACGTTTCAACGTGATATGATTGTAAGTCTGTAAGATGTGGAAAACTTGCTGTAATAAAAACCAGATTCAAGAATTCACCGAAAACTCTTTTAGATCAAAAGCTGTCGTATTTTATACAAAAAGGTATTGAAAAGCTGTGTGGCAAAAGCCATTGCAAAAAATAGCAGATATAAAATTGAATAAAATGTAATTTTATTTTATTTTTTTTGAAAATATAATTCATGAACAAAACGGAAATTATTTTTGACTCAATCTAATAATTTGATTATTATACACAGAGTAACCTCGGATTATTGTCCTCATCTTGGTTGTTTCAGTCACAAATTTTCAGCATGCAAGTTTAATACTCTGAGTCACTGACCGATTGATTAAAAGAGTTGGTCAGGTGTATTTAATTACTTGGCAGTTATGAGTTCAATCGGTAGAGTAGTGCAAAAAAAAAAAAAAAGAAAAAGAAAAAACATATACTCAGATTCATTGGAAGAGACAGACAAATGACATCATCAGATTGAATGAAATTGAAATAATTAACATGGAATATATAGCAGAAAGCAAATAATGTATTCCTTTAAATTGAATAAAGAGTTTGATTTGAACTTTCGACAATCTTACTGAATATGACAAGTACCTGAAGAAGGCCGGAGGCACAAAGGCGGAAACGCTGTGACTATAACAGCTTAGATGAGGACATTATATAATAGTTTTATATGATTTCATATCTTTTTTTGGTTTTTGCTACATTTCATAACTGAGATCACCAGTTAAATCATACCACAAAATTAAAGAAGCAGCTTTGAATAAATTTGAATTCGATTCCCATACTTCGAGACCTCATTACTCATCGACGACAATATGACAACCAAAGCAGTCATAATTAACCTTTGTTCTCTTCTCGTTATTTTCTGCCACCGTTTCTTCTGATTTTACGCCACAATTATTGTTTACAAATTATATTTATTACTAACCACTTTCATTGGAGATATTGAAAGAATATAATTATGATATTAATTAATCAACAAACAGTTCATCTCTGAAACATTCCTTGATTTTAAAACTGTTTATTTGGAGTTTACTGAATTTTTGACTTGTTTTTCTTTTATCTTATTTCTTTTGTTTTCTATTACGCTGTTCAGGTTGTTCTTGCATTCTATGATCATTAAGCAAGTATTATGGATCGGATATAAAGAATTTTACTGATGACCCTTTCTTACCTAATGGCTAAGGCGTTATCCATGTCAGATAGGATACTAAAGGTAGTGTTGTAGATTCTAAAAACGATATGAACGTTGTAATAGAAGCAGATGAAATAGGATGAAAAATATAAAAATTGAAAACGCTTATTTTAAAACTAAAATCCCTGGATGAGAGGTTCTGGCGTCGGGTAGGGGTTTCGGTGTTCCAATATGACTTCAATTCTCTGGTGGATTCTATCCTTCAGTTCAATCCACGTCCCGCCCAGCTGGCTGTTGAACGATCGGAAGAATTCCAAGGCTTGTTGAGCAACTTTTTTGCTAACGGTCGTCACGTGAGACAAAAACTAATAAGAAACAAAACAAAGAATACATCATGGGAAATCTATTTACGTAATCGTAAATTTTATGCTTGAGATTTAACAAACAATAAATCAGAAAAAAATATTCATGATTTAAATATTTATGCGGAATTAAGTTTTAACATGGCGTCTGAATCTCATCTTCGAAAATAAATTAAAAGATTTAACTATGTAAATATATAGCAAATTCTGCTTACGAATAAAAGGTACTTTAAGCAACCTCTTATAATCTGAAAATATTTCGGCTTAAAATAACCCATAAAGGATTAACAAACCGCAAAAACAAATGAATCATATAAAATGGACAGTTTAGACATTACCGAACGCCATTATTTTACTCATGCCGTACAAATGGTGGATATATTTTGTAAAGTTTTGTGAAGCTATCTTCCGGTTTCTTCATGTCAACTTTGTTAATCATTATCGTTTGTCTTCTTAATTCTCGTTTTTTTGTAGGTATATTCAATGCTTCGCTAAAATGAGCATACCCTGATGAAACAGGCCCCAAACTTTTTTTTATCGTCTAAATGTTTATCCTATTATTAAGAGGAAAGACCAAAATATTTTTTTGATTATTTAAAAAAAAAAAATTAACCCTTCCTGGTACATCCGAAATTTTAGTTAAAAATCTTTTTTTAAATTTTTTTGAAACAGCAAAATTTACATAAAATCGATGATGTAAACATAAGTGAAATTCTCCGTTTAAAAATCTTGTAAAATTCAATTATACTTTTTTAAAAATTATTTTAGAAAAATTAAAGTTTACTTAATGTAAATGGAAACAAACATTACTTAATTTTTAGTAGAAAAAAACTTAGTTGAAAATAAGAGAAGAATGTCCAACTGTGGTGATTGATTTTGGATGTGTGAATTGACATTTATATCGACAACTAACGTCAAGGAAATTTATCAGGCGGAAGGACAGAAGTCACAATATTTTCGAATTTTAAGTGAACCAGCGTATTTAACTATAAAGTAATTCTTAAAAATAAAATACTTTCAAAAGTCTAATAATTTATTTTTTAGGTACTTTTTTAACGAAGCTATGTCCAAAGCGTGCACTGTTTCCGTCCCTAAAATTGAATCTAAAAAAAGAAAAAAATAACAATTACATTATTTCTCTCACTGAAAAAGAAAAAAATGAGTATATTTTAAAAAATGAAAAGAAAATATTTAGTGAAATATGTAAAACAAAAAAGAAAATTTAGAAAATGCGACGATGATGGTCAGTCAGAGAATTTGATAGGTGCTAACCAGAACGAAATCAACGCATTTTATGTGTCCGGAGCCTCGCTATCAGGAGAAACAACTCTTAAAACAAGTGACATTGTTTCTGAATTGTGCCTCCGTAGTCTTGGTGGAAATGTTTTTAATACATTATTGGCATAATAAAAAAATATTTTAAAAATACAAACGCTTCGCAAATTGTAATAAACTTTTAAATTTAAGATCTGTAAAAATAGATCCTTTAAAGAGAACATTTTCAAAGATATACATATTCAAATTTAATTTTAAAATATTTTACAATTTTATCACATTTCAATTTAAACTTGAAAAAAAGAAAACAATATTTTGGCTTTAGACAATAATATCCATACCATATATTATTCATAAAAGCCATTAAAAACTTTAGTAATTAAATAGTCTTAGTTTTATTGGGTTTTCTATTTTACAATTTAGATTAATTATGGCTAGAAACGCTTCTCGATTTACAAAAAAATCGATGATTTATATTCTTCAAAGTCTTCTGCATTTAATTAAGAAATCATAAAAATACATATAGCCGAACTTTCATAAAATTAAGTACGTGGGGGTAACAGATATAAAATTCTTTTTACCCAAACCTTCTAAAAACATTTCTAAAATAATTTCATTCATTTTTTAATAAGTTCTGAAAGTTTCATTAAATTCCGACAATTATTTGATTTGTGCAAGAATTTCTAAATTAATGTGTTTTCCAACTGAAAAGGCGCTAAAAAAATAATGCTAAATATTACGCGACCACTGACGTAAAAAATCAAGATTTTAACCAAAATTTCGAACGTGCTAGAAAGGATTAAAAAACTTAAAAAAAATAATTAAAAATAGTTTGGTCTTTCCTCGTAATAATAACAAACATTTTGGCGATAAAACTTTATTTTTAAGTTTTTCATCATGCTATACTGTTTTTTTTTATCGGCGAATTATTGAATATACCTATTTTATTGTCTTTCATTAATAGTATATTTTCTCATTTTCTCTAAAACTTGCGTCTTTGTGATTCTATTGCCTTGATTCTCTTGAAATGATTAAAAAATCCATAATATTATCAGGTTTTCTTATAAAAGTTTGTGTATACATGTATGCAGAAATATATATGAGTGGGAATGTATATATGTACATGTATGGACAAGTATACAACAAAAATAGGCTCTAATATATATAATGTTTTAAATATATTTGACCGATTATTATTGTACTTTTGTCAGCTTATTTTACTTCCCGATTTTCTAAAAACCTTGAAACAGTCCATCATTGTAATAAGAAAGGCACTACCATATGGTGTTGCTAGTGTAAAGAATATCGCACTAGTACAGAAAAGTAATGAACTGAAGGAAAGATGACGCGTTTTGATGACGCTCCAAAAAATTAACTGATTTTAAACTGAAGAATGTAAATACTAATAAAAGTAATATATATTATATTTTTCTGCAGTTACTAGGTTTTTTTCTGTATTAGTATTTAATTGTTTTTGTACAATTAACCTGAAGATCATTTGTTTTATTTTTACTTTTTATTTTTGCTTAACTAAAATTATATTTTTCAACTTTGTATTTTCTACTCTCCTTCATTTTTATCTATTGATAGTTTAGATGTTAGTACTATCAAAAAGGTTGTATGAATTATTTTATTTGATGTTAAATAATGACTTAATCTGCGAGTATTTTAAGCTTGAATCCCGATATATATTTTCATTTTTTTGTTTCTGCTATCTGCTGCTTCTAAAATTCTAACTTTTCGATATTAGTGTTTGTTTATTTATGTACCATTTCGTAATTTCTCTTGCTTTCTAGCGTTTTTGTTTACTCGGCGTTTTATATTACTAAAAGAAACGTTAATTCTTTTTGAAACACTTAATGTATATAATGTCTATAGCATGTTGTAGTGGGGGAGCTTGCGCATCACGGGGAACCTAAATGCAATGCCGTCGGGAGCCCCGACTCCTGGTATGGTCACCCATGTCACTAATGATTCAGGAAAAGGACCAGACTAATCACGATCCCACGCCCGGCGGGTAGAAGGGTCAAGGCGACGTTCTATGTATGAGAACAAGTTGGCAGCTCAGTGCAAGCTGCTATCATGAACCTGCCTGTCAAGCCCTGGTTTGTCACAGCGGATGGTATCAGCTGAAGTGTGGGTGCCATGGAGTGGCAACTCATGGACCATCTCAAACAGTTCGTAGCCAAGGCTTTCATTCGCAAAGACTTTTCTTCTTCTCACGTCTAAATGTTACAGAATGCAAAGGCCAAAGGCAGAATGGTCAGCGATTTGACAGAGTGACGCGTGGGCAGGGCATTCTGAAAATGATGGATTGCCTTTGTCCGTGTTTTGAATATAAGTCCAAAACGGTGCGAATTCAACAGAAGGTCTCGAGAAATCCGACGCGTCGATATGTCTCTCACACTCAGGTTTGCGACCGGCTTATACATCTGCGGAGGGACGCTGAGCCAACGTTCGAAATGATTTCCTGTCCTACTACTGCCTCTTATAATCCAAGCTGCTATTGTTAATAAAACGAATACTAAAAGTAAATGACCCTTTTTGTTGATGCTGTTTTTATTAATAGCGTGGGGGGGGATTCCGTAACAACACGACGCAATATAAAAGACGATTAGAGAAGAGCAGTCCAGGAGAAAACAACATTTTTCGAAATCGCCAAAGAGACAAATAGAAGAGACGAAGATAGCCCAAAGAAAAGCCCGAACTCTCCATCCCCTGAACCCGCCAATCCTAACATGCTGTGGCTGTGGACGTCTCTTAAGATCCAACATAAGACTTATTTCACACAGAAGGAAATTTCGATGAGCATCCTAATACTCGACAACGAGTCCCGCCAACGACAGAAAAGACTTAGTTTGTTAGCTTCTATTTTTATCGCTTGATGTCACACGTTTTCGGCCATTATATTAAATTGTGAGAATCTGAAAGGGAAAAGAGACTATGGACTAGCTTCCAATACATCGGGAACTCTTCGTTCATGGACGAATATTTAGACCATTAAGTTACCAAAATTGTCATATTGTAGCTACCATGTATGTTTTTCGATTTTATTTCACGCTCTATTCTTGAAAGCATTATAGTTGAGTGGTACTACCGGAAGTACTAGTAGTGAGGAAGGCCGAGGAAAATAATCATATAAACAGTTGTTCTCTACCTATTTTATCAAGAATTTTTAGAATTGTTGTTTGTTGACAGATCAATATTCCGATAGATTCAATCGATTCATGATTTGAAACTGTGCTTACGTTATTGATAACTGCGTACAATCAGGAATTAAGACTAAGGACATCATTAGTAGTACACAGTAATACATGAAATAAGCATAGGTACAAACTTGAATGTATAAATAAAAATAATTTGCAGATAACTCTTTAAGAAATCATGGAACGATTTGACACTGTTTTAATACTATGAATTGTATCCCCTTCCGTAAATGATAAAATTTCATATTTTTCGGTTCTAACAAATGTTGTTGGTAAGTGCAGGTCTTTTCATCTTTATGTGACTTGTCTCTTCAGGACGTAGGCAATCATAGCTCTCCACAACTTCCATCTCTTAATAAATTTTGTCTTTTTATTATTTTTCCTACATTTTGTTCCGCCATCCATTAAGCTCACTAAATAGGTTATGCGTTGTTTTTCTCTGTCATGTGAGTATCAGATTTTTCAAACCTGCTTTCCTCATTATGTGCCTCATCTGTCTTTTCCAGATATTAAGCATAAGTTTCCTTTTTTTCCCATTGTTTCTCAAACTTTCTCGTTGCTCACATATTCAGCCCATGGTATTCTCAGCATCCTTCTTTAGAGCCACATCTCTGCTGCGACAAGTCCCCCTTCGAAAACTTTGAGGAGGTTGTCCAGCATTCACTGTCATATGACTGGTACCATGTAACAGTTTAGTACTCTTTTCTTTGTTTTCGACGAAATCTTTCTATTTCTTAATACTTTGCTTAGCTTTTGGAAGGCTTCTTTGGCTATTCAAATGCACCTTCGAATTTCAGTGTCACTTTTTCTGATCTCTGTTAAAACATTTCCCAGATATTTAAATTTGTGCACTTGTTTGATTTTGGTACCTCCAATTTGTAATTTGCATTTTGGGTTCATCCTTTACCTAACAACCATGCATTCCGTCTCCTTGCAATTGATATTTATCCCTTTCTTTTCGTTCTCTTTCACTACCTTCTGTTGGAGTTTTGTAGTATTTTTCCCGTGTTTGCTATCAACACTGTGTCGTCTGCATATCTGTTAAGATTGTGGCCGCCAATAATGAATCCTTGTAAAATTTCTAATTTTCTCGGAATCGCTACATTATATTAGGTTGAATAAGTCCGCTGAGAAAACACATCCTTGTTTTACATCCCCCCTTTTTATTTTTGTATATCTACTGAATTCATTTTCTATCTGTTGTATACAGTTTCCTGTCAGTATATATTCTTGATTATTCTAATATCCTTCCAAAATATGTCAAGGTTACCTTTCAGTGCCGACAGAATTATGACATATTTCCTCGAAACACCTAATCCATAAAACACAGAAACTTGGCCTTTCGCATTTGTATTGCTTCTTCTGATAACATTCTAAGCATAAATACCGCATTCCTTGTTCCAGTGTCTTTAACGAACCCACAATATTCATGTCCTATTTCCGGACTGATTCTGCTGCACGCTCTATTTATTAGAATTTGGATGATCAGTTTTATTATCATTAGACTGATTGTTCGTTTGCACCTGGCTTCTTAGGCAGTGCTATGAAAATAGATCTATTTAGATCTCCCGGTATATCACCACAACTTTCCAATTTTTTTTTATTGTCTGTAATCTTTTCTATGCCGAAATCATTTGAAGCTGTCAGAATCTCTATTACAGTACTGTCTAGTCCTGCAGTTTTCTTTATTCCCAATTTGGTCAGTTCAGATTCCATTTAAAATTTTAATATTTCGGGTCCGTTTGATATATCTATTTATTACCGGTTCTCTTTCGTCGCAGAAGAATTCTCTGATATATACGCGTTTCATCTTGGAATTATTTTTCTTTCTCTAATATCAAAGTTCCGTCTTTGGATTTTATGCATTTTGCTGATGAATATATCTTTTGTCCTGTTAGTTCCATTTTTATGCATTTCTGCTGTGATGTTCATTCTTTCTATTTTTGCATATTCTTCGTTGAGTCATTCCTCTTATGCCTGCCTGCATTTGTTCCTAATTTCATTGTGTAACGTCCTATATTCTTTTCTGTGCCTTGGTATCATCATGTCGAGAATTTCTTTTGATATTTAGTCCTTTTTTTTAAGATGTTACCAAAGCTTCTCTTAATGTGTCCCAATTCAAGTTTCCATTTTCATTTTGTCCATCATATATGCTTTTCACACTGACCATATATTTCTCCTTCAGCTTTGTGTCGTGCAAGATCTGGGTGCCGCCTTGGCCCTCTTCAATTTCCGTACATACGATTTAAGCTTATATATTGCTGAAAGGTGGTCGCTACCAGATTCAGCTCTTGGGTACGTTTTGAAGTATAAAACTGAATTCCTGAATTTCTTATTGATAGTTATGAAGTCGATTTGGTTTTTGTTTCTCCTATGCTCCTCCATCTCTGTATACATCTTAGGCGTTCTTGAAACCAGGCTGCGACGTTTATTATTCGCCGTTCAACATAGAAGCAATTTTACTCCGCGTTCATTACGAGTTCCTATTCCGAATTTATCAAATATTTCATCATCTCTCTCCTTGTTTACTTCGGCATTCAAGTTTCCCATGACAATTGTAATTTCTTGCGATTAACATTTTCTAGAGAAGAGCAACACTTTTCTTCTGTACTTTTTGCTCTCGGGTCATATGATGGATATCTGTCTATATTTATGAGATGAGGTATTGTAATTATTTACACTATTTACATTGTTCGGGCTGTTGTTCTCATCTTTGTGGCCCAGTGGATAAAAACGTTGATTGGATCCAGTGACTTGATCCAAGGAGGTGTGAGTTCAATACCTGACTACTGCAGAGGTGAAGACAAATTTGAGCTAAAGGGAGATAACTAAGACATCCGGAATAGGCATGACACGTGGAACTAGAACAATCTACCCCAGTGGACAAAATAAAGGGTTCAACTCGAAATTTCCATCACCTGAAGAAGGCTGAAGTATACAACGGCCGAAACGTGAATATAGCAACAAAGATGAGGACAACAGTCTAAACAATATAAATAATGTATATGATGGATATGTTGAAAAGCTTTACTTTAGCTTTAGCGATAAGAATTCTTTCAGATAGTTAACAGTATCCCAGAATACATTTCTTCGTATGTTTGTCTAATATAAATCTTACTCCTCTTTCATTTTCTCTCCGCATTCATACATATGTCCCTGTGCTTGTCACTGGCGGATTTGTTTTCCCACCTCGTTTCACATACGTTTAAAATATTAACATTTAACCTGTTCAGTTTTGCTTTATATTTTCTAACTGGTCACATTGATTTAATTTTCTGATATTACACGTCAGGAGAATCATTTTTGTTTTTTTGCGAACAGTCGCTGGATGACGGCCAGATGACACCTGTCGCTCAGCTTCCTTTACCGGGCGAGGGATCAATTCCACGGAGTTTGACCCACTTTACGCCATTTATGATAACACTTGTTGGATTACGGCCAGGTGACACGTGTCTCACGTGTCGGTCCCTACTAGGCGTGAAGTTAATTCCAATACACTTAACCCCCTTGACGCCGTTAGCTTTCATAAATTGTTTGTTAAATGCCGTAAGATTTCTTGGGATTAATAGTGGAGTGGTTTTCTGTTGCCTTCTCCACGGCGATTTATTGTGACGCTGCATATTGACTCGTCTAAAGATGCCCAGGGTTGCATGCATTTTTCGCAACGCTAGTATAAAAGATTCGAACATACCTCGCGTGTAAACTGTTTAAAGAAAGAAAGAAATGGCGGCTTCGCGGCTTACGTACTTAAAACTGATAGATCCCGGAGTCAGATGACGTGTTTAAAACAGATAGATCCCGCCAGATTATCTTTGCGCATATGTAATTTTTGGGTGTCAATGATGCATAAAAACGGGGAGAACAAGGCGACAGGCAGAACCATTTACTGCTGTGTCGAACAGGTTATACGTGTTGCGGACGGTAGAGAATTTGAGAGAAAACTGATTGCGGACATTGTTTACAAGGAAAGAACCCAAAAAGTTTAAAGCTTTTTTTTGCAACAGTTTTAACTTTTATGTTGACTTCAGCGTGTTAATAGTTAAATTCTTTAATATTCTATTGCTGCCAAAACGTTTCATAACCATGAATGCAAACCAGCAAAGATTATTCCCTCCAAAAATTTTCCCTTTTTAATTTGCGAACGGATCAATTAAGTCGAGATGTAAACTATCAGCAATTAATTAATACAGTAAATCTTTTGGCACAAGTGTTTTTTGACTAAAAAAAATTACTGTAGTAATTCATTTCGAAAGTGAAATTTTGTAAATGAAATGTGAAATATTTTGAAAAGTAAAAATGTGTTTTCTTTTCACAAAGATGTTACAGCTTTTTGAAAAATAATGCTTTTAAGAGAATACATATATATATATATATATATATATATATATATATATATATATATATATATATATATGAACTATTTAAGAAGTGATGTAGGTATTATTTATTTGGAAATTAGAGAAGAACATACTTTTAAAACATCTTTTAAGAATTGAAACTTGTAAGAATATAATTTTAAAATTTCTTTTCAATTTTTATTTTTGAAAAACAAAGATTTCTACTTTTCATTTATTTAATTTTACTTTTAATCTTAAAATACTTTTGATTTGTAAAAAAATACTTTTCATCTATAAAAGTCTAATTTTGAGTTGTTTAAAATACTTTTCATTTCTTTAGATTATTTACTTGATTGGACTTTTTTCCTCATCTTCATTGCCATATTCAAACGCCCCGGAACTGAAGAGGCCGGCAATCAGAACCCTAAATAGGAATGAAAACATCATACTACCAGCTGACAAAGGCAATGCAACTGTAGTGATGGGCAAAACGGATTATACAGAAAATCTGGAAGACCACATTAGAAATGATAGCTACAGTAAAGAATGTTCCAACAATGAAAACAGAAAAAAAACTCGCAGATCGTAATCAAGAACAATAACTACTTCCCACCTAAGACATACAGGCAGTTGTTGCAGCATTACACCAAGCTACCTTACATATACGGTCTCCCAAAATTCTTAAAGACGGTATTCCGCTCAGGCCAGTTGTTAATTGCCAAAGCTGTGTGTGCCACCCTCAGATCCGCTTTCCTGTAGATATAATTGAGCCGTTAATAGGAAAGTCACCGTCATATGTCCGAAACTCCGCCTACTTCGTGGACATAATCAAAGATGTTCCCATCCAATAAAACCAGATGGTGAGCCTGGACGTGGTGAGTTTGTTTAACCAAGGTACGCAAGAAGGAGGTACTATCAGTAGTCAGGGACAGACTGTCCTCGGATCCTTCCCTAAGAAAACAGACCAGTATACCAAAATATGATGGAGAAGCTGACCTTCTGTACACAAACAACACACTTCGGAATGGAATCAAATATACAGGATGAAGGCTTAGCAATGGCCTCGCCATTATCACCAACAGTAGCAAACATATACATGGAATACTTCGAAGAAATGGCATTAGAATTCATACCACTAAAACCAACACTATAGCTGAGATAGATGACACCTTCATACTCTGGTCACACCAGGAAGAGTTCCAGCTACTATTGGATCATATGAACTCAATAATATATTATCGATACGAAAAAAAGACAACTCGCTTTCCTGGATGTACTAATATCTCGAACAGAACATGGGTTCAATATATCCGTATAACGCAAGATATTCACTAGAAATACCTCAACCTCAACTCCGACCACGCATACAGTGTAAAGAAAGGTATCGTCCGCTGCTTACAACATCGAGCAAAAATCATAAGTGGCAACCCAGAGACATGAACAAGAAATGGTCAGTATAAGCAGTATCCTATAACGTAACAACTACCCAGGGAACATAACAGCCGCTCCGACAAACTGTAATAGAAGGGTTCAAGAGAATAAGAACACCCAGAAAACGGCTTCGATCTGCCTACCCTATGTAAAGGGATTGTCGGAAAAAATCCAAAACATCTGTGGTCTGTATAACATCAGGATGACCTTCAAAAGTTGTTCATCTCTTCGCAGATACCTCTTCCGAGTAAGGCCTCCCATAAAAGAGAATATTATTAAGGACTGTGTGTACGCCATATCGTACAGCTGTAGTCAGAAATATAATGAAGAAAGGGCTCCACCCCCAAGGCAAGAGTGCAAGAACATCGTAGCGATGAGGTTGAAATAATAGACAGAGAACATCTTTGGAAAATACGTAAACTTAAGGAATCAGCACATATGTATATGAACTCTGGTAAAAAAATGAGTACTGGGACATTAAGCTTATAAGTCCCCAAAATTCATAGGACACATTGCCCATGGATAAAGGCGTTGGCTGGAACCAGTGACTTGACCCAAAAGTTGTGAGTTCAATACCTGACTACTCCAGTGGTGAAAAAAAAAAAAAAAAAATAAAAAACAAATCTTGGAGACTTGAGTTAAAGGGAGATAATTGAAACATCCAGAAGAAGAACGTAGAACGTGAAAAATGTACCACGGACGAAATAGATGGTTCAGTTCGATATTCCAATAATCGGAGAAAGCCGGAGGGTACAATACAGTAAAGAAGATGAAGACAACAGTTCGACCAAATGTAATAGTGTAAATAAGTCCAATAACTCATGTCAAAAATATGAATAGAAACTTTTGATTAGTAAAGAATTACTTTTCGTCTGTAAATTTTAATTTTGATTTGTAAAAATATTACTACTTGTAAAAAAAGTACTTTTAATCTGTAAAAATTTACTTTTGATTAGTAAAACGATTCTTTTTCATCTTTAAAAATTACTTTTGAGTCAAAAATATGATAAAGAATTCAGAAAAAACGTTTTGGACACGAATTCATTCCTATGACCTATTCTTTGTCAGCAAGTGTAGAGAATGTCGGGAAAGTAAACTTACATCGTGAGCGAGGGTTTTGATGTTTTCGATATGAGGTCTCACTTTCCAAGATGTTTCAGTCAGGACGTGAAGAAAGAAATCGTGGAGATTGTGGTACTTATGGCGAAGATGGGAAACGATTCGTGCGAGCGTGTCATTTAATTGATTAAAAATGGGGTCTCCGTCCAGCTTCGTTGTTGCTCTGTACGCGACCTACAATAGGTGAGATTAACTTGGA
This sequence comes from Acanthosepion esculentum, assembly GCA_964036315.1. Lineage (NCBI taxonomy): Eukaryota > Metazoa > Mollusca > Cephalopoda > Sepiida > Sepiidae > Acanthosepion > Acanthosepion esculentum. Next base: position 135,302,031 of record OZ038485.1, read on the forward strand.
TTAATTTTAACATTAGATCCATTCACACATGAATATATCTATCTCACTCAATTCTATCTATCTATCTATCTATCTATCTATCTATCTATCTATCTATCTATCTATCTATCTATCTATCTATCTATCTTAGATAACTTACTTCCCTAACATTCTTTTGATATTGATTCAAAAGATTCTTGTGTAATCCCCACTAACCGCAAAGTGAAACGTATTGCAAATGAAGAAAAAATGAGCTTCCTGTTTTTAATGTTAAGTCCTTTCCACAGGTTCCGCTCGTCTTCTTATATGTGAGCTGCTAAGATTTATTGGAGGAAAGATTAAAGAGGGGTTTCCCGCTGATTTATAAAGGCTTTTGAATTCAGAGTATTCCTTCATATAGACTGATTTCCACCCTAACATAGAGAACTAGGTCTATCTGCTTTTTAACCCATAACTGGGGAGAGGAATATATAGATTCATGACGTTTGAAAGTGCATCAAATCGGAATGTGCTTCCTACTTGGCCGGAATTTGAACTCAGTTTCGCTGGTTCCACTTTCTTCACGACTTTCTCTTAGTTTGTCTCTAATCTAAGATATTTTTCTTACTAATGTTCCCCGTATTCTTCTTCTTTATGAACCGTGCCTCTGTCAGGATGTAGGCGATCATGGCTTTACACAATTTCCTATTCTTTGAAGCTTTTAATAAATTTTGTCTTTTTGTTATTTCTCATAAACCTTGTTCCGCCATCTATTTACTCAAGCTCGCTCAGTAGCTTATGCGTTGTTTTCATCTGTCGCTCTTGCCTTCAACATACCCAGTGAGTATCAGATTTTCTAAGTCTTCTTTCCTCATTATGTGCCCTAGAAATTTTAACTGCCACTTTCTCATGCTAAGTATAAGTGTCCATTTTATTTTCATTTTCTCTAAAACTTCGTTGTTTCTTACATATTCGGTCTATGGTATCCTCAGCATCCTTCCGTAGAACCACATTTCTGTTGCTTCCAGTCTCTACTTAATTTTGAGGAGAGTGTGCAACATTCCTTGCCACACAGGAGGACAGATATCACTTAACAGTTTAGTACCCTATCGTTTTTTCTAACGATGTTTTTCTCTTTACTTAATATTCCGCTTAGCTTAAGATTTCAGTTTCGCACTTTCCGTCCTCTTTTAAAAACACTTCTCAGCCTTATTTTACCAAATATTAAAAGTAAGATTTTCAAATGATCAATTAAACATTTACTTTTTTACATCATTATAATTGTAACACGCTAGTTCATTTAAAGATATATTTTAATTAAATTTCACAGCAGCAACAGAAATGTGGTTCTACAGAAAGATGCTGAGAATACAATGGACCGATCATGTGAGCAACGACGAAGTTTTAGAGAAACTTATACTTAACATCAAGAAGAAAAAGTTGAAATTTATAGGGTACATTAGTGAGGAAAAGGGGCTTGGAAAATTTGATACGCACAGATTGAAGTCAAGAGGAACAGAGGAGAGCAACGCCTAACCTACTTAGTGAACTTGAGTAAATGGATGGTGGAACAAGGTTTAGGAGAGCTTACAAAAAGATAAAAATTTTTAAGAGCTACAAAGGAGAGGAAATTGTGGAGAGCCACGATCAGCAACGTTCTGAAGGGATACGGAGAAGAAAATTTATTCTCGAATTTTAAAACTATCATATACAATGGCAGTACTTGAAGTCTAGAATGCTTAAGTTATCAATAGCCGACCACATATCACAACTTCATATATAAACCGTTGTAATTTACATTTAATATGACAATATTATGGAGTTAGGCCATGTACAAGTACTGATCGTCTACAACGTTTCGGCAAGAATTTGTCGATCAGATAGCTCATTTTCGTATATATCTGATAGATACTTTTTAGCCATCATTTTGGAAAAAAACTTATAAGGCTACCAATCAAATATGGCACTACACCATAAAATAAGGTCCTTTTTTAGTTGGCTTGTTTTAAAGATATCCATAGTTAACGAGGTAGAATAATTTTTATTAGCTATAGTTTATCCATAAATAACCACTTTCAACGACAGCAAATCCACTGCAGGACAAAGGCTATTTTAGATCCTTCCATGATGTCTGTGGCTGCTTTTTCATGTTTTACAAACAAAACTTCTTTCTCTCATTTATCCATTTTCGGTAAAGTTTATTTTTCATGGAAAACTAATCAAGCAACCTTTTGTTATTGTTTCTTCTTTAATATTCAATATTCACTTAAATTATATTTTATTTTTTACTTCTAATACTATTTTTCAAGATTTATTTAAAAATGATGCAAAAACATTCATGTTTCAAAACGAGTGCCTATGACGACGCCACCCTAATAAAAAGTGTAATCAGCCAAAGTTTCGAACAAATGTTCATTAAACTTACCTCTACAATGACCGTGTTGATAATTCTGTCAAAATTATTGTTCAAGTCAATATGAAACAATCCAGAATCTGAAAAAAGGATTTGCTTAATATATTACAGTAGCAAAAATCTACCAATAAATTATTAATAAATTAACTTACTATCAGTACTCATAAATGAAATGGAAAGTGGTTGTGAAGAGACTGTAGTCATGAGAATGTTACTTATCTAAGTAAAACTGTGACATGTCAGTGACAAGACTCTAAGAGTGAACTCACTAAGGTGAAGTTTAGCTGAGGAATGATAGACTTTTGTTGCTACTACTTGGGGAGATACCATTACTTCAAACTTTCCTTCCAAACATATTTCCAAACACTATCAGGTTTTGAAAAATCAGTTCTCAGTTCCCAAGGCAATTATCAGGCATAGCCAGGAAATTACTAATTGTTACTGGGTTGTATTGACAAAAAAACCTCCCAGAAACAAAAACAAAACACAAAAACGCGTCGGAAAAAAATTAAAAAACATTAAAAAACATCAAATTCTGTCAATCTGAAATCAAATATCAAAGGTTTTAAGAGTCAGAGTTGTTCTTCACGTACTGAGTGAGTGAGTGAGTGAGTGAGCGAGTAAAAGAGTCAGAGGTAGATAGAAAGTGTAAAGAAACATATATAGAAAGAAAAAGACACAGAGAATAAAAAGTGACCAACCAACCGCCATTGTCGTCATTCAATAGCGTCTATCTGTTTTCTTAGTCTGTTCCCTGATATATAGGTACATCAGTAAGCATGTAGCTTAACGAAAAATCATATTTTAACATTGATGTATATATCTGTATATATTATATAGTCAAGATGGCGAATAACAATCTCAAGACTTATTGATCCATCTTTGTAAAACGACGTGACATGACTTCCCTCTGTTGTTTTTACAAATATTTTCATAGTAAATGTCCTGATGAACTTTTTCCCCTGCTGCCCCAACTACATGAATTTAAGCGTGCTACTAGATTGGCAATTAGGTCTCCCCGTTTTACTTTTAAACTAGCTAGATGCAACCGATACTTCTATAGCAGTTTCTCTTCTCGCACTTCTCACCGTGAAACTGCCGATTTCTTGCTTCCCAGATAACGACAATCTTCAAAAATTTACAGGCAACGTCAAAGGGCATCTTTTGTCTTCTTGAACCATGTTCATTTTTGTCCTTTACCCAATCCTACCCATTCTCAGTCTTCTCATTCTCTTTCAATTTCATTCCCTGTAACAGACCCCCCTGCGCCGTAGTGGCATTATCGCCTTGCTTGGAGTAAAGCGATTAAAAAAATAGGCGAAGAAAGAGAACTAAAAAGGAAGAGTTTAAGAAAAAGAATGAAAGAAAATGAGAAAAAGAAATGGAAAAATAGATGATTAGAGAAAATTAGGAATAAAAATTGATATTGCAAAGTAATATAATGAAAGAGAAGGAAGGAAGGAAGGAAGGAAAGAAAGAAAGAAAGAAAGAGAAGGAAGGAAGGAAGGAAGAAAGAAAGAGAAGAAAGAAAGAAAGAAAAGGAAGGAAAAGATGGACGGAAGGAAGGAAGAAAGAAAGAAAGAGAAGGAAGGAAGGAAGGAAGGAAGGAAGGAAGGAAGGAAGAGATATATATGTACATGAAAGAGAGAGAATTAATTGTTTTGTTTTACTTCTTTTAATTCAGGAATTTATCCGTCAATGAAATTTACCTTTTTTTTATTTTTCTTGTCCTACTACGCCCGGTCTACACTCCTCCCCCTTCTATTGGACACGAGTAGAGGCCCAAACCTTGTTTCGTGTCTAGGAAGGGGTTCCCGGATCTCTCTCTCTCTCTCTCTCTGGCCTCTGTACTGATGCCGCTGTGTTTCTCCCATGATGCGTGTAGTCTGTGGCATTGCCTGTTCATTCTGAGGGTACACGGTTGACAGTTCCCTGGTTGCTGTTTCCGACTGGTAGTTAGGAGCCCTCTTGTAGTGCCATATCGCGCATGGATAGGTGTCCCTGCAGTCATCTCCGGTGGGCAACCCTGAGGCCACATTATGAATCAGGCTGTGCCAAACCCCCTCTCTGCCCGCGTCATGGGTGATAACTGTCGGCTTCCTTTAACTCAGGCCTTCTTTCAGGCTTTTTCCAAAACCAATTACCCACATGAATAACAAAAACCAGAAATATAAACCTAAACCAGCCTTCCAAAAATCACCCAAACCTCTAAATATCTCCTTCACCAACATCCGTGGCATTAGAACCAACTTCTGCAGCGTTGAGTCTTTCCTCATTGCTAAGTGCCCGGATATACTCGCCCTGTGTGAGACCAATCTTGACTCCTCTATCCCTTCCTCTGATCTCTCGATCCCTGGATACTTCCCTCTCCTCAGAAAAGACTCTCTAACCCACATGCATGGCCTGGGTGTCTACGTCAAGGATCATCTCCCTCTGGCTAGAGAGTGCTCTCTCGAATCGCCGGATCATTCGTACTTGTGTCTTCGGCTATCTCTTCTCAATGCTGCAAGCTATCTTTTCTTCCTCTACCGCTCTCCATCCTCTCAGGACTGTGGGATACTCGATGTCATTTTTGATAGCATAGATAGGGCCCTCTCTGTCCATCCGTACGCTCACATATTTGTGTTTGGCGATTTTAACACCCATCACAACCAGTGGCTAAAGAACGCTACCACTGACCTCGCAGGCATACATACTCTCAACTTTTCAATCTCTCAATCCCTCACCCAGATAATCGATTTCCCCACGCGTTTTTCCTACAATCGTGACTGTAAGGCCTCACTCCTCGACCTGTGTTTTACCTCCATCCCTGAGTCTTGTAGTGCCACGCAGCTCTGTCCTATCGGTAACTCCGATCATGCTGTCGTGTCTGTTAGCATCTCCTTCAGCCCCACCCCCTGCAAAGAGCCTCCTACCACCAGAACCACATTCTGCTACCAACGGGCTGACTGGGACTTGTTTCGTGACTTCCTCCCCTGGGATGCTGTATTTAAGCTCCCCACTCATGATTGTGCTTCTGTGTTCTCTTCCTGGATTAAAACCGGTATCGAATCTTTCATCCCCTCCAGGAAATTCAAGGTCAAACCGCGCTCCTCCCCCTGGTTCACAGCTGCTTGCTCAGCCGCCATTGCCCATAGGAACCACTTCTTCCACCGTTTTCATAGTGATATGTCCGACTCCAACAGACGTCTATTTACCTCTGCACGCAATGAGTGTAAGCGTACCCTCGACGATGCCAAGTCACTATTTGCTGCTCGGATGAAGGAACGTATTGCATCCCGCAAATTTGGCTCCAAGGACTATTGGCGCCTCTGCAAGAGCGTTCTGAATAGTAACAAACCCTCCATTCCTCCCCTGTTCAATCAGTTTGAGGTCCTGACCACCTCTGCCGACAAGGCTGAATGCTTCGCTCGGAAGTTTTCTTCCAATTCTACGCTTGACTCTTCAGGGGTACCCTTGCCCGATTTCCCTCCCAGAACTGAGGCCCTCCTGGACGGCTTGCACATAACCCCATCGTAGGTACTGGGCATTATTTCTAACTTAGATCACCACAAGGCTACCGGTAGTGACGGAATACCAGCCATTGTCCTGAAGAAATGCGCACCTGAACTGGCGCCTGCCCTCTCTAAATTGTACAACCGCTGCCTGAAGGAGTCCTGTTTTCCTGACTGCTGGAAGTCCTCAACCATTGTTCCTGTCTTTAAGAACTCTGGCGACCCCTCCAACCCTTCCAATTACCGTCCTATCAGCCTCCTGCCCCTCTTCGGCAAAGTCTTCGAGGCCATTATCAACGCCGAAGTGATTAATCACCTGATATCCCACGATCTGCTCTCAGACAAGCAGTATGGTTTCCGCTTTGCCCGATCTACTGCCGATGTGCTTACGGCCATAACTGAATTTGTCTACCAAGCTATCCATAATAACGACGAAGCTCGTGCCGTGGCCCTTGACATCTCCAAAGCATTCGATAGAGTTTGGCATGCCGGCCTCCTTCGCAAGCTCCAGGGTTATGGTATCACAGGTCGATTGTTTGACCTAATACAATCGTTTCTGTCAAACCGGGATTTGAAGGTTGTTCTCAGTGGATTCATCTCCAACTCCTATCCCACTAACGCAGGTGTTCCTCAAGGCTCCATCCTTGGCCCTACTCTGTTCCTCATATTTATAAACGACCTTCCTGACGCCATAGACTCCCAAGTCGGTATCTATGCTGACGACACCACTATTTACTCCTGCCTCAAACACAAATCTAGTGAGGCGGACAAAATTAACCTGGCAGCTCAAATTGAAAAGGACCTCCAATCGGTTGTGGACTGGGGAGAGAAATGGATGGTCAACTTTAACGCCTCTAAAACAAAACTGCTCTCCATTAACCACCACAAGGATCCATCCCTGCATCCCATTAGCATGTCTGAGGACCAACTTCTCGAGAGATCCTCTCTGCGGCTGCTCGGCCTCACGCTGTCCGCTGATCTGAGATGGAACAAATACATCGAGTCAGTTGCATCATCCACCGCAAGAAAAGTTGCTTCCCTGTGCCGAGCCAGGAAATTATTCTCTCCGGAATCGATCCTCCAAGTCTATAAATCGACCATTCGCCCTTGCATGGAGTATTGCTGCCATTAATGGTCTGGGGCCCCTGCTGTTTGCCTCAGGGTTATTGATAAGATCCAGAGACGGATATGCAATGTGATTGGCCCTGATCTGTCATCTCGTCTGCAGTCGCTCTCTCACAGACGCGATGTTGCATCGCTCTGCCTTTTCTACAAGTACTTTCACGGTAATTGCTCCGAGGAGTTGCTTTCGCTTGTCCCTAGGCCTCGTGAATTTAAACGTCCTACGAGGCTGGCATCCCGTTCCCACCCCTTCACCGTTTAAACTGTTAGATGTAGACGTCTCTTCTACTCCAATAGCTTCATGTCTCGCACATCTCGCCTATGGAACTCCCTTCCCTATTACTGTTTCTCTGACAAATACAATCTCCAACGGTTTAAGTGTAGCGTCAATCGTCATCTCCAGTTGCCTTGATCTATCCACTTCCCTTCTCCACATCCTTTCATCTTTCATTCCTATCTGCTCTCGCTCCAAATCTTCTGTAACCCCCTCGCCTTGATCGACCCTCCGTCTTTTTCTTTCTCCACATCCTCTCCTTTACCACTCCTATCTGCTCTTCCTCCATCCCTTCTGTAACCCCATGCGTGATAGTGGCCTCCAGCCTTGCTTGGGGTGATACGCTTAAAAAAAGAAAAAAAAAAAGAATAAATCAAACAAACAAGTCACGTTTGTTGTCTATTGAATTCTATTGATGTGCATGGAGATTATGTTTTGTATTCAAGAATTCCACGTAATAAATGTCATTTCTGTGCATGCTATTCAAAAAAGTGTTATCAGATAATGAAGACATGAACAAGCTTAAAAGAACATAGAACTTAGAACTCGCTTCCAACAAAATATTCCCAGCCCATCAAATGACATGCTAGCCTGACCCATGACTCAATGATCAGTTATTTTATGGATTCTTTATTTGAAACAGCTGCACTATTTTCAAAGACCTACCAGCAGTTTTATATTTATTTATTAAAGCAGAAAATACATTTTAACGAAAAATATTTATATCGTGAACCACAATACACTTGTTAAATGAGGGACTGAAATTAAAGATAATCGTGAATAATTTCTAGAGATTAGAAATGATTCGATTAGATTGCATTAGCAGTTAATATTACAATATATCAACGATTTTTCTTTGATCGAAGTTCTTTTTTCCAATATATTAAAATCTATAGGTAAACATTGGTTGTGTTTATACTTGATACTATAGATCAGTGATTCTCAACCGGCGGGCCACTGTACACTAGTGCGCCGTGCAATCCTCTTACGTGTGCCGCGAATATTGAAGTCGCGAAAAAACACCTGGTACACACTAAATAAGCTGCACAAATAGTTGAATAGAAACATTGAAATAAAGTTCATATTTGTGTGTGTATTAAAAAATCTATGGTTTTATTTTATAACTTTTAAATGTATACCCTTTAAAAATTTTGCTAAGTGTGCCATGATATTTTCATTTGCTCCTTGGTGTGCAGTTACTTAAAAAGTTTGAGAAACATTTCTATTGATAAATATAGTTAGAGTTTAGATGTGTTTCTAAAGGTAAATATTGGTCGAGTTTAGTCTTCAGGCTATATATAAACGTAGGTTGAATCTATACTTGAGGCTAAAGATAAATATTTGTTGGGTTGAGATTTGAGTTTATTGGTATACATTGGTCGATCTTAAACTTGAGCGTATAAACATTACCTAAATTTAGACTTGAGTTTGTACGTAAATATTTATAGTATTTAGACATGAGATCACAGATTCATGTTTTTAATTCAGTTTATAGGTAAATACTGGTCGATAGGTAAACTGGTATTTCATACTCGAATCCTGCAAGTGGCTCTTTTTCAGAGTTCTTACACATCGGCAGGGGATGAAGTTGGCGTATTCTAGGTCCCGACGTTAGAGAAGGAGAGATATATTAGCTGATGATTACAACTTAGTGTCAACAATCCGATATACCCTTTGCTGTGGGAATACATTGCCTTTGGAAATTGAGAACCTGGATTCGCACAATGATTCATAGCGCCAACGAGAGATAAGACCCTTTCATATTTCTATGTACATGGGATTTGTTAAAAATATTTACAGTCGAACTAATATTTCATCTTTGTTGTTACTATCATAAAGTTTCAGGCGTTGCACTCTCCGGCCTTCTTCAGGTGTTTCTCGATTCGGGTTATCTTCAATGTATTTTGATCAGAACCCTTTATTTAATCTACGAGTAGATTGTTCTCGTTGCGTTGTCATTGTCTGAACTACCTAATCCAGGGATTAGACTTAGACACTTACTCAATAGATTGATTCGTTTTTTACGGTTTATCAACCCTTTGAAGGTTATTTAAAGCCAGAAAATGTTTTAGATTGTAACATATGTTTTGGGGAAATAATGATTTAGGGATACATGTTTTACTAATTAACCCATAACTGGAAGAAAAAGAAGTGAATTCATACCTTTCGCAAATGTATTTGCGTATAAGTGAATATAACGAATCCAATTGGAAATGGAACTTCGATTTCACATTCCGAGCCATTATCCATTACTATTTCGCACACCCAATCTTACAACAACTGGTATTCTCAAGCGGTTACCTGTAGGTACTGACCAGGATCGACGTTGCTTAACTTCGGTGATCGTATGGGAGCCGGAGTTTCAAGGTGATATGTCCTAAACCCTCTGACTAAGTGTAAACAGGAATAAAAATAACTGAGAAAAAAAAAGAAAGAAATTTCTCTTACACACGCACGCACGCACGCACGCACGCACGCACGCACGCACGCACGCACGCGCGCGCGCACACACACACACACACACACACACACACAAAAGAACAGGACGAGATATCGGCTGGCATGGACCTCTGAACGAGAAAGAAATTAGATCTAATTAGAGTTTAGGTTCGAAATTCCCTGAAGGTTACCGGGGCCGACAGCCACCTGACGAAGTTCGGAGGTCACAAGAGCCTCAAACGTTGTGATGATAATAGCAACGAAAATGAGGATAATAAGGGCACCTCGTGGAAACTCAAGCAGAACTCTTATTTTCTTTATTTTGTTGAAGTTAATGTGGCTTTTTTCTAAAATGTCAATAAACATGATCCTGTTGGGTTACAAATGGCGATTCTCTCTCTTTGGTTGAGATAATCACGTGACGGCCGTTAAATGACGTCAGGAGATAGATTGACGAAGGCAGTTGTGATGTAGAGCTCAAAGAAGAAGGACGTCTCTAGCCCACAGCGGTAGGCCTTACTGGAAAAATCACATGGCCTAACCTGGTTCGTAGAGAAACCGTCGTAACTCCAGTTTCCCGAAGGGAAATATTATTAAAAGTTTCTCCTTTCTTACACACCGTTGTTGCATATGCTGTAATTTCTCTGTTTGCGACACGTGCATATATATATATATATATATATATATATATATATATATATATATATATATATATATATATATATATATATATATATATATATATATATATATAATTTGGCGTACGACGTAGCGTTATAAATCTCTGCGAAAATAAAGCATGTTTATTGTTCTTTTTCCAGTCAACTACTCACGGATATGACAATGGCCATAATGTAACTGGGAAAATAAATATTTCTTCCCCTCGCTCTCGTTACAGTCCTTTGTAGAAATGTTTTGTCTTACCTTCCAGTTTTTTGAGATCTTTAAAAATATTCTGAAGGAATTGTTCAGTCGCTTTCTTAGAAAGTTGAAGACCCTTGGCGGTGTCTGAAGCAGCCGTGTTTAAATGGGAGTACACACGTTCGGTAAACTTTAGTCCAGAGGAAAAGATAAAAAGGAAAATTAATAATTAGTTTGTGAATTCTTCAAGAAGCTTTACAATTGCACAACAAAGAACCCGCTAAGTAAAAGAGAATACAAATATGTTTACTGTAAGAATAAATCTGTTTACTGCAGGAATAAATATATTTACAGTAGAAATAAATAAATATATATATATATATATATATATATATATATATATATATATATATATATATATATATATATATATATATATACTGTAGGAATAAATATATTTACTTTGGTTAGAACTTACTGAGGTAATAAATATATTTACTGTAAAAATAAACATACTTTGGTTTAATTATATTTATTGCAATTTTTAAATATATTTAATGTAGAATTTATTTTTACTGTACACATAAATGTATTTACTGTCAATCGTCCTAGGTAAAACGATAATCTACGTCCGACAGCAACGCCTTTGATCAGGAGGTTTTGAGGATCGTAGAACGACCTCTTAATTGCTGCTATTCCTAGATCCAGCTTGACCCATGGTGGTAGCACCTGTCAGATAATTAAGCACCTGGCAAATAATTAAGCACCTGTCATATAATTAAGCACCTGGTAAATAATTAAGCACCTGTCAGAAAATTAAGCATATGGCAAATAATTAAGCACCTGTCAGATAATTAAGCACTTGGCAAATAATTAAGCACCTGTCAGATAATTAAGCACCTGTCAGATAATTAAGCACCTGGCAAATAATTAAATACCTGTCAGATAATTAAGCATCTGGCAAATAATTAAGCACCTGTCAGATAATTAAGCATCTGTCAGATAATTAAGCGCCTGTCAGATAATTAAGCACCTGGCAAATAATTAATCCCCAAATTTGGGTCAAAACACTATGAAAGTGTAAAAATAAGTTTTAATAACAGAAATACTTCTTTGCAAAAAAATTATTACCAGCAATACATTTTCGGAAAAAAATATTACTAGCACTAAAGACTGTCGGCATTAAATAACCAATTGAGGTTGATATACCGTAAAACAAACCAAACCAAACCAACCTATTTACTGTCAAAGTAAATATATTTACTGTAGAAATAATCATATTTACTTTGATTATTATTATGCTTATTGTATATATTTACTGAAGAAATGACTATAAATATATTAAGAATAAATATATTTACTGTAGAAATAAATATATTCACTGTAGATATAAAAATTTACTGCAGTAATAAGTGCGTATATATATATATATAATATATTTATTTATATAAATGTATTTATTGTAGGAATAAATATATTTACTGAGGTAATAAATATATTTCCTATAGAAATAAACGTATGTACTGTAGAAATAAACATATTTATTTTGGTTATAAATATATTTATTGTAGTAATAAATATATTTACTGTAGAAATAGATATATTTTTCTGTAGAAATAGATATATTTTTCTGTAGAAATAGATATATTTACTATGGATATAATCATATTTACTGTCATAATAAATATATTTATTATAGGGATTAAAATACTTACTATAGGAATAAATATGCTAACTGTAGTAATATATTTATTGTAAGAAAAAATATACACTATTTACATTATTCGGACTATTGTTCTCATCTTTGTCGCCATGTTTATCACAACGTTTTGGCCGAAACTTTGTGATAAACATGGCGACAAAGATGAGGACAATAGTCCGAATAACGTAAATAGTGTACATAATACCTCATCTCAGAAATATAGATAGAGAAGAAAAATATATCTGCTGTAGAAATAAAAACATTTATTGTAGGAATATAAAAATGCAGGCTGTGAACTTTTACTAACATTGGTTGGCTAATATCAATGTTATTGTGGCAAAATTGACTTGCATCATAGAGACGGGCAAAGTGCATTAGGTTGAACCACATAACATGTTAGATTTGCGATAAACCACGATTTGAAAGATGTGAGGGATATTCTAAGCGTTGCTTAGATGTCGCACAAGGCCGAAAGTATGGAGCACCCAGTCGTAATTGTTCTAGCGAGACAAGCTTGTTAACCATTATACCATGTCGAGGTGCCCACAAGATTTGATGAAATTAGAAATGATATGATATTGGATTGCTTTGTTTCATCTATTACGTATTAACTTTTGGGGGGGGATTTTTTTGAATTGACCAGCAAGAATATATTTGCTGGTGTTCTTTTATTATGAAATATTGAACAGAGTAACTAATAATAACAAAACAAAAGTCATTGAAACAAAGCAAGTTCAGTCGACCAATGATGACAATTCCAGAACAACGTAACTATAAACAATTTTTTCTATCCTCTGCCAGCCGCTATGATGGAGAAAGCATTACCTCGAACCATCGCCAGTGAGACACGCTGCAAGAGCCACTCCGTTTCGCGAGGATCGTTCCTTAATCGAGACGCAATCGCACCAATCCTCCGACGGAACGCCATCGAACGATGGTCAATAACCCCTGAAGTCTCCACTGCATTGTATTAAATTTTTTATGTTGAACTCGGCGTCAAATGAAAGTGACGTCAGAAGAAACATAAATTTGAATTTGGAATGGAAGAAAAACTGCAAAGGTAGGTTCAGTTATTTCCGTCTGGTGAAGAAAATATTCCACATATGCTTTGACGAAGACGTTCAAACAAGATAAACAACTAAAGAAATGGAATGAATGCATCTAATAGAAACTAGACCAAAATAGGGAAGAAGCACTCATCAGCTGCAAAATGCGTTTTCCATCAAGTAATTTTCATAATTTATCAGCAACGTAATATGAGGAAGAGACGAACCGAAAACTGTAAACATATTTACAATAGTTTACATGAAATAAATACATTTTCATAGAACCAAATCATGATTATATAGATTTAAAAGAGAAACTGATATCATATACGATTCAATGCATCTCGACAGCTTCATATACAAACCACTATTATTTATCTAGCTCATAACCAAGTAAAATTTATACAATCAAGTATAAACGACAGCTATTTACCTATCAAAGAAAGAAGTAAATGCTTATAGACTAAAATATAAACGACTAATATTTAGCTATCCTTGAAACAAGTAAAGGATTAATGACTCATATATAAACGACCAATATTTACCTATTCAGGAACGAGATCAATATATACAGACTTATATATAAACAGCCAATATTTAACTATTCGGTAACAAGTTCAACACGTAGATATTCAGTTGTAAACGAGCAATATTTACTCTAGCCCAAACCAAGTAAATGCATATAAATTCAAATGTAAATTATCTATATTTACCTAACATAGTCCCAAGTAAATACTTTAAACCTAAATACACACGATCTATCAAACGATCTATATTAAGACGATCTACCAAACGATTTATATCATATTATATTATCTTTGAACCATGTAAATGTTTATGAACCCAAATGTAAACGATTAATATGGACGTAACCCTGAACCAAATAAATATTTACAAATCTAAATATAATTATTAATGTTTATCAACCTCTGAATCAACTAATTATTTATAATCACAAATATAAGCGATCAATATTTACTTATCCCTGATCCATATAAACTTAAATATAAGTTACCAATACTTACCTATACATGAACAAAGTAAATGTTTATAATCGCAAATATAAACGATCAACAAGCCAAGTAATATTTATGAATCAAATATAAGCGACCGATATTTACATATCCCTGAACCATATAAAGGCTTAAAAACCTAAATATAAGAGACCCATATTCAGATATCCCTGAACCATATAAATGTTTAAAAACCTAAATATAAGCGACCCATATTTACATATTCCTAAACCATATAAATGCTTAAAAACCTAAATATAAGCGACCCATATTTACATATCCCTGAACCATATAAATGCTTAAAAACCTAAATATAAGCGACCCATATTTAGATATCCCTGAACCATATAAATGTTTAAAAACCTAAATATAAGCGACCCATATTTAGATATCCCTGAACCATATAGATGCTTAAAAAACTAAATATAAGCGACCCATATTTAGATATCACTGAACCATATAAATGCTTAATACCTAAATATAAGCGACCCATATTTAGATATCCCCGAACCATATAAAGGCTTAAAAACCTAAATATAAGCGACCCATATTTAGATATCTCTGAACCATATAAATGCTTAAAACCTAAATATAAACGACCCATATTTAGATATCCCTGAACCATATAAATGCTTAAAAAACAAAATATAAGAGACCCATATTTAGATATCCATGAACCATATAAATGATTAATACCTAAATATAAGCGACCCATATTTAGATATCCCTGAACCATATAAATGCTTAAAAACCTAAATATAAGCGACCTATATTTAGATATCCCTGAAACATATAAATGCTTAAAAACCTAAATATAAGCGACCGATACTTACTTCACTCTGAACTAATGAAATTGTTATAAACTCGAATATAAACCATTAATAGAAAACCCCAACCCCTAACCCTAACCCCTAACCCTATTCTCGAAAGTCGTATATGCCTTTTGACTCAAGTGTCTTTCTCTTTATTAACCAAGTATATGGTAATTGGACATTGAATATGACATTGAACTTTGATATTGAATAACGAAGCCAGTTTTGAAATGTCCTATTATTAACCACTGTCCTACCATCCCATCTTGGTAGCATTAAATCCTATATCTCCGTGACACAGTCATTTTGTGGGTTGCAAAATAATGCAAGAGTCAATATTTTCATGATCCAACTAACATCAAATTGACATCAACCTTAATCCATGTTGAAAGTTCTAAACCGTAAAAGATCGAGAAACTGTTAGTCCATGCGTAATAAATAAATATATTGAATCACATGAAGATGTTGTGTATTTTCCATTTAGTCTGGCTTTGAGATGAGATTTAACGTAAAGTAGATAAATGTTGAAATGTTAATGAAATCCATAAACAGGATTTTGCATTTGGTTTTACTAAGTCAGAAAAGTCGGTCATTTTTTGCTTGAATTTAACATTATTTTTCCTTTGAAAAATCTACAAAATTACAAACCTCACTGCCCACCGTCCCGATTGCTTCAACATGTTCAATAGCTGCTTGAATTTCTTCATAGATGACCTTGGCAAATGTGTGGGACAGATGGTGGATCAGCCTGGCAAGGGATGCAAAAAAAAAAACGAGAATAAAACAAGGAATTGACAAACGTTTCCTTAATTAGTAAATATGATGAGATGGATTCGTGACGATTCAGGATTTGATAATTTAACTAGATGCTTATATAAACACACAACAAGTGTCCTCATATAACAGGGCCTTGATTATTATTATTGAAGTAGTTCTTTTTCCATCCTGATTTTGTGCTGGGTCGAAAAGAGACAAAATTTAACAAGGCCACAGGCAAGAATTTTGCAATCTTTCTCTGGTACACAACGTACATAGAGGGTCCACACTAGACTTTGCCGTCTATTCCAATATTGTAGGATTTAGGGAAACCTGTATCAACCCTAGCGAGACGACATACCGGGCCCCGACTGAGGAAGGAAAAGAAAACGGGATGACACGTAAGGTTGTTATTACTCAACAAAGCTAACGGAACTAGCAATTAGCAACTGAGTAAGAATGCGGTAGACAGAGCTCAGAGTCGCGGGAGTGCGCCGTGTCTTATTTGAAAGATTATAGGTGTTGTAAGACTGTGTCAACGAACGTTGAGGGTTACACCTACACAGTCATTCAACGACAAGATAAATCACCCCACATTATTTTTCGATTCTTGTTTGCGTCGTTGTGAACAAAAACTAGGACAAGTATTGTGTATGTTTCAACAAAAGAACGGAAGCTGAATATATTCCAAACAGACGTGTGAAGAGCCATCGTTCCTCATTATAAACGAATATTCCAAGTCTGATTGGTGATGACGATACGTTACTTTTGATTTAAAGAAAGTTCTTTTACTTAAAATGTAGTGATATACTTTTCTCTTCTATGGGTTAAATAACAGGGTAGAATGTGGATTTTAGTCTATGATAAAGTTGAGTTTGATTGAAAACTCAGCAACTTGAAGCTGTATAAATGTGGTTAGACATGGGGTTGCTGATAATATACCTGTAAAACAAAAACACGATAGATTTCAACAATTACGGATAGTTCGACTGGAGAGTGCATATCGTTGATACCAACGATCATTGGATCCAAGGAAGGTGTCATCAGATCGCCACCATGTGTCATAATATTCCTATTTCATTTTATTTTAGTTTACAGGACTAATCGGAGTAAATGTTTTAATTCTGTTGATAGAAAAAGATAGAAAGATCTCACTTGATATCGTCTTTGTTGAGTTTATTGGTAATCAGTTGACTCAGTTCATTCTCGATCGTCTCCACAATCTCATCGATGATTCGAGACGATTTTTGTCGAAATCCTGTAAAAAACAAACAAGCAAAGCAAAATCACTACACATACTCTATTAGAATGCTGTCAACATTAATTACAATCCTTACTCGATTATTCGGACACATTGGGACAAAGGTTGAAAAAATATGTTCAGAGGATTGAAAAATATTCGGATGATTTTAATTTATTTTCATTTCATATCCAGAAAATCGGGGTATGGATAATGAAGGACGTACTGTATTGCAGGTAAAATATTTTTTGTTTGAGCTTATCTTTGAGAATATATATATATATATATATATATATATATATATATATATATATATATATATATATATATATATATATATATAAAAGTGAACATTGAAGTTAACACTTAGAGGCGACAGGCTGTTTCAAGCTTGACGTAATGATCAGGCCGCCAGTGTTGGATTTTTTCTCGACTATTTATGTATATGGGTCAGTGGTGCATTGTGGATAATCCATTCTGGCGTTTATTTTGGCGGGAGTGGCTTGTTTATTTATTTATTTGGGTTCATTTATTTTACTTGTTTTTTTCATTTTTTATTTTATATATTTATTTATTCTTTTCGATGTTTTATTAACGTAGTAAAAAATTGCTTAGGTTGCTTATTTAATATTTTCTTTTGGTCTGGGAACATAAAGCTATTTATTCGTCCAATTTTTGGATTGATTGCCGTAGTCTATTCTGTTATTTTGGCAGGGGACATTTTTTAATTTGTTTATTATTTTATTTATTTATTTATTTGGATTGATGAAATTTACTTGTTTTTACTTATTTATGTTTATTTTTATTAGTTCCAACGGTTATTTTACCGGGAGCGATTTGTTAATTTTTTCATTTGTTTGGATTAATTTTTAGTTGCTTTTTTTATTTCCTTACTTATTCTTTATTTTTTATTTTCTATATTTTTCTTTACACTATTGGGTTTTCGATTTTTGAGTAACGTAGTTATTTTTTTTTTATCAAATTTTAGAGAGAAATGCAAACAGTTAAGTTCGGAGGCACAAAGTATAGTTTTATTATTTAACATAAAAAGTACAGTTTTATTCTTTAACATACAAAATGCTTTCACTATTTTAAAAACAATTTAATGATTAAAATAAGAAATACTCATTTAATAAAAATGCAATATTGTTTTTGTATATTTTTTCTTTAAGTGTTTTATATACAATTATGCAATTTCCAGTCCTCCCGTCTTTGCGAGAACTATAAACAAATAATAAAGCCAGATGCTTCAAAAAGTTGGAATTTGGCTCCAGAAAGAAATATTTACGCATGGTCAGTTGTATGTTGCATGCTCAAGAGTAAGAAATCCTAAGAATTTATTTTATCTCTGTTAAAAAGGAAAATAAAAAAGAAATTTTCTTAAAACATATTGTTTACACTGAAGTCCTATAAAATTAAATTAAAGAAATTATTAAATCGTATTTTTCCAAACAAATCGGCTTATTCAAATTTCATCGATTGGTTTGTAAAATTGATCGAAATGTAGAATTTGTAAATCTTGACAAAACTGTTAGCAATAACTTCAACAATACTAAAAACTATGAGGATTTCTACGCGCGTCAACGTATTACAAAAACATTTGAGTAATTAACATTTTGAGATCAATATTTATTATGAAAACAAATATAATCTATATAGTGATTTAAAATGGCGCAATTCTTCACTTGCATTTTATGTAGTCGCATAACTGAAACGTGCCTCCAACTCATATGCGAAAAATGACTGTCTGCTCTATCATTTTTGCATTGGAGCGTATTTAGTTAATCTGCGTGTACCAATTAAAAAAAAAAAAACGAAATAAACGTGGCTATTTAAGTAGAGAAAAAATTATTAAGCACACAAATTAAATTTTAAATGATCAAAAATTCTTAAAGATAATATTCCAGTATTTAAAGGAATTTATGGATAATATTCCAGTATTTAAAGGAAAGGCGAAATGTACCCAGAGAACAGTATAAACAAATGCTTCTAGAGAAGTGAGATAATTCTTCCGAGCGAGATCTTCAGGCAAGCGTCCACACACCGAGAGAGAGAGAGAGAGAGAGAGAGAGAGAGAGAGAGAAGAGTGAACGAGAGAGAAGAGAGAGAGGTGGGGGCAGGTGAGTCTGAAATAGATTTTTTCTGATGGATTTCTCTTATCCAGGTAAAGATCATTCTACGCGATCTTGTATATGAATATTAAGTCCATTTTGGACGCTTCAAGATGAAAGATTTATTGTTCTGAAAGACATGATTGCGAAAGATAACGAAATAAAAAAACGGGAGGAGAAGGGAACGAGATATAATATTCTTTTTAAAGCAATTTCAAAATTTGTCATATACGACATACACCTAATGGAGGACGGAAAACGGATCGGCAAAAATAGTAGTAACTAAAATAACAAAGATATGGATACTAATATGAACATTTCACAGGATAATGACAATACATAAATTCGAAATTTAAGATAAATATTAGAAAGGCCGGAGAGCTAACCGGCTGAAATGTAATTAACAAAATAATAAATAATAAACATGAGGATAGTAACCCGAATGAATGATGGAATAATGCAAATATTTAATCTTAGGGAAATCTGTCATTACGAGGACGGTAGGAGACTACATCGTCCTTCATATTCATTTCAAAACAACAAACATGGTATTCATAGAATAATGACATTACATAGAATTTTAGACAAATATTAGGAAGGCCGGGGAGCTCACCAGCTGAAATTTAATTACTTGTAATTAAAACAAAAAACTTGTAATTAAAAAAAAAATCATGAGTATAGTAACCCGAATGAATGATGGAATAATAATAATCATTCATCAGTGAACTTTAGGCAGAATACAAGGAAGACGATGGGCTAATCAATTAACATTCAGTGATCAACACAACAAATATTAAGATAATAATGGAATAACGACATCATCTTAGAACTTCAATCAACACTTGAAAGAAATACTGACTTTGTTGTGGAAGATCGTTGAAAAGTTGAGCCTGAGAAAGTGTCACCGCTAAAATGAGGACGAGGAATTTCATTTTGGTGTCTGAAAAAGATTTGAAAAAAACAAAAGAAAAAGAAAAACAAATAATAATTCAATATTTAATTAAAAGTGTGTTGTTCAAATATAATCAAAAGTCTATAAATGAAACTTGGCTCTTTAAGTTGAAGATTTTCATCGGGGATCAAATTCTGCTTACGAAAACGCAAAGACGTTGAATTTAAATCGATTCATTTTTCACAATAACTGGTGTTATTCTGGCGGATATCTTAGCGTTAGGAGAACGAGAAGATGGAAGAAAAATGATGACATTAAATAAATAAAAAATACAATAATAATTAATAATAATAATAATTAATAATAAACTTTGGAACCTGAGGGAAATCACAATACCCTGCTAATTTTTGTTTTTATTTAGAACGATCCCTTCAAAAAGATTGGACGAGATGGATAGGTTTGATGAGAACGTATGCAGAGGGGAGTTTAGGATTTCTACACCATATTCTGGCCACAAACCAGATGTTGTCTTAGAAAATAAAAAGAGTAAAGTATTGTGAGACTTTGAGATCCAAATCAGGAGTCTC
The DNA here is from genome assembly GCA_964036315.1 of Acanthosepion esculentum. Taxonomy (NCBI): domain Eukaryota; kingdom Metazoa; phylum Mollusca; class Cephalopoda; order Sepiida; family Sepiidae; genus Acanthosepion; species Acanthosepion esculentum. The sequence goes on from OZ038485.1 coordinate 135,322,751, forward strand.
ATAAAACCCAGGCCTGAACCAAAATAGATAAGTATGTCCAGCTGTAAACGTAGCTGGACGGCAAATTGAAGAGAAAGAAAGCAATTAACAAAAACAAACAACAAAAAAAAACAATAAAATGTAAAAATAATCAAGACATTGCTCGAGGTATGTGAAAACTGTGTAATATGACGTTTATTGTCGTACCTATAGTAGTAGACGCACTTGGAATCATGTTAAAAATAGAAGAACTGAACATTTGATGAAGGTTCAAATTGTCCTTCTACAACATTGCAGAGGTTTGGGAGATAAACTAGAAAAAGCATTGAAAATTTGAGGAGACTTCTTGTCAGACAGTTTTCAGTGAACACTGTTTGGAAGCCGGAAGTTAATGAAATTAATAATAATAATAATAATAATGAATACAATTATATTAATTAGAAGGTGTATAAAATATATATGATTGAGTAGGTAAGGTATTCTATTGAGAACTGTGAAAATGAAAGGTTTACAACCACGAATACCAATGGTATATACAAAATACAAAATTTTCTTTTAGAGAATAAAAAACATTTCTCTGGAACTTTGAAATTCGGTTGGATCTCCCAATCCAAGCCAAAAAAGCAAATTTAATTATCTTTGAGTAATACAAAGAACCATTATCAAAGAATAGCTGACCACAAAATTGAAAAGAAAGTTAAAAGCCGGAAAATTGATGAAATTAGCGACTTTTTCGTTTGCTATTTAAAATAAACTAGGTTCTTTATTTGGGTTACTAACAAGAATAAACTCAGTTTAATATTTAACGCCACTGGACTTTCACGTGTTGACCAGTTCACTACATTTGAGCTCAGTCAAAAAATTCTGAGAATTAGTTTTTGTTTGGTGGGTAGATTTTTAACAAAAGACGGAAAATTCGACACTGAAATCCAAAAAAACATTGAGATGGCAAAAGATACATTCAAAAAACTAAGCAGAATAATGAGAGATAGAAAAAGAATTAGAAACAGAAAAGTATATTGAACTGTTACCTGATAAATTATCCTCCTATATGGTAGTGAATGCTGGACAATCTCCTCAAAGATGAGGAAGAGACTTAAGGCAACAGAAATGTAGTTCTACTGAAGGATACTGAGGATACCATGGACCGAACATATGAGCAACGACGAGGTTTTAGATACAATGGGAATACAAAGGAAACTTATACTTAATATCAGGAAGAGACAGTTGAAATATCTAGGGCACTTAATGAGGAAAGAAGGTTTGGAAAATCTGATACTGATAGGACAGATTGAATGGCAAGAAAGATAAAGGAAAGCAACGCGTAACATATTTGATGAGCTTGAGTAAATGGATGGCGGAACAGGTTTTAGGAGAAGTAACGAAAAGACATTTATTAAGACCTACAAAGGACAGGAAATTGTGGAGAGCCATGATCGCCTACGTCCCTGTGAGGATCGAACTCGTTACAACCAAAGAAGGAATAACGAAACTCGTTGGTGAATCATTGCTCTTCAACAAGTCTCCCCAATATTTACTAAAATTATTTATTCGGTCGAATCATAAATAATTTCTGTTTATATTTATCAACTTTTTTTTCGAAATATTAAAACTGGTTCCCCCAATACAGGTTGAAGATCCTTTATCCGAAATTCTTGGAACCGGAAGTGCTTCGGCTTTTAGATTTTTTAGGATTTTGGAATGCGGGCTATTTATAATACCTGTCTATATTTCTGAGATGAGGTATTGTAATTATTTACATGTACTGTTTTCCTCATCTTTATTGCCATATTCAAGACGTTTCGGCCATTGCGCGGTCCGGCCTTCTTCAGTTGATTGAAATTTTGAACTGAATCCTTTATTTCGTCCACCAAAAATGGTAAAAATGTTTACTGAGACATTAGGTTTATAAGTCCCCAAAATTCATACACTGATGTCCCCAAGGACACATGTCTCAGTGGATCAAAGCGTTGGTTGGATCCAGTGAGTTGACGCAAAGAGTTGCTAGTTCAATACCCAGCTACTGCAATGAGTCAAGGAAGAGATATGGCTGTGTGGAACTGGAACAATCCACTCCGGTGGACGAAAAAAAGGGTTCAGTTCGAAATTCCAATCAACTGAAGAAGGCCAGAACGTACAACTGTAGAAACATCGTGAATTTAGCAATAAAGGTGATGACAACAGTTCGAATAATGTAAATAAGGCTATTTTAAATTTGAATAATAAATATAGCATTAGGGCTGCTTAGGAACGGAACCCAAGCATAAACACGATCATAACACAGCTTATACAAATAGCCTGAAGGTAGTTTTATACAAATAACATATGCCCAGAAAGTAGTTTTATATAAAATTTAATAAATTTTGTGTACATACAGATAAAGATAATGGTGCTAGTCATGTAATGCTCGCACAGATTATTAAATGGTGAAATTAAGATTTCGCATAAAAATATTTTGTATTTTCTGTAGGTGTACAAAAAAAACATGATCAATATTTACAAAAAGTATAAAAAATGCACATTTTTGACATTTTGAATAATATCTTTACTGAACACGAAACACCTGGTAAGTAATTCACAAACGAAGGTGTTACTGTGACGATCATTAAGAAAAATCTGGCGCCAACATCGGCTACGCAACTGGCCTGGGGAACTCCCACCCAGGGCAGATGGGATCACTTACAACAGCTGCACATCACCTAGGAACCTTACCAGTGCTTTCTGAAATTTTCCATTTGTGGCCAGTCATGTCAACACATGAAAAACTTTCGGATTTTGGATGTTTTTAGGATTTTGCAATTTCGGATAAAGGAAACTCAACTTTCAGTATGGCACAAGACTAGAAATAGATAAGGAAGAGATGATTGTTTAAATCTTTAAAGTGACTAGGGCCTGTATGTGTAAGAAATCAGCATGATTGTTATGATTCAAACATTCTACAAATTGCCCGTACATCTTACGTTTTCCATTACCAATTGTCTTGAAGCACAATTCGATTCAATTTAAGTGTAAGAGGAAAAAAATTACTAGGTATATTTATCGCCATATAACTCGTCAGCTGTTCCCAAGCAGTACAGTGGTAAGTTTAAACATTGTTATAATCTTTTGATTAATTTTAGATGGAAAAACAGTTTTCATAGTAAATGAGATATAACTTCTTTTTTCATTGGCACAAGTGGTTAAGATTTTGTAAACAGATTTTAAAGATCTACAGACCTTCTCTACTTGGCAAATTGGTTTAAGAAATCTTCACCAAACTAGTATCCGAAACTATCTGATTTTGTACTGCATCTAGCTTCGCTTATTAAAGATAATGTCCTTGTATCAAAGTTAATAAGACTCAACTAATAATTGTTGGGAAGTTTATAGTTATGAGCATAGATTTAAAGGAAAATAATTAATGAGTTTTTTTCTTTTCTGTGCCATGGACCTTCAGGGGCGATGATACCTCTCTCCCTTTTATCTCTAAACAGCGCTTGACTATTTACCATTTCCTCTTCACACCTGTTCCTCCATTCATTCCCACAATCTCATTAGGTAACTTACTCGTTTTATTCCGCAACTCCTTCCTTCATTGTGCCCGATGACAATTCAATTTGCCAAACGTTCTTTTCTCATCGTATATCCCAGAAATGTCAAATATTTCTTTCTGGTTTCATGTATAAATTACCTTTTATTTACCTTTACTTGTCTGTTAATGAAGTACTAAATTAATTTATTATTTCCTATCTATCAGTGATTCGTTTTATAAACTGGACCATACATCCAACGGTGCCAATTCCAATTCTCTGACTACGTAAAATAAAAACAGGAAATATTCATCTTACGTAGATAGCAAGTTTTCTTTTTCATACAAGTACATGAAAGAGCGAAAGTTTCATCACTCAGGCTGGAATCTATTACAAAAGCTATGAACACAAATTTCGTAACATTTAAACTCCATTTCGCTAATCTAACCACTGTATTTGTTCTGAGCAAAAAGATATACAGTAGAGATTAAAATATAGTCAACGTCAGAAAGAGACAGTTGAAATTTCTAGGTGCGTAATGAGGAAAGAGGGATTGGAAAATATTATACTCACAGGACAGATTGAAGACAAGAGTGACAAAGGAAAACAATGTATAAACTAACTAACGAGATTTAGTAAATGAATGACTGAATAGTGTTTTGGAAAGATAAAAAGATAAAAAATATTAAAAGCTACAAAAGATAGGATATCGTCAACGTTCTGAAGGGACACGGCACTTAGAAAAGAATTGTTTGATGTTTGATAGAATCGTGCTCGTGGAATTCAATCAAGATCTCCCTATTTGTTAATCTAGCACAATAAAATCTTCATAATCTCTTTTTTTCCATATATAGCCTTGTAACGTACATCACAAAGAACTGTTTGAACTATTAGGTAAGCTTGATTTAGTTGAGAAGGATGTTAGAACATTCCTGACATTATACTGGAAGCAAACCACCTACATACGGATGGAAAATTATTATTTCAGTAAATTCATTAAATAAATACACAAACTTAAAAATAGGCCCAAGACAAAGATGTCTTATCCAACTTATTACAGTGAAGCGATTCTGAGAGGATTAAAAGTCTTACAAGTATTCATTTTATGTGGACACAATTTTAGCAAAACATAAGATATGCAGATGACATAGAGTTGATAGCAGACACAGAAAGTAAACTTCGCTAGTTCAGTTACTGCTTAGGTTCGACTATGTTGAATTTCCAACATGAGACGTGAAGTGATGGGTTTAGCGGAGTTTAAACAGTAGTTGCTATTGGAGGCATTGAACATTCGAGTAACATTCTAAAGGAATAAGATGAAAAATGAAAAAGAAAACGACTGAAAAAGAAACTCACTGTTCTGCCTTGAGTTGAAGATTAAAATGACAAAAACTTTCCCACTTCTTTCTGACACTAAATTTATATTAGTGATAACATACTAGCAAGTGTGCATTTCTCACACACACACGCGCGCACACATACATACATACATACATATATATATATATATATATATATATATATATATATATATATATATATATATATATATATGGATGATAAAAAATATATAGTTTAAGGTATGGTATATATATGGAAGAACCTTCATTATCAAGGATAGGGCGTATGTAAATATAAGAGTCGTTACTGAGGTCAACACCGTGTAGTGACTCTGTTTCTGAAATATGACACAGACTGTCGCCACTCGGCGCGGGCCGCAGTATCCAGTCACACACACACACACACACACACACATACATATATATATATATATATATATATATATATATATATATATATATGTATGTATGTATATGTATTTGTGTATTTAGGCAGCAATCCTTCTTTCATGCACATTTCATTAAAAACGACTGACAAGGTGCTTTTATTTAGTTTTTTATATAATTTCTCATGCGATCTAATAAAGTTTTTCTTTTCAGATGATAAATTAGATAAAAACTGTCCGAATATTCTTTTTATCCGAGCGCTTTCGGCTACACATTTAGCCATTTTCAAGGATTATAATTTACGAATTCAAATGCACATTAAGGAATTGTATTCCTCAAGAATCAACTTTCGTAAATAATTATATAGGCCACACTACAAATTGTTTAACACGCAGACTAACTCTACACCTTTCTGACAATAGCTCAATTAGATCTCATTTAAATATTCATGGAGACCTACCGGACACTATTCGGAACATACTTGTCGACAACACTAATATAATAGCATCATCCACATGCAAAAAAAAGGCTAAAAGTAATGGAAGCCTTATTAATAAAAACAAACAAACCAACACTTAATAATATAAACTTTGAACATGGACATAATATCTTGACCGTGTTTTGAAACAAAAAAATGAAACATTTTATAAAACATACATATAACAAACTATTTCTAATTCTAACAGTTGAAATATAATCCTTGAAAATGGCTAAATGTGTAGCCGAAAGCGCTCGGATAAAAAGAACATTCTGACAATTTTTATATAATTTATCATCTGAAAAGAAAAACATTATTAGATCGCACGAGAAATTATATAAAAAACTAAATAAAAGCACCTTGTCAGTCGTTTTTAATGGAATGTGCATATATATATATATATATATATATATATATATATATATATATATATATATATATATATATATAAGACAAAATGCAAAATTTATCGACGCGTTCCGTCTCCTGACATTTTGTCTCTTCGACGTAGTTTAATGGTTAGCAAGCTTGACCTGACTTGATCAATAACGATTGAGTATTAATTGCGATCTTCACTGAGTGCTCTATATATTCGGCCTTGTGCCGTATCTAAGTTTCGCTTAGTAAATGGCTAAACCTCTTTATCAAAATAAATGTGATAAAGTCAATGAGAGGACAAAAGCTAATGAACCGTTCACCATTCATCTTTATTCATATTGTTTTTACAGATATATTTTTATTTGTATTTAAATCTTTGCATACATACACACACACCACATACACACACACACATATATATATATTATACATATATATATTTGTGTGTGTGTGTGTATGAAAGATAAAATGCAGATCAAATATGGTTTGGAATCCGCCAGAATTATGAAATAAAGAACAAATAGGAAACGTATCTTAATCTAACATATTTCACTTTTATTAAAGTTTCACCAGAGATTGAGAGAAAAACAGACAAAAAGACAGAAAAAATGGTATTTTCAATTCTGTTTGGATCAGTTCTCATTAGCCACGCGCCACGTGTCACGTGCATTAAAGTTGTAGATATTTTTCTATGTTTATGTAAGTTTGTGAAGAGCTTCTTGTATAAACATCGGATGTTAATGTGTATTGATAATTGTGTATTTGTGTCTGTCAAGTGGGGATTCTAATGACATCACTTTTGTGCGGTCAGTCAGCGCAGTGGTGTGTCAAATGATTCTAATTTATGGCTGGCCTCTTTAGCACGTATTCTTTCTATTAAATAGGTATAAGTTAAATTCTTTAAGAATTGATAAAAAAGAAAGATGGCGATGTAATGTTTTAGGCGTGTGATTATAGTCGGTAATAATGTTATTATTAAGTTTTCAATGTATTTTCTCCTTAAAGAATTATGTTGTTTTTTCTAATTAGGATGACATTAGTGAAATCAAAAGTATGTCCAGCATCTTCTGGATGCAAAACGAGAGATTTAGATCGATTGTCCAAATGGAAATCTTTCTTGTGTTCGTAGATGCGGGCTGTTAGATCACGTGATGTTTATTCAGATTTTCTGTTATCCTTACAGTTTTTTCTTTTATGAGGACTAAAAGTGTAGAAACTGTCTGAAGTAATTTTTGTCCAAGTGCATTCGCCTAATTCTTTAGCCATTTTCAAGGAGTTCGTTGTTAGTATATATTTGTAGTTGTATTATATACAGTATTGTATAAGAGTGCTGTGAAGCCCTCAGATGTCGGTCAACTCTTCTAGATTTGAATCTTTTTCATTTTTGAAGTACTGAACATGTTACTTCAGGAACTTCTGCTGATAAACAGTTTGTTTCCCACTGATTAAAAAAAATTAGCAAAGATTAAGAAAAATATCGGAGATAAAAACCTAAGAATAGAAGTTTTTTGTGATTCTTTTCCTATTTAATCATTTTTCTCAATGCGAATAACACGAGCTTTAGCAGAAAAAACGAATTTACTGATTATTATACTAATTATTTTGAGCCATAAATAATTTCCGTTTTTGTTTGTCAACTTTATTCTAGAATAAATAAAGTACAATTACATCTCATTCAAGAATAATATTCACAGTTATTTGAAATGACTTGTTACCATTAATCAGACAGCTCTTCGACACCTTTTCAATAAAATAATATGATGGGTTCTGATGTGAGAAGTTATCGACGAAGTCTTGAATATAGTTTTCTTTAGAGGATATTTTCCCTATCAAAATATTTTATAACAGACAAAAAGGAAATAATATGTTGGTACAAAATCAGGTGAATATGTCGGGAGTGTGTTTGTGTGTGTGCGGGGGGGGGGCTAACTAACTGAGTTTCAAAACTTTTTGCTTGTATTATTCTTGCTGTATGATGCCTTGCGCTGTTATGGAGGAGTACAATTTTGTTTATTTTATCCACTATGTACGCTGCCACTGCTGTGCAAAAACCACTATATGTTAGCGTACGCCAAATTTATTATTAACTGTTACGGATGATTAATAGTTAGTATGACACATTTGACATTACAATTAGTTTGTGCCCCAGCGTCGAATAACGGTGCCTAGTCTCACTAACTAAGTATGAAGTGGTGAGACTGATCCTCATTACTTTTGTCAAAATTAAAATAATCCTAGTACAGGGGTTTGACAAAATAATTGGAACAGGTGCAAATTCCACTCCTATATTTCAAAGACCTATTATATTAAGAACTTTAACTAAAACTTCATAATTGCAGGTTATATCTATTTTAAATACGTCTTTTTATCTAATTTACTCTCTTTGTCTTATTTATTTTTAGAATTTAGTAAAATTTAAGCTAAATGCGTGACCTCTCTGAGTTCGAAAAAGGGCAAATTGTTGGAGCTCACATGGTAGGAGCCTCGATCACTAAGGTTGCTGAACTGTTTGGTTTTTCAAGAGCTACCATATCAAGAACTATGACGCAATTCGAGAAACAGGGCAAAACCTCTAGCAACGGTAGCAATTCGGGCCGGACTTGCAAACTTACTGACAGGGACCGACGTGCATTGAAATGAAATGTGGCAAAAAATCATCGGACTACTGCAGCCAAAGTGACTGCTGAGTTGAATAATCATCTGAATAGTCCAGTTTCTACTAAAACTGTTCGTCGTGAGCTCCATAAGGTTGGATATCATGGAAGATCCGTCGTAAAGAAACCTCTTCTCTCCACTCGCAACATTCAGAAGAGGTTGAAGTGGGGCAGAGACCACAATGCCTGGTTTGCAGACCAATGAAAGCAAGTCATATTCTCAGACGAGTCCAGTTTTTCTCTTTTCTCAACTTCAGGGCGAAATTATGTGTGGAGTCAGCCCAAAGAAGTTTACAACTCTGACTGCCTTCTTCCAACAGTGAAGCATGGAGGTGGATCAGTGATAGTTTGGACCGCCATATCATGGAAATGTCTCGGTCCAATAGTTGCCCTGCATTGTAGAATCAATAGCAAAGATTACCAGAATATTTTGGGAGATCATGTTCATCCAATGGCTCAGACTTTATCCCCTGATGGTGACTGCATCTTCCAAGATGATAATGCTCCAATACATACCGCTTGAGTGGTTAAGAATTGGTATGAAGAGCATGAAAGTGAGCTAGAACACATGGAGTGGCCTCCCCAATCTCCAGATATCAATATTACTAAACATTTGTGATGCATTTTGGAGCGACAGGTTAGGAGCCTCTATCCTCCACCGTCGTGTCTTAAAGAGCTGGAGCAGGTATTAATGGAAGAATGGCTGAAAATTCCTTTGGATGAAATCAGGAAGCTGTATGATTCCATTCCTAGATGTATTAAAGCTTTATGTGAGGCTAAAGAAGGACCAACTCCATACTAAATAAATTTTATTTGAATTTAACAACTGTTTCAATTATTTTGTCCAATCCCTGTATGTGTAGCTTCTCATGTCGGTTTCAACGTATGAGAACAACTAGACTACCCATAAAGATGATTTGGTTAGAGTGGTGAAGGCTAACAGAGAACCAGTTTGGAAGAACTAATACAATGGAAGATGATGCATAGTGTGCAATAAAGTTTTACAACATCAAAATACATGAAATTGGCTGCCACTCAAGGCAGCATACATGGTTATTTAACCCATAGAAGGAGCCAGATAGATTTATGCCTTTTCCAATGGAATTCATGCGTCATAAACGAAACAGCATCGACTGGAATTTGAACAAAGATAAGCTTAGTAGATAAAACTCATGTGTTGTTTATAAAGTGCACCGATAATGCACTTGAATCCCAAGATTTATTCTTTTCCGCACGAAAGTAAATTAAAAATATGATCAGTTTAATGTGACGGGGTGGAGGGATGACAAATCCTTTTTTCAAGGTCAAGAATTTTGCTCATTTCCTGCAACACGGCTCTCCTTAAGTGCAATAAGCAGCAAATTGTAAATACACAAGACCAGCGTTCATGTCGTGTTTCCCTTAAAGACGTGAACATGCCTGAAGAGAGGAATAGATACTACACACTTATTATAGGCAGAATTGATAGGGAACGACACAAGGCAGAGCTCACTTCTTTATTATGCGTTGTATCCTTTCAGGATATGCGCCATCATAGATCTCGACAATTCTAAGAACAAATTGACTTTTTAACATGTTTTTGCTCTGCCATCCATTCGTGGGTGTGCGAGTGAGGTAATGGATAATGGGGAGTTCGGAGAGCAGAGTTCAAATTCCAGTCGAGTTCGTTACATTCATTCACGCTCAAATACAATTGGGAGAATCATGAATTCATCTCTTCATCCCATCTGTGGGTTAAAGAGTAGAACCTGGAAAATTATTGTTAATAATGTTGATGCACACTCGCGAAAAAAGGAGTTATTCTTAAAATCCAAAACTCATTCCGTTTTAAATAACTCACAAAAGACAGATAATCTGTAAAAAGAAAATTAATCAATCAATCAAAATTCGCCATCCATTCGCACAAATTCATTGGTTACTTGCTGCTACCTTTTCACTCTTCTACCTCCAATTTGGTCTGTGAGTGTCAAATTATCCGAGCCCTCTTTCTTCGTTATGTATCTCAAAAATATCCGCGGCCGTTTGTGTTTTTTAACTAAGTGTTCTTTTAAATACCATTATCTTTAAAACTTCCTTGTTGTTTATATGTTCATTCCATGACATTCTCAGCATCTACATGCAGAACCATATTTGTTTCGCTTGTAGTATTTTATTCATCTGTAAGGAAATTGTTCGTTGTTCATTGCTATATAGAAGGATTGGGATTCCATAGCAGTGGAGCACTCTTTTGTTTCTACTCTAACGGGGCACTGGCCTTGTTTACACTTTTAAATGTATCAAATTTAAAATGATGGTGATTTGAAGGGACTACTAATTAGTTGATAATTGTTGAAATTCGCAGGAAATTGGGTTGAATAGTTGAGAAGAAAATTAAGAACTAAAAGCGTTAAAAATTATGTTTTTAAAATAATAAAATAAAATTAATAACAATACTAAGGAGATACAAAAGCCAATTTAACTACACAAAATTCAGTCTGAGCAAAACCAAGAGACACCTAACCATCTACCCACCGATAAGAAAGACGATTAATATATTGTCTAAATTGGTTGAGTCCTGAGAAACTAGATAAACAGACGTTGTTTACAATACGTTATTGGTAGAGAATATGAGTTGTTAAAGAAAAAAATATTCTGGACAAACAACCAGGAAATATCGGGTTTATGTAGAATGGCTGTATCGACCACACAGAAAAAATAATTTTAGAAAAAGATTAGCGAGACTTTGAATATACAAGGGAAATACCACAACGCCTTAAATCAGGGACGTGCCTGTTTACTTTCCTTTCTGCGACATTTGTCTAAAATTTTGATACCTGACATTATTTTAGATTTTTGGCACGAGTGAGACAAACCAGATTTCGGCTTACGGCAATGTGGGCAATTGTGAATTGCCATTTTCTATCGTCTGTGTTGCTAAAGGAAGCCATCAATCATTGTGATCGAAAATATTTTCTCTATGTATATATATAGCAAGCACGCTTTCACTTGGTGGTCATTTTTCTCGAGCATGGAGCAGACGTCAGACCCGAGTGGCACGCCGACATTTCGGTGGCTCGGGACGGTTCAGAATTGCTTGTAAGACAGTGATCGCTAAAAAGCACACCCGCAATTTCCGGCCCGTACGAAAAACACAGATACACGTATAACCGAAATATTGACTGGCTATTAACCATAATCTCTAAATCACTGTTGTAAAGTATTTTGATTTGCAGTCGCTAATAGAGACATTTTATTCAACAAGTTTTTATTATTATTCAATAAACCTATTGTCAGAGTTATCAACAGGAGTTATTTTTCTAGAGTGAGTCCCGACAAGCGCCTAGACGAAAGAGACATAGTTTTACCACGGTTATGGATGAAGATTGTGTTATCTTCGACAGGAGTTATGTAATCTTCAATAGGATTGTTTGGTGAGAATACGGATACTTGTCTTACTCCTCTTTCTGTTCGCATGTGGGCGGTTTGTTTCCAGTAAATGTATCGGATTATATATAAATCAAGTTTTCCTGGTAGTTCAAGTAGGTTTTATGTCGCACAGTGTCAAATTCTTTTGAGTAAGCTATGAAACATGGATATAAGCCATATTGCCTTTGTAATACTCCGATTCTAGGCAGGAGTGCCAATCTCTCCTTTATTTTTATTAGTATTATGCGAGTATATAAATCTACACATACCCTTATATGCACGGATTCGTACAGTCCACGTATAAGTTTCAATCATTATTTGAGAAGATTATTATTTATCCGTATCAATTTCTAATATCATAATTCCGTCGGCTACATTATTCTCTGTGGATTCCAATCATTTTACTCTACCTATCAGGATTTCCAGCAACATTCCATCACAAAGGAACGATTCAGCATTTGAATTGTTGATTTTTTTAGAAGTTTTCGATATAGGTATTTCGTCTATCTATCTATCTTAACCAAATATACGTTTATAAATCTTTATATGTTTAAAAAGTTTTCATCTTAAATCTGCGACAATCAAAATTTATTTACGACTGTTAAATAACCAGTCCACATTAATTGTTTTAATTTCGTTTGCCACAAGGCCATAAATGCGGGTTCCTATTTGTCGTTGTAGCAACTGTTTGAGAGATTTGTTTATTAACCCCTATTTTGCTATGAAGGACATCTCTTAACATTATAGCAGATTTGATTATATAAATCAATACTTTTGCAATAAATTTTTTATTTACCAGCCAAGGTTGGTAGAATTTTGAGGATATATATAGTAGGATGCCATGAAATTCAGTACCTGTTTATATTTCTGAGATGAGGTATTATGTACATTATTTACATTATTCGGACTATTGTCCTCATCTTTGTCGCCATATTTATTACAAAGTTTCGGCCGTTGTACGCTCCGGCCTTCTTCCGTTGGTTGGAATGTCGAACTGAACCCTTTATTTCTCCTGAGCCGACCAAGCATAGAAATGAATACAATATGGGAACCAGTAATAAGGAGTGCCAGAGAAAAGCGATAATAACAACAAAAGTTGCAATATGAGGTCTGGTAAAAATATGGATTTGATAACAGCAAAAATTGCAATATGAGCACTGGTAAAAAATGGGTGCTGAAGACATTAGGTTTATAATACCCAGAAATTCATACACAGATGTACTCAAGGACACATGGCACAGTGGATAAAAGCGTTGGTTAGATCCAGTGACAGGACCCAAAGAGTGTGAGTTCAATACCCGGTTAAGTCAGTGGAGAATTTTCAGAGGGAAATTAACAAGGACATAACTGACATCCATTAAAGATGGCACGTGGAACTAGAACAGTCTACCCCAATGATCGAAATAAAGGGTTCAGTTCGACATTCCAACCACCTGAAGAAGGCCGGAGCTTACAACGGCCGAAACGGTGTAATAAATATAGCGACAAAGATGAGGACAATAGTTCGAATAATATAAATAATGGCCATGAATTTCAGCTTATATTCTTTTTATTTAGCAATAAAACGAAACTTGTTCATCATCTCATAGCTAAATATATATAATAGTATAGCTATTGATATTTATTTTTTTTAATTTCATGATATATACATTGTTACGGGTCGTAAGGAAGATATGCCCCAAAAAGAAACACTATATTCAAAGAGCTTTCAAAGCTTTTTTATTCGGATTTTAGATCGCTTATCCTTTGAATTTAGCTCAACTTTCGTTTCATCGGAGAAGAGAACATTTAGTAAAAAAAAATCAGGTGAGTCACTTTTATTGATCAGCACTGTATTGACTGGCTATTAAGTGACTGCTTATTAACCATAGATTTCTAAATCACTACTCCTGCAGTAGAGTATTTTAATTTGGAGTAGTAAATAGGGACATTTTATTCAGTTAGTTTTTCTTATTATTCAATAAACTTGTCAGAGTTATCAACAGTGTTTTTCATTGAAAGAGTTATTTTTCATGCCTGAGTTCCGACGAGCGCCCGAACGAAAGAGACATTGGTTTACCACGGCTGTGGATGGTGATTGTGTTATCTTCGACAAGAATTATGTAATCTTCAACCGGAATTATGTAATAATCTTCGACATGAATGATGTAATATTCGACACGAATTATGTAATCTTCGACAGGATTTACGCAGTTTTGTCCATAGTACACGACGGACATAGGGAAGCCACGACATAGTGGTGTGGAAGTGGGTGATGATGCCAGGTTAGGACCGATAACATAACAAACCCTTCTTTAGATTTTGTCGAACATCTTGAGATATATAGCAGGAGCACCAAACCAGTATGACAGCAATATGCAATGCACGGACGAATAGGCAAGATGGATTAAGTGGGACCTAGTTGCTTAAAATTCAAGCTGTCTCAGTACCAAGGAGGAAATTTCATTAAAGCACTCCTCATAATAATTTTGCCTTTGTCCATAAAAATGAGTTTCTATTGAAAATACAATATGCACAGATGAAAATAGGGTTAATGATAAACAGTGTTCCCATCCCTGTTTTTCAAGTACTATCATCAGTGGAGATAAGAACGTGATTTAATGATAGGAGCACAACATACCAAAGAGCCTTTCATTTCGTGAGAACACAACATCAGGCAACGAGCAGGGATAATATAAATTCAACAAATCGCCCTAAAGCTTCAAAGATCTTGTCTTTTTGCAGAATCACAAGGTAAGACTCGTAATACTTGTTTATTGTTTTATTTTTTTAAAAACAAAAAATTACTTTAAGGTGAGTCAGAACACGCCAGCCGTGGATATGAGAGTGGCTTGTGGAATATTGTCCATAAACAAAGAAAAATGATCTATTGCTCTTGAGAAAGGCATAAATCTGTTCCTTCTTCCCCAATATCGGTAAAATAGCGATGTCGACATGGTTGGTTGGTTGTTTTCGTTTAGCGTTATGTCAACATCAAAGTATTACTTAATTCCGAAATCTAAATATTTAGTTCACATTTTTTTGTAATAATAATGGTTTTTGCGATAACATTTTTACTATTTAACCCACAGCAGTGAGTAGAAGAGGTGGATTCATACCTTTGCTAAGAGTATTTGCACGTACGTGAATATAACGAACCCAACGGGAATTGGAACTCGGCTCTCAGATTAACAATTCCGATCCATTATCCATTAAACCACCCGCCCATCTAAGCTTACACCCCGTAGTATTCCCAAGCGGTTACCCATCTAGGTACTGACCAGACTTAATTTCGTTGATTTTACGGGAACCTGTGTTTCAACGTAATGTGGCCGTAAGCCAGGGTTGACAGAAGTTACTATGGTTGATTTGTCAAATCCTAATTCAAGTGCGAATTCCGTATTTTAGACGTCATAATCAAGTAATTTAACCAGAATAGCGAAAGGTACCTTTTAGAAAGTAAGGAAAGTATTAAGAGATGGGAACAATGTCCTTAAAAAAACAGAAAGAAGTGCTGAGCTGCTATGTACTATCTAATCTCCTAAACGGCAGCGTACACAGGGCTATTATTCACTGATGAAGAACAGAGATGAAGCTAGATGTGGTCCTACAAATCTTCTTGTATGTGCCGCGTCCCTTCATGACGTAGACGATCATGACTCTCCATTTCTCCCTATCCATTGTGGTTCTCAATATATTTTGTCCTTTTTCTACTTCTCCCAGACCCTGTTCTGCCATCCGCTAGGTATGTCACGCGTTGCTTTCCCTTGTCCCTCTTTCACTCTATCCGCCCTGAACGTATCTGATTCCCCAGATCTCCTTTCTCATTACGTGTCCCACTTATGTTTTCTAGACTACGCAAAGGCGTTTGAGAAGGTACGCTACAAAGATCTGTTGGAACTTTGGTATAGAGGGGGGGGTCGAAGAAAGGCTAAAAACTAAATGGGAATCAAGAAAATAGAAGATGGCGATTGACGTTGCACTGAAAGTTTTGATGATTGTAGTCATTAGGGAAGCAAGGAAACGGAAGGAAGTTCCACAGGCGGGAAGTGCGAGAAAAGAAATAGCAGCTGCGGTTACATTTACCTAATCTAACAGTAAAAAGGTAGGACCTAGATGCCAATTTAATAGCACACTTAAAATCATGTAGTCCGGGTACCAAGACAAAAAGCTCATCAGATGAGTAGCCATGAAAATATTTATAGGAAATGCAGAGAGAAACCAAGTGACGGTGAAAAAGGGACTGAAGAGTCGAGATGCCAAGTGAGGCTTGATTGCATTACAAATCTTTTGCTGGATTTTGTCAAGAACCTCGAGATGATTGGCAAGAGCACCTGGCAAGATATGGCAATGATATTCAATGCACGGACGAATCGTAGATTTGTAAATATGCAAGATGGACTCCGACGAGAAAAAACTTTTGGCATAACACAGTGATCCAACTTCCTTGCAGTATATGCAGCTATTGATTCGATGTAGGTTGAGAACATGAGTCAAAGAAGGTGCAGTGTTTTTTCTCTCCATGAGTCTAGCATCATCCATGCTGATGGGAGACAGGAAAATTTATCTCTGATCATTAAATGTGATCAGTTTCATTTTGGCGGCATCAACATATACGAGCCATTTCTTGCTTCAGTTAACCACTGATTAGAGGTCCGTTTTAAGAGCAACGGCCAGGCTGACTTTGTTAAATTTGACAGATTTGCTATTCAGACAGTAGTAAATACTAGTTTAATCGGCATAAACACCGACTTAGGAACTAATGACATCAAGGAGATTATTGACGCAGGATAAAGCCTTAGAGAGACTCGCGTTCATGTGAAAAGATCTGGAAGCAAACCCGTTCAAAACGACCTCCATTTCACGATTTGATAAGGTCGATTGGATTAAATCAAATAGACGTCCAGTAATACTGTAGCTTTGGAGCTTACGTAGAAGACCAGCGTGCCAAACCCTGTCAAACGACTTCGAGAGATCTAGAACCACTGTTCGACTCTCCGCGTTATTATCAAGAGCTTGATATACATATTCAGTGATGGCCATTAGCATATCAGAAGTAGATCTGTCAAAACGGAAGCCATATTATTTGTCAGAGAGTAACGCGGGATGTTAATCGGTTAATCTCTTTCTTTCTTAATATCTCACCACTCATTATTTATTTATTTGTTTATGTCTCTGAACTAAATGAACTGAGGGATCCGTTGTTATTAGTATCAGTGGTTGGCGCTAAGAAGTGCGTCACAGCTGATACCTCCAGTGTTAGCACGTGGATGTTTTCAGACATCAAAAGATATCAAAAAGAACATTTATCGTTCAGATTTTTTTTTAAATGGAGAACGGATACGCCATCATCAGATTAAGAATATTGAGACTTCTAGAGGAAGTCAAGTGATGAGAACCTGTTGAGTTCTTATACGAGATTTTTGGGTGGGATGGGGATTGAAACATGAAGGCTGCCATTTTGTTAGCCATTTTAGACCGACGTGGCGATCATAACATGTGAAAAGTAATTTTTCTATTGGGACACTGAAAATATGTTTTCTTATTATTTTCCTTTTAATATTGTAGTTAATAATATGTAGGATTACTCCACCTTGTCTGCTGAGGCACTTCTTATACCGTCCGATAGGTGGTGTTATATAAACAGTATATAAGGAAATGATAAACTCTCTTTTTCTTCTTTCTCTCTTCACTCGCATCCTGTGAAGTGAAAAGGAGAAAAGGCTTATCCTATTCTTGTTTACCTTCGAGGTCTTCTTAGTCCCTAGCGAATCACGTGTCGCGTACACCACATTACTATCACGACTCCATTTCATACTTAAAACAACCTCAAGCGACATCAATAATATCTCCACAAGTTATCACATAAATATTTCTCTCCAAAACAAGAAAATACAAACGAATCAAAGCTGACACACACAGCTCGTGCAAGGGCTTCTATTCTACCGAATAGGTTTTTTTTCGGGACTCAGCATGACCAAAACAAATTCATTGATTTGAACAGAAAAAAAATGACCCCAGAATGATGTCAAAATCCGCAAATATTTTCATTCTTTAATAGTCAGTTGCGCTTAGTTTAATTTGTACCGTATATAAATGTAGGCTGAAAAAGTAAACGTTGATAAAGATAGCGAGGGTCACAAAGCCTTGCCCGAGGCACCCAATTAGGATTTGGCCGCCCCTGTCGGGATGTTCGTGGGGTTCGGGGTAGTACGCACCGGCCCTGTAGCTACAATCTCGTAACCTAAATTTGTTACAAGCTGACGGCTCTTTTTACTAATATAAAGCTAGCTATCAGATACTCTTTCGTATTGTTAATGCTATCATCTATCAGCTGATAATTGTTAAGTAAAAAAGGTAAAAAGATGAAACTTGAAAATGAAAGACTGTTTCGATTTTAACATTATTTCTTTTTATTTCTTTTTGCAGTCAGCAAGATGAAACTTTTTCTCGTATTTCTTCTCGTGGCCAGTTGCCAGGCACTCGATCTCTTCGACACTTCTAGTAAGTAAAAAAACACAACTGTCTGTTGTGGAAACGAATTTATTTGCCTCTACGTAATTTAATACTTAATATTTCGATGACAATAAACACGCATTGAAAGATCTAATTTTCAAGTATACTTCAAGAAAGTAGAGTTGAATGCTTTGGAAAAATCAATGATTATTTAAATCATTGATTTTTCCAAAGCATTCAATTCTACTTTTTCCTACAAAAACATTTGCCTTGATCTTTGATATTTTCTTTATTGGATATGATCTGAATTGATACTAAAGGACACCGATTTAAAAATACATCCAATAAATTTAGGTACCTCCAAAGATTCTCTCAAAAAGGAGGCTAAAAAATTAAAAAAATGTCCAAAACAGAATAAAAATACAATTTTATCGTAAAAATGTTGTGTTATTATTAAAAGGAAAGGTCAAAGGACTGTTTGATGTTAAAATTATATTTTATTCTCTATAGAAAACTTGAAAGTTGGGGTAAATTTGTATTTATTTTTGTGTGTATAGACGTGTCGAATTTTGGAAATACGGCTCTCCATACACGTTTTTAAAAAGAGAATTATTTTTGTTGACAGATCTGTCAAAATGAACGAATTTATAGATTTTATTGATAACTAAAAGAAAAAAAAAGATTCCAATCAATATAAATTCGGTTTGAAATATATCAAACTATTTTGCTTTTTGGGAATATTAAATTTAATTTAGTAACTTGAAATTAAAACAAAAATTAAAATTTTCAGAAAGATATTAAGTTTTTAAACTTCTATCTTAGTCACTGCTATTTAGGAGGTACCGAATTAAATGTAGTTTTGAAGCTTTTGAAGTTTTTGAAGCTTTTTGAAGTTTTTCAAACCAAAATGAAAATGGGAAAAGGGTTTGATCAGTGCAAAAAATGAAAGAACATTTTTTTCACTATTTTTGTGATGGAATTTAAAATTATAGTAAAATTAAAGAATTTAAATTAAAAAAAAAATTAATTTAAAAACCAAACTCGGTGTAGACTTTTAAGGTATCTCCTTCGGAGGGCTAATTGGATGTCTAGTCGAAAACTAAAGGGAACTTTAGTCCAGCTTAGAAAACAACAATGATAATTTTGAAGAAATAAACATTGAATTCATCAATTCACCCCATGGAATTTCAAAACCTCACTTTAACTCTGATTCGGGCAATAAGTTCAATTCGGGCCGAAACTTCGATTTGGGCCGAAATTCCAATTCAGACCAAAAATTGAGTTCTTCAAATCACAGATTCTGCGGAACTTCGAAACCTCACACCACGAAACCTCTCACTTTAACTCTGATTCCTTGGCATTTTGAATAAATGAAATTGATTTCCTCAATTCACAAAGCTTTGGAGAAATTTTAAACTGAATTTAAACTATATATATTTTTAAATTCATAAATATTTTGTGTTAATTTAAACTCAATATAAATTAAAAACTTTTAAACCCACTAATTTTTTCAGTTATTTTAAAATTTGAATTTTTCACTGTTACCTTTTCATCCGGACACACATCTCAATGTTGGATGTTCAAGCTCCAGATGAAAGACAGATTTTCACTCCCGAGATCATCTGGATTCCAAAATGGTACAATATGTCTATGTAGAGCAAGTGTGGCAAGAGTTAGAGGAATTTCAGTCACACAGACATACAAAATTTATCGTTTATTTATTTAGATGTATTTTTTTTCATAAGAAGAAAGTTATCTCTTTCCATATGCTAAAATGAACGAAGAACACTCTTTGTAATTGTTTTTGTGAAGGCCTTGCAATTATGATTTAAATTCTTTTCCGAAATAACATGAAAACATGTATTCTATAAAATTCATAAAACGTTTTCTTTCATGAAAAATAAACTTTTTTCTTTATCATATGTAATAAATAAATAAATAAATACAAAAACTTTAATACGCTTTTTATAAACTTCTTGTTGCTTTAGTTTCGTTTATTTTGTACTCGATCAACCCAATGGCTTCCAAATTTATCCCTCCCCCTATTTTAAACGCAGATAAATACAACACTTAGTAAAAAGAAATGCAAATTTGGGAACTTGTTACTTTCATCAACAAACCTCACCGTGCACCCATAGTAATCTTATCCCAGGAAAGAAAAGCTAGAAAGGTCGTATTGGGACTGGACATTACTAGATTACATGCCGATGACGGAATGGAAAAATTATATGAAAAGTTAGATACGCTCTTTTTAGAGTCGTTTGAACAATATCGACGACAGAATAACATGTCAATAGACGACTACCTTATTAACTTCGCTGTCATGTCGCAAATTTTAGGGACCACAAACTACAATTACAAAACTCGGTACTTGCCTACAGAACATTAAAAAGTGCGAATACCTGAGAATGAACGATTCGTGGAAGCAACCGTATTAAACGTATTTAAAAAAAAATATTGGGTGATTTCTTGAAAAAAAAGATTAGCGTTACTTTTCGTGGCTTTAGAGATTTTATCCTCGTGTTTTGTTTTATAAATTCACAAGATATTTTAATGTGTTTGTTGTTTGTCTTTTATCGTTTGACTTAATTAAGAAAAACAACAAATTAATCCAAGATGTCTATTATAAATTGAACTGTGCCAACGTTGATTATAGTTGCAACAACTTTTAAATTCTACTGACTGGGCCTGTCAGATAGCTAGCGGGGGTGAACTGATTCTAAGGGTGGGAAAGTGTTCACTCTTGCGCCTTTCTCTCTGCTCTCCATCGATTAATGGCAGATATTGTGGTGTTATCTGTTGATAGGAGAGAGTGCAGGGAGAAATGGCTTCATGCCTTTCCATAGGAAAATTACTGTGTGATGAATATAAATTAGCTAATTTAATTTGTTTTGTCAGTAACGGTTACTTTGTTTTCTCTTTGTCGTAAATTTCTGTTTCAATTCTATTTTCTTGTATCTTACAGGTTATGAAGCGACGAAAGGGGCCGAGTTAAAGACTCTGGTGGAAGCTGCCGAAGAGGAAATGTTCAATTTTTTCCTGAAGGAATACCCCGATGTGGACCCCAAGTAAGTAATTATTTTAAAGTTATTGGGCCTAAACGTAATGAGGACAGTAAATAAGTGATAGTTTGAAAGTTCTTCGATCTAAATCTGACTTGAATTTCATTGAAAGTATTTAAAATTCTTTTTGTCTTAACGACAGATCCATTTCCCCAAGTTAGATCTAAAGGATTCCTTTCGATCGCTCCTTAACCTTTACTCTTATGAAAGACATAAATTTGTAAATATCTAGCCTCTTGCGAAGTTAAAGGCAATGAACTAAAAACCTGGAATCATTTTATGTGTGATTTAGTCAGTACTCTTTCATTAATATTTTTTCAAAACATTTCATCCCGAACGAGCTGATAAATCCACAAATGTGCAAAGACCTTAGCAGAGAGTAAAAGAAAAAGACAGGACAATTCAAGAAAAGGATTCAAGACAGATAATGAGGATTGTCGTTGAATGTACATTTTCATTTTCGTAGTTAACAGGAAAGCAAAAGTCGGAAATGAGTTCCACTAGCGAGAAGTGAATAGAACTTACGGTTACAACTAGTAATTTCGAAAGTGAAAGTACGAGACCTAACTGTCAATCTAGTACTGCACTTACAATCTGGAATTTGAAGTACCAAAGAAGAATTGCAATAAATATTTTGTGGAACATTAAGTGGAAATAAAGAAAGATTTGTATATGAGAGAGAGGGAGGGAGAATAAAAATTGGGTGTAAAGATTGATTAGTTTTCTATGTTTTTTTATCAATTCTTTGGAGGTTATTTAAATCCAGATGATATTTTTAGATTCTAATAATTTGTCTGGACTGTGAAATAAGGGTTTAGTGATACTAGTTTTATTAATTAACCCATACT
This sequence comes from Acanthosepion esculentum, assembly GCA_964036315.1. Lineage (NCBI taxonomy): Eukaryota > Metazoa > Mollusca > Cephalopoda > Sepiida > Sepiidae > Acanthosepion > Acanthosepion esculentum. The sequence continues at coordinate 135,345,226 of OZ038485.1, forward strand.
TGGGGGAGAAGAGATAGATTCATACCTTTCCCAAAGGCATTTATCCGTAAGTGAATATAACGAACCCAACGAGAATTGGAACTCGGCCCTCCGATTAATAATTCTGAGCCATTATCCTTTACACTACCTGCGCATCCAAGCTTACAGTAACTGGGATTTCCAACCGATAACCCATAACTCACCAATCTCGACATTGATTAACTTCGTTGGTCGTACGGGTGTTTCAACGCTATGTGTCTGTAAGCCCTGGCTGGAAAGAGTAATATATAAGCTTAAATTAAATTTCCAGTAGTCAATTAAAGTCTGATTTTTGTGTGTTAAAACCGTGCAATATAATCTTCCCAGTCAACTATCTCCTACCATTTGATCTTGGACAATACTATTCCTTTCAGAAAGAGATAGTAGACAGAAAAATTTCAAAACGTTAATATTAATTTATATTCCTCACTAGGTTTTCTGTAAATTTAGTTCGTTTTTACATCTGATTTCGTCCCGAATATTTTTTCCGTTATATCATTTTGGCAGTGTTAGGGTTAGGTTTAGTGTTCGTGTTTGCTTCTGTCGTTTTATTTAAGTCATTGACAAAATCATTCCAGTGAAATGTCAAAGTAACTACATGAAACACGACAAAATGACACTTGGTGAATTTTTCAAGATATAAGGTTAATATATTTAGCAGAATTTGACAAATTGATTTAACCAAATAGAACGAAATGTCGTCTTGGAATAAAGATGACATTTTGTCAGGAACAAGAAACATATTGATAAAGTTTTAATTTTTTTCCACCCTCGCAGAATGCTGCAAGAACTTGCCCATGAGATCGCCATCCTGTTCAAAAATGAAGTCGATGCCGTGTTGGCCTTGGTTGATCAAGGATCTGAAATGGCGAAGAAGGTGAGAAATGATACTTAATTATAATAAACGTTTAAATCAATCGGGATTCAGTTGGGAGACGAAAATTATTTCAACTCTTTTCTAAAATTAAAATGTTTAGTAAGTTACTAGCAATCGTTTTCTAACGTAATCTACTCACAATAAGAATTGAATACCTTTAAGATTTTTTCGGTAAACAAGCTCGTCTCAAGCAGTAATTGACTAATCTACACACTGGGTTCTCTTATGCCAGACTTAGCTAAGCTTTGTGGAGTAAATAAGTCACCCCGGTAACACAAATGAACTAGGCAAGAGGGAAAACATACAACCGGTGATTATATATATATATATATATATATATATATATATATATATATATATATATATATATATATATATATGTGTGTGTGTGCGCGTGTTCGAGAAATTTTCCTCATTTGATCTTACATGCTGTAAGGCGCTCTGTTTGGTCAAAAGTTAGTCCTTTGGCATTTCCAGGACGCAAGCCTGTACGATGGCATATGGAGACCAAGCGCTACCCAGACTACATGCCCCCCCCCCTTTCGGCCGTACCGACAAGAATACATAGCATTGCACTTGGGTACCGGCTTGTCTGGAGTAGTTGCCGAAAAGTTGTCAGTTTTGACAGCCAATCACCTTTGGGAATCCACTCTGGGTTTTCTGTGTAGATTTATTTCCTTGTTTGAGCCTTTCTCGGGGTTTAAAATCAGGGTTTCCCGTCCCCTAGAAGGGGGTGTCGACCCGAAATGCCTGGTTGTGAGGCGCCAGTTTTCCACCCTCGCCCATTCTCCGGCTTGGAGTTGGATTTACTTGTCAGAGACTATTTGAGACGCATCCCAAAAAGCATATATATATATATATATATATATATATATATATATATATATATATATATATGTATATAAGAGTCGGAGAAATTAGTGGTTTTATAAAATCCACCCTGGGTAATGGAACATATCCCCACTGCGCGGATAAAGATGAATAACTAATTTTGTCATATCGCCATTATTTCTTCAGTGTTCCAAATGGTTTAAAATTTCACAATAAAATGTTTTCTTTTCTTCTAATAACTGTCATTCTGTGAAACAGACTCCCGGCTGGGTGCTTTCCTGAACACATTAATCTTGAACTTTCCAAGTTAAATGTCAATCGTTACATATCCTTCTTATTTTAATGATCTGCCCTTCCTACCACTTCTTTCATTCATATCTCAGGCCTCATTTAGCTTTAAAACTTACTGTAGTCCTCTAACCTGAGTGGCTCTTGAGTCTATTATTGGATGACAGAATTGGAATATTGTTTAGTAATATTGCACACTAAAACAACATTTTGTTTTCTTTTTTGTTCAGTTGACCCATAACATGTGGGAGAACCTGAAGAAGGCCGCTGTTGATATGGTCCATGGATTGGATTCTATTCCTGAATCTCTCAAGAAATTCCTTGATGACTTGACACGTGATATTGAAGAGATGGAAAGTAAGCTAGTCTTTTCTTTGAGCCTCTTGCCAAGCAAACTATTTTATTTGACTTTTTAAATATTTTATTTGACTTAATAATTTGTAGCATTATTTCCAAAGTAGACAGTTTAAGAGACGGCCTATGTAAACTCGCTTGCGATACGAGAAATTACGTATCAAATAATATTAAAATATATAATAAATTAAATATAACATAAGAATATAACATAATTGGGATTAGGCAGTAACCTTTCTTTTAGACATGTTTCGTTGAATATGACAGGCAATTTCTGTCATATTCAACGAAACATATATATATATATATATTATAATTATTTTAAAAAAATATGATTCCTTTGCGACATAAGAGTTCTCATGTTTCAAAAACAAGAACCAAAAACTTCAATACAATTATTAAAATTAAATTGAATTAAAATATCAAGCCCTGTTTCATCCTCAAGCGAAAATTTAGGAATAACCAATTTTGAAATTTACGCAACTTTATAAGCATGTTCATTCGTAAAATTAATTACTTTGGAAACGGATGGAGCTACCATTTTGATAAGGGTTATAAGAGTTAACAATTTGTATCCACATATCATTCACCTTCGGAAAGAGGTAGAGCCGAGGTATCCATTTCAAAGCGGATGATGGCATTCATATACGCACATCGTCTGGTCCGTCACAGAGACAGATAGCTGTTGGCACCATCCAACGCCATTAAATGTCTAAAGAATTTTTTTTCTAAAGAGCTGTTTCGTACATAAACGCACTGAACTACAGTTTGTTTTTTGTCTTTTTTTGACGACTTCATAAAAGGTTCTTTATCTTATGATTGGGTTAAGTTTTTAAACCTTTTATTAGACTATGAAATTAAAAAAGAATATGCCAATTATTTAATGCGAAAATTTGTTGATGTCGGCAAAAAACCATTGACTCATATCTATGGTTTAATAAATTTTCATTATTTAGAAACTTAATAATGTGTAGTTTTTCATGTAGGCATAAAGGGCATGGGTCATCCCAGGTTTTACAAGTTCTTGTTCTATTTATTATTTCCCATTTTACTTTTGGTGTTTTATTCATTTCTTTTAAATACCAAAAATATTTGTATAGGGATGTTTGATTTCTATTTCTAATATTATTGAAGAAGCTTTTGTTTTGCCTCCGTCTAATTTTAAATTCATTTTTCGTGGAACCAATGCATATCCTTTCGTTGTTAGGACTCTCAATGGATGAGATAGTGCATTGGTATACCACAGATTTTGTGCGGCATTTATTTTCCAACGGGCAGTCTTCAGGGTTTCTACAATCACATAATTTTTCATTATTTTTGTCTAATTTTAGTTTAGGGTATTTATTAATACTGCTTTGGCATGAGTGTTTTTCCAGGATTTTATTATTATGTTTGTTTATGATTCTTTCTAGATTTTCAGTGCAACTGTAACTTAATTTTAAGGTGTTTTATTAATGATCTTGCTGAGTCTGCTATTAGTAGGAAAGTGTTTTTCAATTAAAGCTAGGAACTTATGTTCTAGCTTAATAGTAACCATTTGGTTGAATGGAGGGGTATACCAAATGATTTTTCTTTGCCTGTTTTTCTTCTGGTTAGTACTATTGTTTCTATAATTGATGTTAGCGTCTAGGTATCCGCTATTTTTAGAGCTTAAAATACCTATTTCAATCAATAGCTAGGCTAAATGAATCATAAGAGCATGGCGTTAAAAATACAATACCTTTAAATGAATATAAAAATCTTACCATTTATTCTGATTATCTGTCTCCAGATCATGGTGTATTCGATATTTACCTGGATGAACTCTTTGATCACGTCACTGACAAAGTTGCTTACAAGGTAAGAATATTTAGCTTTTTATTATCGCCTTCTCTAATCTTCTTCAGTGAACTATGTGAACAAGTTTGATATTTTTTATTTATCTGTCAGTGGGGATCTATCTATCTATCTATCTATCTATATATATATATATATATATATATATATATATATATATCTAAGTCTGTTCATCTCTTTCTCTCTGTCTCTCTCTCCCCATCCAAATCTGTTCATTATCTATCTATCTATCTATCTATCTATCTAGACTCTTTATCGCTAACTGGTGTAAATCTATATCGATTCACTTATTTCTCTGTTTGCATGTATCTCTGTCTTTACCTATCTACTTCGAAATATCATCTTAATCTTTCGATATAAACGTTAACAATTATTTTATAAAATTGCAGCTTGAATATGGAGCCCTTGAGAGACGTGACATCTGGGGTCAGCTGAATGATACCCTGCATCGCATTATTGGTCACCTGAGCGGAAGGTTTAATGATTTGAAGGATTTCTTCAATAAATCTGTCAAGGTCGGAATTGATAAATTGCATCCTCATCTTCTTAACATCAGGAAACTTGCTGAAGATGTAAGAGAATTTTTCTCTTTTTTTTGTTGTTTTTATTGTATGACGTTCTGAAGCAATTCAAGCCTCTGCATCAACATCTTTCCAAAACACAGGAATAATGCGTCTAGTTTGCTTTTTATCGAAAATATGCTTTTTAACATAAAAAGGATGTTTATAACGTAAGAAAAACTTTATAGAATCATATAATTTTGCCGTTTCATCAAATTCGGCTTGGAATTCGGTTTTGACAATCGCTAATCGTTTGATTCCTGGTCACTGATAATTACTTTTTTGTCAAAGTTTCAATGCATTTTATTATAAAATCTTTTTAATACTTTTCTTTAGCAAAAACATTAAAAGGATTCAGATAATTGGTCCTGACATCTCGGCTTCAGTCACTTTCCCACCCGCTGTTAGGTTGCCTCTCTGTGTTTTTTCTATAAATACTTTCATGATAATTGTTCAGATGGGATCTTCGCTAAGATACCTAGACTTTTTTAATTTAAGCGCAGTACTAGACTGGCATCAAGATCTCATCAATTTATTGTTGATCTGGCCAGATAGAGCCGTAAGTTCTATTCTATCAGTTTCTTTTCTCGCACTTCTCGCCTGTGGAATTCCCTCCCGTTCCATTTTCCCAACCAACTTTAGTCTGAAAAATTTAAATGCAATGTCAGTCGCTATCTACTGTTTTCCTGATTACTGTTTCCTCTTCCAGCTCATTATTAATTTTTCTGTTTCCAATTTTTCTACATCCTGTAACCCCCCACCTTGTGACTTCACTGCTCTACAAGGGACGATTCTGATGGAAAAAAACCTGTTTCTTAGTATAAAAGTTTGCATTCATTTACGAACACTGACAATATGTGTTCCATGATCTTAAATGGACATCAGGACCTAACGCCCCAAATTCCGAAATTAAGTTTTAAGTTAAGGACTGCGAATATCTTTGCTTACAAATAACGTTTTCTTTTCTGCCAAAATATTTTCTTTCTTCGGACAACAAAGATTTGAATTGATCAATAGAATAATCATAGCTGGAATATATTCTATAAAAATATAAATTCCAGCGTTCCAACATTTTCAGCGTTTCACATTGGTGCATAATTATAACCGACGCTTACGTTTTTATATTTCCTTTCCCCTTCCTACACATCTATAATTGCATTAACAAAATATTAATTTAGTCTGATGAAGTCAGAGGACGAAACGCGTTAGGCATATTTTTTTCACATTGTCATTTATTTACCTAAGACGAGAACATAGAGAGACTATACACTGTCATTTTAAATATAAATAAATCTATTTTTGTGTGTAAAATACCTTTTCTACATACAGTCTATATTCTTGTTTGTTCTTTCAGGTGTTGAGTAACATAAGCGTAGTAAGCAAGGCCGTTGCCCAGCAGGCTCTCGAGTTTTTCAAACCTTTCGCTCAGCAACTGGGAGATCTGTGGACGAAACTTGTTAAAAGAATCCATGACCGATTTCATATAGATGTACCTCCGACTTTTTAAGCCTTCTCGGTTGTCAACCAGGGATTTCATGTCAAAATGTTTAGTGTGAATAAAATCTAATTTAAATTCAATGCTGTTTCATGTGCTCATATTTTTAAAACAAGTTTTTTCATTAATGAACTTGACATATTTTTAGCATAAACAGAACATGACAATCTAATAAAGAATTTTTCCTGAAACAGTGTTAAAAATAATACTGCAATTGTTTTCGAAAATTACGAAAAAATATTATTGTTGAACACGCACATACACACACACACACAGACACACAAGCACACACACACACACACACATATATAATTTAAAATTTGTTACCTTTATACAAGAAGAGTACACAATATCGGACATAGTTTGGTGAGCACACTAAAGCATGGAACTGACATGGTATTTATTTCTCTGCTCGGCCTACTGATGAGGTTGTCATAGTCTAAAATATATGCTGATTTTTTTCAAACGTTTAATTCTCCAGTGTTTTGACTTAAATTCCACAGCTGTTAATACGCAATGTTTTCCTTTCTTATATGATCAGCCACAACTATTTTCAAAATATTTTTATTAAGTAGTCAAACAATAAGGAAACTATTTGATGGTTTTGAACCACCACCGGAAGCAAGTAATAAATGTAACTCAAGATTAAAAGTAAATGTCTTTCGTCGTCATTGATACTCACTCTCATAGCAGCATGGAGATTATCCCCTAACTTTGCTCTTTGAAAGTGGCTTAAGTGACCGAGTTTTGCTTAGAATCGGTGGAGGATTGAAAACAGATAATTGCTCCTGTGGGCATAGACCATGAAATCACACTCCTCACTCGTGTTTCTTTTCCTGAATGGAACTCTTTCTTTGTAAAAAAAATCATTGAGAACTGGAGAAGCCACTGACAGGCGAATATTGAAGAAACGACACCCAGGACAACAGATTTACGATCCATGACTTTTTAGTGATATTTTGTACCCTCTCGTACTGGTCTTTATACAGGTGTTTTGGGCAAACCTTGTAGGCGTATGCCAGTGACAGGTACACCATATATGGTATGGTGAGACAGTCTGGCTTATCCGAAGCAACAGGCATTCCCCATACAGAGCGAGCGATATCTGCTACTATAATAATATAAATTACATTATATATGTAAAGGAATTAGCGTGAAAAGTGGAGAAATAAACGGTCTTCATAAACAACTCTACAAATTTAAATAAACTTTATTATTGAATATTTTTCTTTCAAATTGAAAGAAACGAATTAAAATACTTGCGAAACAAATTCACACAAAAATATTTTTCTTTCTTATTTTACAATACAACCGAACCAATTGCGTTAGTATGATAGAAGAAACAGAATGTGTCGAGAGTGTCACATGTTTACGTTGTTTTATGAATGCGTGTAATTTTCCAATAATAGCAGTCAGCAGACGGGGAGGCTGTATTATAACTACTGCTAACGTTTTGTTTACAAAACTCCGTTCGTAGTTTTTAAGTATACTTAATTTACTTTCAAATACCTAGTCTTTGTAAGTTACTCGAATAAAATATATGAAAAGTTTGAGTAATTAATTATATGAAAGGTTTGAAAATTCAGTTTGCCGACAAAAAGAAACAACAGAATCTGCTGAAAGGTTTACAGAAAAACTGAAAACTGAATATTAACTTAATACCACGAATATTTATAAAAAATAAAAAAAAGATAGACACGAAGAAGGTAAAAACAGTTTACTAAACTGAGAAATTTATTGGTTAATAAACATTTTCACAATTTTTAAATATCTGTTTTTAGGAGGGAAAATATTGGTGATCATTTTCTGGAGTGATCCCTCACAATTCGTTGCAGATGACAAACATAATTTTTGGTTTTTCAAAGACTATGCTAATGTGGAAATTCAAATCGGGGCCTACTTTGTGCACAAACATGAGTCAATTTTGAGCTTTTGTGATATTATTTAAAACTTGAATTTTTATATAATGTTTAACAGGGTTGCTAGCACACACACACACACACACACACACACACACACACACACACACACACACATATATATATATGATAAATGCCAATGTCACCTGTGTCACTATGTCACACTTTCAATTAAAGGGACACAACTCTCTAACTGCCAATAGCTCATATTACAGAAATTTTTGGTTCCCAGGTTTTTATTTTTTACTGCGATTGTCTTCGGCGATATTTTAGGTGATTTTTTTTGTACAATAACAAATTGTATAACTTGGAAATAAATTTGGAAATAATCGAAATTAATTGCAAAATCCAGTGAAAGTCACCCATGAAATAAAAATAATTGTTTATACGTAAACTAAGGACCTACGTACATCAAATTGTCTTTAAATTAAGAGGCAACAGAAGAATTATCGTTGGGCTTATAAAAGATAAGCTTAAATATTAATGCAATACTTAAATGCGGCGATCAGTTTTGAGTTCTGTGATAGTTTATTGTTGCCTATCGCATACGACAGGAGTATGTCTCACAAAGAGAAATCTCCGCCAACAGAGAAGCAGATTGCAATCAAAAGAGCCAAGAATGCAGTGAGGAAAAGAAAGAAAATGAAAACTAAGATGAAACGGCAACCAGGAGAGCTTCCAACACTGGGATTATGCAAAAATTTAGAGCTCTCAAACTCAAGAATATAATATATATAAGCCTCAAGCACTAATATTTCATGGTTATAATTTATTACATTGGAATCGTAATCACGACCCAATTCATCAGACCTACAAATTCAAAAAACTAAGAAAATATCTCTCCGGGTTTAAAAAAAAAAAAAAAAAAATCAGTGATAGTGTATATGTGGGAGTGAGAAACAAGGGTGAGAGGGAAATGCATAAAAGAACTAAAGAGCGGTGTAAAGAAAGATGAAGAACAGGAAAAGGCCTAAAGTGAGGGTGAGGAATAAAATTTTAAAGAGAGAAGTTAGATAAGAGTTTTAAAGAGTGAGATTCAGATGAATACGAGTTATTGTCAGTTGCATAAATCGACTTCCGATTCGTTGACCTAAATTAAAAACCCAGACAACGAAGAAGTATGGATACATTTGTGGTGATATTAGATACCCAGAGATATATTTTCTGTTTTTTTTTTTATTTGTAGGTCTGATGAATTGGGTCGTGATTACGATTCCAATGTAATACATTATAACCATGAAATATTAGTGTTTGAGGCTTATATATATATATATATATATATATATATATATATATATATATATATATATATATTAAATAGATCTGTTTGATGTTTTGGCACGCATCATCAGGGATATATATATATATATATATATATATATATATATATATCGTTTGGCCGGTGGTCGCTAGTCGTCTTAGTTTAATCCTCTTCTTCTTTTGGTCGGTGTCGCGAAATATTCTTCGGGTTCAGAGACGAAACGCATCAACAAAGTAGCTACCCCCCTTATTCGGTAGCCGCTTCCAAACACGAAAATCTCACACGTTCATTCTCTTTGATGTGTAACAACCAACTTTTGAAAGACCCTTCCCCACTGGTGAGGGAGGGGATTTACACATACGCAACCTAACACGTCTAGTTGGCCTGACTTCCGAACGGTAACTCCCATAGAACCTTAATGCATAACTCATTCCCACGTTCGGTTCAGCCACTCAATATCGACATCCCTATTTAGTCTACCATCTAACCATAACGGTCAAGCTCAGAAGATTTGAGACAAAATATACTGCCACTAAAAAGTAATAGTCTGAAACTATTATTTAACACTCCTTACATAACCATACAAAAGAAGTTGTGGAGAGCCATGATCAATCTACTAAACCAACTGAGCCAAATACACTGCCACTAAAAAGTAATAATCTGAAACTATTATTTAACACTCCTTACACAACCACCAAAAAAACTTCATTTATGAATTTTATTTCAACTACATTATATTTAACAAGCCGGCTTCTGTTTAGAATGAAAGACAAATCTCTGAAAACGCTAACCTCACTTTCTAATAAAAACGAAACACGTTGTCAATGAAAAGGTTTCCCAGTTTGCCTGATTTCTCTACTTTTGTTCGGATTATACAGCCTAGTAACACATGTAGAACATGGCATTTATTTACAAACAGTGTAAACTTACCTTTCAGCCGGAAAAGCTTTCGTCTGCTTGACGTAAATCCTGTTTGTTTCGCTGAAGTAGATTTGGCTGAAATAAAATTCATTTTCTGATAATGTCTATTAATCAGCGAAACATGCCAAAATCGAAGTCTTCCATACAAATACAGTAAAGAAACACACAGAATCATACACATACACGCACATACAGTCAGGCACATACGCATACACACCCAAACACACACATATTTCTTTCGCAGTTCTTTTACAATATCAGCTTAAACAAGTCGGGGGTATGATTTTAAAGTGGTTCTCAAAGTCTATGAAGCTGCCTTACAGTATTTGGGAAATGCAATGAAATGTAACAATATCTGAATGCATTGCTCAGATTTGGTTTAAGCCTTTTAATGACGGGGGACTTGCCATTTAAAATGAAATATGGGGACAGAAGATCATCAGTTTCGAGAAGAATTCGACCATTGGCGCCCCAAATCTTTCAGGCGAGATAGAATTATTTAAAAATGCAAACTATTACGTATATTGTTTTGTAACTGATAAATAATAAGGACAAATTGGCAGCTGATCTGGAAAATGACTTTCAATCCATTGTTAAATGGGGCAAGAAATGATCTATTAATTTGAATAACTTCCAAACGAAACTTCTCCCTTTTAATCGTCTTAGAGAAACTTTTTGTGGTTTACATTATCATGGCTAATACTGGCCCCCAGAAAATCGACTCGTTTCGCCTTCTCAGGTTAATGTATTCCACTGGCGGAACGATTATATTAAATCAATTGTTCTAAACAGTTTTTCTCACCAGAATCTAACACCGTTATAAGTCTACCATTCGTCCATGTATTAAAAATCACATTGTTCTGTAAGTTTTAAAAAAGATAAAAGTTTCATTTTGGAACCATTCAAATTTACAAGCCGTTTCTTTCTCCAGTTAACAAATAATTGAAAGCTATTTCCGATTTCAGTTGTCAATTTTACTTTGTCGGACTTACTATTAAAATGAGAGTAAATAGTTGTGTCGTCAGCATAAATACGGATTTATGAGATCCACGAAGGTCGTTGATGAAAATGAGAAACAAAATGGATCCAGCGATAGAGCCCTGGGCGACCCTCACATTAATGTGAAAGGATCTAGAAGAATCAGCCGTTATGAGTCATAACACAATTTAAATTGATATTTGATCTCTTCAGTAGATATTTGCAGTTAGAAATGCTATTTACTAAGTTCAGCAGGTATATGGTACAATACCACGTTAGATAAAAGATATTGTGCTGCACCAGAGGTTCACGTTAAAAATAATACGTGCCTTTAGGTATTCCACATATATGATTTCAACCTCAGATGAATGAAATTTCTTACCCGAAACATAAACAATACATTTACGTTTTATTTTTATTTTTTATCATTAGAGAAATTTAACTAAATCATTTCTATTTCTACATTGGTTACAAGGATAATTTCAGAGAATAATTCGCGGGGAAAACGAGAAAAAGAACATTGCGATGTGAGACTCTTCTAAAAAAAAAAAAGAGAGTTTACTTGCCTGGAAAATCAGCACAGGAAAATATATCTTTTAACTAGGATCGAACAGCGATTCTTGGCAACGGTGAAAATAGAGCACGATCTCAGCCAGTTCTCAAATCCGAAATAATACTTACACAGATATGCATTATTACCATAAATTTTATATTTAGTGGGTCATGGGTTTGAAAGAGAAATTAATGTCTACCGGAAAGAGAGGCCGAAAGTCTTAATAAATAAAATGTGCCTCTTGACAGTAATTGAGCTTTTGTTCTCTTTTTAATCTGGGAAATCGATTTCAAACTAAACGTAATTTACCAATTAGACCGGAGAAACATTGCAGCAAGCAAATCTCAATTACTTTAGGGTATATACGCAATTCATTAGGACTTAGATATGTATATATAATTTGAATAGTTTGAATGATATAATTTATATATGTATATAAAATTTAAATGAAAGCACATTATTTTTTAACGAAATCTCTTGATCTCTTCGATAGATATTTGGAGTTATGCTATTCACCAAATTAAATAGTAGTAAGACCATATTACACCCTCCCCCACACACACAAATAACCCTAACCATAAAATACCTATCTGTTCGTTCCTACACGACACTAGAATTAAAAGAAACCAAAAAAATAAGCGAAAGTAGGAGAAATGTAGCGTGTCAAAACGTGTCTTGAAAGCTTTTTATATTCTGTTTGCTACAAATCAAATCTACACAATTATATGGCTTGCTTACACAAAAATGCGAATTGCCTTGTTGCTATATTTCGTCTAACCGACTTTAGAATATACCAGTGGTAAATGTAATGGTAATATTAACCGTTTTTCTTATAAGCAAACATTCGGCATTCATTGAGTGAGGGAGGAGCTAACAGGTGCTGGTGTCGGTTGAAATTTATAAAATTTTTCTTTTAAAACAATGTTTCAGAAAAAAAGATTTTTCAAATCCAGTCTCTGTTATCGCTTTTTACAGTATTAATATTTTTAAGTAGTGTCGAACGTCAACATCTTGATTATTTCATTGAAAGTCAAACCTAAATGGTGAAAACACGAGCGCATAGCTTTGCTGAGTCAGGCAGTCATTTATGGACAGTCTGGCCTCAGCTGCTGTTGTAATATTCAGAATACAAATCTTGCCATTTGGGGGGGGGGGGGGATAAGTGCGAAAACCACTCTTTTAAGCCCTGCGGGTGGGTCGCCTATTATCAAAGAGACGCTTATATAACGTAGTGTGTATCTTATATCGAGTTTCGGTGCCTGGAGGCAATATTCATATACATTTTCTGTACGACAATCATCTTAACATAGGTTTACCTACTGCGAGCATAGACAACACCAGTACAGCAGAAGTACTTCAACAAAGGATAATTCATCATGTAGCTTATGACCCTGGCCTAGCCGTCCCTCAACACCAACCAACCCTATTCCCGTACTGCTAATGTGAGTAGCCAATTCTACACCCATGTCACAAGCATCAAGTCTGAAGTGGAACAAGCTATCAGTGTTTTCACTCTCGCTATGTTTGTCACAGTTGAGCAACACCAGTGAACTTGTAATGGCTTTCTGTTTAGCTACAATGAATGGCCGAATGTTAGGTGGAAACGGAAAAGACAGGTACATAACCATCAGCGCCTTGGTATTAATATTTATATATAAACATTGTGAGTGTCTATATGGATGTGCTGCAAAATGTTTTCATCTCTTTTCAGCATCTTTTAACCTATATCACACTAGATGTGACTTCTTTTGCTGTGCAAAAAGTTTATCCTGCCACTTTCAGTGGTACTCATCCCTGAATTTGAATTTCTTTGAATTTCTTAGTTGTGTTGCCAAAACCTGTTATGCCAACAAAAATACCTTTGAGTGAAATTCAATAAGGTTATTGAAACTGAGAGTCGTTAAAAAAGAATGCAATGGAAAGGGAAGTAATATTAATAAGGCAGAGGGTTAAAGGTTAATAAGCATTTGGGAGATTTCTCTCTCTCTCTATCTCTATCTCTCTTTCTCTCTCTCTCTCTCTATCTATCTCTTTCTCTTTCTCCCCAGTCGAGTTCATTATATTAACTTACGTTGGGAAAGGTATGGATCCATCTCTTCTCCTACATCTGCAGGACAGACTGGGTTTTATTAGCCTAGGAGTGAATTTTGCATTCAAAACCTCCATCTATGGGTAAATAGTAGGAGAGTCTTGGCTCTTTAGCCACGGTTGGCAACCAGACTAGGAGAAGGACAACTCTGAATTCAAATCTGGAACAGGGGTCCGTAAGACAATTCAATGTCATGCTCAGTTTCGGCCTGGCAATTCCTGCGGCGACGCCGGTGCTAGGTTGTATTGGCCTGTGCCTTTCTCTTGGACAACATCGGTGGGGTGGAGAGGGAGACGTAATGCATGCTGCCGATCTCTCATAAAAACCTTCTCTGACGAGAGCATAACAGTTCCGGGGCAAATCAATCGTTTCTCTATACGGATGCCGTATATAAGCCACTTTTTAAGACGACCTGTTCGCTTGTCGTTCTGGCACCGGCAGACAGACTGTTGTCGGATGTTACCATAAGGGAGAAAATATTTAGTCTTATTGAGGCTTATGTACCCAGGACAACACGAAAAAAGGGAAAGTATTCAGTGGATTGATTATTTTGCGAAATCGCTGAGATGAGTAGTTTTCGCGGGTGATTTGAATACAGTCCTTCATTCTGATTTAGATCCCAGAGTGAAGAGTTTGACGACTTACAATCCGTTGTTAACTGAGACAAGGAATGACTTGTTAATTTGAACACCTCCAAAACAAAACTAATCTGATTTAAACATCTGAGAGAACTTATTTCTGTTTTCAATCAGGATGGTTGATGCTTACCTCCAGGTAACACCTTTGCTCCTTCTCGAGTTAACGTTTTTCGCTGGCATAAAGTGGAGAGATTATATTGAATCAATTTCTACGTCTGCAGCTAGAAAAGTTGATTCAGTGTATCGCGTTAGATAATTTTTCTCGCCCGAATTAAACATTTATAAGTCTACCATTCGTCCAGTCATTGATTAATGTTACCAACTGGTGATTCTGTTATATATCTAGAGATTCTTGGTACAATACAAAGATAAATCTGCAAAGTTATTGGTCCTTAACTGGCGTCGTTACTTCAGTCACTTTCCCACCACCTAACGTAGATTCTTTGTACATTTATATAGGGGTCGGAGAAAATAATTGAAACACTTGTTAAATTCAAAGAAAATTTATTTAATATGGAGTTGGTTCTCCTTTAGCTCACATACGGCTTTAATACGTCTAGGAATGGAATCATACAGCTTCCTGAGTTCATCCAGAGGAATTTTCAGCCATTCTTCCATTAATACCTGTTCCAGCTCTTCAAGACATGACGTTGGAGGATAGCGGCTCCTAACTTGTCGCTCCAAAATGCATCACAAATGTTAAAAATATTGACATCTGGAGATTGGGGAGGCCACTCCATATGTTTTAGGTCACTTTCATGCTCTTCATACCAATTCTTAACCACTTGAGCGGTATGTATTGGAGAATTATCGTCTTGGAAGATGCAGTCACTATCAGGGAATAAAGTCTGTGCCATGGGATGAACATGATCTCTCAAAATGTTCAGGTAATCTTTGCTGTTGATTCTACCATGCAGGGCAACTACTGGACCGAGGCATTTCCATGATATGGCGGCCCAAACTATTACTGATCCACCTCCATGCTTCACTGTTGGAAGAAGGTAGTCAAGGTTGTAAGCTTCTTTGGGGGTGCCTCCACACATAATCTCGCTCTGAAGTTGGGAAAAGAGAAAAACTGGTCTCGTCTGAGAATATGATTTGCTTCCATTGGTCTGCAGACCAGGTATTGTGATCTCTGCACCACTTCAACCTCTTCTGAATGTTGCGAGTGGAAAGAAATGATTTTTTACGGTGGCTCTTCCATGATATCCAGCCTTATGGAGCTCACGATGTACAGTTTTAGTAGAATCTTGACTATTCAGATCATTATTCCACTCAGCAGTCACTTTGTCCGCAATAGTCCAATGATTTTTTGCCACATTGCGTTTCAATGCACGTCGGTCCCTGTCAGTAAGTTTGCAAGTCCGGCCCGAATTGCTACCGTTGCTAGAGGTTTTGCCCTGTTTCTCGAATTGCGTCATAGTTCTTGATATGGTAGCTCTTAAAATACCAAACAGTTCAGCAACCTTAGTGATCGAGGCTCCTGCCATGCGAGCTCCAAGAATTTGCCCTTTTTCGAACTTGGAGAGGTCACGCATTTAGCTTAAATTTTACTAAATTCTAAAAATAAATAAGGCAAAGACAATAAATTAGATAAATAAACATATTTACAATAGATATAACCTGCAATTATGAAGTTTTAGTTAAAGTTCTCAATATAATAGGTCTTTGAAATATAGGAGTAGAATTTGCAACTGTTCCAATCATTTTGTCCAACCCCTGTATAAATATTTTAATGGTAATTGTTCTGATAACTGGTTTCTAAATCTTTGAGTAGCAACCAATCTAGGAAAAGGACAACTCTGAATTAAATAAAAAAACAACTATGGGACAAATGGCTTCACCAACCTGCAAGTGGCCAAGCCTAGTGAGTAGCGCTAAACTTCTAAAAATGATCATGATCAATTTGGGAGTGAGAAGGCTCTGGATTTGAATTTGGAGCTAAAGATTTGTCATCATTAGCAAAATTATTCCGGTCACAGGAGCACCACATGTAGTGGAGTGTCTGGTTTTAGGAGAGATCACCAGGCGGAGCCCATCTATCTTTAGGCTGGTTATGAATTCAGAGTTTTCATTTACCGAGACTAGTTGCCAGCTCAAAGGCAAAGGAGCCAATCTATGAAACATGGAACATTCTTGCAATGTTGAAAACATTATTGCGACATTTACTGTGACTTTACAATCTACTCTTGATACCAAACTAATCCTTCATCCCCAACGCCGAGAAAACGCTATGATAAAGCTGTGAAGTAGAAAAGTTCCGTCCTGGTTAATTATAACATTAAAAAAACATTTTTTTCACTGTATTGAATGATAGAATTTGTAATATTTCTTTTCGTATTTTTATATTGAGAATCATTAATTTAAATGTTGAATGCATGGTGTAATATCTTTCGAGAGTCTTTTTCATCAATTTCCTGATAAGGTAACATTAATAATATTAATAATATTAATAATACAATGTATTTACATCGTCACAGTGTAACGCTGCTGGTACGCTGTGAAGAATATACAAAAGTTTACACAACAAAGAAATTCAAATTCAGGGATGAATGCCACTTTCAATGGCAGGATAAACATTTTGTACAGCAAAGGAAGATATATATAGAGTGATATAGGTTAAAAGATGTTGAGAAGAGATGAACATATTTTGCAGCAGCATCATATAGAAACGTAGGAAAGTCAACTCTGCCATGTAAGCCATGACTAGGGTGAGAACATGGCAGGAATTCGAAACTGACTGGAATTCGATTTCGGGTGGAATATGAACTACGTCAGAATTGTAACTCGATCAGTATTCGAAATTGAACGGATTTCGAATTCAGCTGAAGTGAAATTCAAACTCGACAGGTATTCAAAGTCTGTCAGAATTCAAACTCGGCGAAAGTCGAAATTGGTCAGAATTTGAAGTGACCAGAATTTTAACTCAACCAGAATGTGAATTTGGTTGGAATTCAAAATACAGAGCAATCCAAAATCCACTGGAATTCGAACTCGGCTGGAATACGTAATTGACCGGAACTAGAATTCGGCTGTAATATGAAATGGGTTGGTATTCAAACGCGATCTGAATTAAAACACTCCCTGAATTCGAACCAGGCCGGAATTCGAACTCGGTCGAAATTCGAATTCGTTTAGAATTCAAATTCGATCAGAATTAGATCTCGGTTGGATTTCGAACACGCTCGTAATTCGTCATTGACCAAATTAGGAACTCAAAAGGGATTTAAATTGTCCGGAATTTGAAACTGATCACAATTCGTACTAGTTTCCTAATTTTAATTTCTTCAGAATTCGAACTCTGCCCGAGATCAAACACGGTCAGAATTCGAACTGGACCGTAATGCGAATAAGGTTGAAACAAGAGTGCAGTTCACGCTCAACTGGAATTCAAACTTCAAGCTGGAATTTGAACTAGGTCGGAATTCGGGGTAGACTGGAATTCGAACTCGGTCGAAATTTTAACTCTTTCAGACTTCGAATTCGATCAGGTTGGAATTAAAACTCGATTGAAATTCAAACTCTGCCGGAATTCGTCCTCGAATAGGATTCGAAGTAGGCTGAAATTGAAACTTGTTTAGAATTCGAATTCGGCCGGAATTTAAACTGATCACAATTCGAACTCGGTCCTAATTCGGACTCTTTCAGAAGTTGAAATAGACAGGAATTCGAATTTGGCTGAAATTCAAAATAGACAGGAATACGAACTATTCAGGATTTCGGATCATTGCAATTCAAAGTTGATCATAATCTTCACTCACTCAGGCAAAATTTGAACTCGCCCGGAATTCGAACTCGACCCGAATTTGAACTCGGTAATTTGTAGAGTTAAATATTAATATCATTTTAGTTTGTAAGCTTTTCTTTTTTTAACAGTATTTTTAAAGCATCTTTACACTGATTAAAAAAATATATGAAAATGTTTTCTCAGTTCCATAGATTTTGGGATTTTAAAACAAGTAACTGCTTTATATTATTTATATATTTCTTGTCTTAATTAAAGCAATTGTAGAGAACATGGCCACAGGGGAAATGGGGAAAGATGGTCTACAGCTTCTATCCTAGACCGAGCTAATCTCATTCACGGCGCATTCATTCATTACAATTTGCTCATTAACCATAAAAACCCATCTCTCACCATTCAATATTCCACAAAACCAAACATTCACAGCCCTACCCTTCAAGGACAACAAGCCTTCGTATCCAAGTACCTATAATATAAAACACGATGGGCATCAATTGAAATAAATAGTTTTTGTGTGTAACTCTTTTCTACGTCATCACAAAATGAGCTACATAGAGATAAACAAACTGTCAATATTTATAGAGTGGACTCTTCTTGTGATATTGTCTTCGATCTCTATGTAGTAAATTTCTTAGTGTTGTAGTCGAAATAGATCCTTATGTAAAATCTGATAAATGAAATTTTATAATTACCCAAAAATTACCTAAATTTTACTTGTTGTGGTCTAGGAATTATTGAATATAAGCAATAAAATGTAGAAGAACAATATTCTGCATATTTAGTATACACATTATTTACATTAGCATTAGGGTCCTTACTCTGCTGGTATTATCACAACGTTTCTGCCGTTGTGCCCTGAGGCCTTCATCAGGGTCTTGTCGATAGACATAACGTTCAGAGAATTTCGAACTGAATTCTTTTTTTTAATCTACGGGGGTAGATTGATCCCGTTCTTCTGGCGATATCTAAGAGTATCTCGTTCGGTTCATATTTACTATCACAGTAATTTCTCGCTTCGCTACCAATTGGTCTAACTTGGATTAACTGATACCGAGGCTGAACTCACAATTACGATGGGAACTAAGCAGTAATAAGTAAGAACAAGATGGGATATCCGTATTCCAGGTGTAACAGCAAAATTGTCCAAACCGTGTAATAGCATAGATATCCATCTCACAAAATGTTCATTATCTAAAATACCACTAAACTAATTGAGCTTCTTTTTTCCAGGTTTTCAGATAAGACATTTAACCATCTTGACATCATTTAAAGTAAGAATCAATGAAAAAGCCTTTGAGTTATTTAGCTAAAAAGAGAGCCGGTTAAAATTATTTTGTGCCAGATCCACTATCTTCCAAACTGAGCAATGGAGAGAGGAAAAAGATCATTCATACTTTCAGTGATGGTACCAACATTTGAAGTTTGAATTCCCACCGAGTCAACCGAGTTGGAATTCTCATCGTATTTAAATTCTAAACGAGTTCGAATTTCGACCGAGTCGAATTCCAGTCGAATTCGAATACCGGAATGTTTCAAATTCCCTCAGAATTTGAATTCTGGGAGAGTTTGAATTCCACTCTAGTTTGAATTTCAACCTATTTCTTATTCCATCCGAATTCGAATTCCGGTGAATTTAGAATTCTCGTCGAGTTCAAATTTCGATCTAGTTCGAATTTTAGACAATTTTGCTGTTACACGATTTGGAAAATTTTGCTGTTACGCTCGGTATTTGAACAGCAAAAGGAAAACACCCCCAACTCTTTAAATTAAATAATGGGTCAGAGTTCGAAATGACTTGAAAGTTATTCGGATGAACAGAGCACAATTGTCGAAATGTTAATGACAACAAAGATGAGTACTGTCTATATTTCTAAGATTAGGTATTGTAATTATTGTCCTTATTATTATGGCTCAGTGGATAAAAGTGTTGTTTGAAGTAATCCCGTGAATTGACCCAAAGAGATGTGAATTCAATACCTGTCTACAGCAGAGGTGAATAAAAACTTGGAGAGTTGAGTTAAAAGGGAATAACTCATACTGTCATATTTTATTATGTGATTATTAATTCAATATAGCTTCTATTTATTTATGATGTAAAAATAAATTGTTTATGAATTGTACTTGTGCTATTGAGCAGATAAATTGAACAATTAACCTTGCAGTTGGATAGTTCAGTTTCTAAAGAGTCGTGACACGTAATAAGATAGCTATAAATTGGGTTATCGTTGGCCAACGATTTTAACAATATCAATTATCACCGTCTATTATGAGAATACGAGATAAGAAAGTGATTTAGAGATTTTCAAAACTGCCGTCGTGGTTCGTGAGAATGGAACAGGTGTAAGGTCATCGGGAGGAATATAAAAGAGGTACGTGTTGGTGAGATGCTTCAAAACTGTTTTTGTTTGCGACTTCGTGAGGTAAGCTACTATTTTCACGATTTTTTCTAACGCCCTTGACGACAGATCAATTACTCCTTGAAAAAGATATCCCGGGACTCTCACTGATCACCTATATTGATCTTTCTCAGGTGTGAATTCGTTGTACTGTTACTGCAATGTAGTATTCCAGTTAGCAGTAAACGAATCTAAGGAACCGAGTTCGAATATCATCTGAGGCAGCTTGTGTTCCGTTGGCCCTATTATCCTTAGCAAAGGCATGACTCCTCAACTTTGAACTTCGTTCCATCAACAGAGATCTTGACGAAAAATATTTCGTTACTGGCATATCACGAACAAAGTGGGCGAGTACTTACGCAAACCATTCTCTCACAATTTTGACCCTTGGTGTGGAGGCTAGTATGATTGACTAAGTCCTGAGATGAGATATTGTAACTATTTACATTATTTACATTTTTCGGACTATTGTCCTCATCTTTGTTGTGTCTGCAAGGAAACACAGCCCAGTAAATTCAGTGACTCGACCCAAAGAGTTGTGAGTTCAATACCTGGTCACAGCGGAGGTGAACAAAATCTTGGAGAGTTGAGTTAAAGGGAAAGAACTGATACTGAGATATCCGGAAGAAGCATGGCACATGGAACTAGAACAATCTACTCCGGTGGACGGAATAAGGGGTTCGGTTCGAAATTTCAATCCTCTGAAGAAGGCTGGAGCATACAACGGACGAACCGTTGTGAATATGACAACAAAGATAGGGATAACAGTCCGAACAATGTAAATAATGTAAATACAACTAAGTAGTGAGTATGATCCTCAATGCAAAAATCGACATTACATAACTCAACACAGTTTCACATATCCGTAAAATAGTTGATTTGACGAAGGGGGTTTATCTGATAGATTCCGTGTCTCCATGTTACCTTCTTGATTATATCTGTTTCCCATTGACGCTAGAACATGTGGGTCCTTTTCAAGAAATCTTTCAGTAGACCCTCACTTTTCATTCTCCATTATATTTAATCCTGGCCAATTGAGACATTTGTGGCTCGTACTGAATCTCCTTTCTCAGTGTAAGCGATGAAATCATTCCAATGTGATTCTAGAATGATATGGAGGCAAAATTGATAGACTCACTCGAGTAGGCGTCTCCGTTATAGAATTCAGCACTTTATAAAGGCATGAGCATTAAAACGGCTATTTAGATGTTTTTGCGTTTTTCATTAAGATACAGTTTCTCAAGATACGTGTACATCGTCCAGCAAATAATGTATTTTAACGAGCAAATTACAAAACGATGGATTTCAGTTCAAAGGAAATTATTATAAATAATAAAGAGTGCACGCTTCGATTTCAATCGAAGCTCAAATCTCGCGTTAGTATCACTAAAGCAAGAACTTTGTGACAGATACACACTTGTAAATTTAAAACAGATGTTAATATAACTTGGTATTCTAAATCGCTGAATTTATGCAAACAAAATGGCGGAAATCTGAAATATAAATGAAATAAAAATCTAATCAGACAATTTCTTTTCATAGAAACAAAATTCATTTTCTCATAAACATCTCACGAGAAGTTATTTTTAAAACACGTCTCGTGCGAATTTACTTTTTAAAATACATTTCCAAAGATGTTAATTTTTATCAACGCATTTGAGGCAAAAGAAGATACGTTTGTTTAATCGCAAATATGTTTTGTTCGATCATTATAATGTACGACTCAATACAGCAAAGAAAAGGGAAGTAGGCTGAGACATTTTCCGTACTCTCCTTAATCTCCAGGTTTTACCCTATCTGATCATTACTTATTCTGGAGTTTATACTACCATAAATACTCTATTGTGTGGTAACATATATATGGTCCAATAGTACCAACCGTAATTACAGTTATTTACCCAAACATTAAAAAAAGATAAAGAGCAGCTAGTGAGTACCTGGAATAACGTAGATTATTTTTTTTTTACAAAGAAAATATTCAAACATAGTTTAGCAATATGTTACATGCTCTCTTCTCAGCCTGAAAAACAAGATTAGCAAATAGTCTTTCTTTACTTGTAATTCGAGCACATCATTTTGTAAAAGGTTATGCTTTCCCACATGGCAGAGTAGCATCTACTCTTCACGGCGTCTATCTCCAAACTTCTCTGTACAGACTGGTGAGTCTCTTATTGGCTGTTAAAAGTCACATAGCTTGTTAAACGCGGTGCATACTAATTTGGGAAGAGGAAAAATATTAACCTAACATGTTTCCTAAAATTTACGAAAAGGTGGAAACTACACTCTCTAAAGTTTATTAAAAGACTTTTTCAAAACCAGCATTATGAACATTGTGAATGATTGGGACATGGTTCCTGATAATAAGTTAACATATGTCAATGAATATATTCTGATTAAAAAAGTTTTTTGTGTTGCGTTGTAAATAGGAATGGTTGACACAGATATCAAAAGTAACAAGTAGTTTATCCAAAGAATAAAATATGATACGCGATTGAGAAAAACAAACTAATGTAATAAACTGTTAATCGTTAATTTCTAGGTATTTACTCGAGACCCCTCTCCACAATGTGGAATGTGTCACAAGCCGTTTTTTATGTGGGTCTTTCTAAGCGAGTACAAGCGGGAAAAAATCCCCGTAGATCCCGAATACACATAGGCTACCTCCCCCGATGAGATGCTGCCCTTCGGCATAGTCTAGTCTGGGTCCCTCTCCGCCCGAAGGCTGAGAGTCGACAAGAAGAGTTTAACTGTAATTGTTAACTCCTCTCCCCCTCAGTAAGGTTATTTCGTTATAAATTTTAGCCTCTATTCTGAAGAGATCAAAAAAGTCATCATTTCTGGCACCCGCATTCATATTAATACAAACAACTGTTTTTCCTAAGAACAGTCATTTTCTGAAACAAACTTTCACGTCGGTGCTTTCTTGAATATTACAATCTTAACTTCTCCAAATCAAGAGCCAATCGTTAACTTTTCTCCTTATCCTCGTAATCTTTGCATCCATTTTTATTTCCTGCAGAACAGACACCATTAACTGCTACCATTTTTACAGTAAGCCTCTACTTTGAGAGGCTGTCGAGCCTTTTTGTGTGAATTTCAGTGTAAAAAAAACGTATATTTAAGCGAAGCCATAATCAGGAAATTTGTTGACTTTTTTGTAGCCAGCAGAATGAAGCTTTTCCTCGTATTTCTTCTCGTGGCCAGCTGCCAGGCTATCGAACTCTTCGACACTTCCAGTAAGTATTAAAACAGTTTAATGTGGCAAAGAAATTAATTGTTTTGTATCAAGGCCTGACAAGGCGCTCTGATGAATTAATTTTGATTATACACAGACCATAAGAATAAATTAACAAAAAGAAAGAAAATGCCCTGATTTTAAATAATTCTTTTGCATTTTAGAAACAAATAGAAATTCACATGAAACAATATTCCTTTAGATATCAGAAGAAAACATCAAACATTAAAACGAAATTTTCAAAAGTATTGAAATAATCTTTTAACGGGAGATTTTTTGCTGAAAAATCCATACTATCTCCTTTATGATGTAGAAAAATCCAAAACAAATGACGTAAAGTTCTTATATAGCTCATCTATAAAATGATTTTTAGTATCACTTAAGAAGATAAAATGCTTTAAAGTGTTTCTTGAAAAGATAAATATTTTTAAGTTACTCTTGAAGAGAGAAATTTTTTTAAGTATTTCAAGAAAAGATAAAATGTTTTTAAATGTCTCTTGAGAAGATAAATTGTTTTAGTGTTTCTTGAGAAAATAAAATGTTTTTAGTGTCTATATGAAGATAAAATACTTTTAAGTGTCTCTTGAGAAAATAAAATGTTTTTAGTGTCTATGTGAAGATAAAATACTTTTAAGTGTCTCTTGAGTAAATAAAATGTTTTTAGTGTCTATGTGAAGATAAAATACTTTTAAGTGTCTCTTGAGAAGATAAACTGTTTTTAGTGTCTATGTGAAGATAAAATACTTTTAAGTGTCTCTTGAGAAGATAAAATGTTTTTAGTGTCTATGTGAAGATAAAATACTTTTAAGTGTCTCTTAAGAAAATAAAATGTTTTTAGTGCCTATGTGAAGATAAAATACTTTTAAGTGTCTCTTGAGAAAATAAAATGTTTTTAAGCTTCTCTCAAGAACATAAAAGTTAAAAAAATACTCGATCAAATTTAGTTTAAAAACTTTGTTATCTCATATAGATAATAGTTAATATTAATTTTGTGTCAATGAGAACAACAACAGGTAGTTGTGGAGAGCCATGATCACTCACGCCTTGCATTTAATGGCCTTTTTTTCTGTAGCTTAGAATCATAAGGTCTGGTTTAGAGAACTGAATAGAAAATCAGACATTCTTCTGTGTGTGAATCTTCTTTTCTCTTTCATTAATGACAGGGTTAGGGTTAATAGAATTGTGTTGTAAATTTTTCTGTTTCAATCCTATTTTTCTATGTCATAGACTATGAGGTGTCGAAAGAGACCGAGTTAAAGAAACTGTTGGAAGCTGCTGAAGAGGAGATGTTCAAGTTGTTGCAGAAAGAATACCCGAATGAGGATCCCAAGTAAGTCACGACTTTAAAATTATTTACTCTACGCGTAATGAGGATCGTAAATAATTGATAGTCTGAAAGTTCTTCGATATTAATCTGGCTTGAATTCCATTGAGAATCGAAGTACATGCAGGTTTTAAAGATTTTTTTTATTTAATGAAAGTTCCACTCCCGAGGTTAGATAACCCTTACTGATATGAAAGCCTTAAATCAGTAATATCTAGCCTCTTTCTAGGTTTAATGCAATGAATCGTAACCATTGCCTACGGTTATACTGGCTACCAACCAAGGCTAAAAAGGGCAAGTCTATCCTGTTATTTAAAATGGTGACAGAAAAGATACTTTTCCGATAAGCAGGAATTTGAACTCGGTTCGTCGAATCCATTTTCTGCGCCGATAATCAACACATACACTCTAATTGTAGGTTATAATAAAAAATGTTTTCAATTGATTAAAAATCAAAAATCGATGTTCAATGTTTCGGGCAACGACTGCGACAACGAAATTTCCAGGACTTAAATTTGGTATATGGTAGAATTTTCACAAAGGAAAAGTAATTTAAGCAAATGGAAAGAATCTTTAAACTTTTCATTGGAATAAAGATGCTATTTGGTCAGGAATAAATAAACATACTGATAAAGATTTAATTCTTTTCCCTTGCAGGGAGCTTCAAGAATTTTCCCACCAGATCGCCATCCTCATCAAAGATGAAGTCGATTCCGTTTTGGCCTTGGTTGATCAAGGAGCTGAAATGGCGAAGAAGGTGACTGGAATTTATTAATCTATTACATAAAAAATATCATTTTTTTCTCCAGTCATTTTCTGGAGTAACTTAACTGCTAACAAGGAACGTCTAAAGCAAGTAATTACAATGCACTTCTATAGTTAATACTTTAGAATGTTATAGCGAAAACTGACGTGATGGAAATAAACCTTTGGATTTTTTTATCGAGTGTTCCATAGAAACTAATTTCTAATCGACTGTAAACTGAAACATTGACTGAAATGTATTTAACGTAAATTCACAAAATAATTGAATTTTTCCCTATATTTATCAGTTTTGCCTCGGTTGAATTACAAGATGTGCAATCATAATTAAAATAAGGTATATTATGACACATATTGCTTTCGTCTTTGCCATTTAATTACAGAAACACTCACTAGAAAGATTGCACACTCACACAACGATTTTCTTTTAATTTTTGTTCAGTTGACCCACAACATGTGGGAGAACCTGAAGAAGGCCGCTGTTGATATGATCGACGGATTGGAATCCATTCCCGAATCTGTCAAGAAATTCCTTGATGACTTAAAACGGGATATTGAAGAGATGGAAAGTAAGTTAAATTTTTCTTTGGACCTGTTGCAAAGCACTTGATATGGATTGGCAGTATTATCTCCCCAGTAAATGGTTTAAGAGTAGCTGCATGTAAACTAACACATAATATTGAATCCATTAATTCTTAGAAATTGCTTTCTTTACGTTTGGATACGAAACTGAGCAGATAAATTTCCAGAAAAATGATTTCACTTAGAGGCACTATTCAACTATTCAGCCTTGCTGGATCAGCAGATGTCTTTCCTGGCTGAGTCGATCTAAACACGTCGGCTCTAACAATGGATTCCCTCGCCAAGGAGGATGCAGGTTATACCCTGTCGAAGGGCGTATATTTTTCTTTAAGAAGATTTCTCGAATATTCATATATATATATATGTATATATATATATATATATATATATATATATATATATATATATATATATGTGTGTGTGTGTGTGTGTGGTAGTTTGATAAGAGTAACTAGACTTTGGCACAAAGCCCACGTGAAACATTCAGACACGAGTTGATTTAGTTCAAGAAATATGTGGACTAACCACTGCTTTAAGGTAGGCACCCAGAGAAAAAAGTTTAAGTCGCATTCTATATAATTGAAAGACATTTTAAACAAGTACATTACAATAAAACGTTATTTGCCAATAAAACATATTGAAAAGTAAATCATTTCGTCCGGGATGTATTCGACCATTTAAAGTTAATGTCAATATAAATAAAACAATGATGCCTTAATCGACTTCGATGTCCTCTGTCAGAGGGGACCTTAATGCATATGCTTGACCAGACACACCACTTGTTCCGTCGGCATACATATATGATCTTGTGTAGCGTGTAACCATCGCACGGTGGAGTAATGGATAGCGGCTCAGATTGAGGAATCGGAGAGCCGAGTTCGAATTCCAGTCGAATTCATTGCATTCACTTACGTGCTAATACCCTTGGGAAAGATCTGAACCCTCTTCTTCCTCCAACTATGGGTAAATATCAGGACAGACTGGGTTCTATAGCCTTGGATGGCAACATGTTTAGGAGAAGGACAACTCTGAATTCAAACCCGGAGTGGAGGACCCGAAGGCGGATGGACGGCACTTTGTGCTACCTTCCGGCAACTCCTGCAGCCGCGTTGGTACCAAACTGTATTGGTTCATCCATTCCTTTGAACTCTACTAGCAAGGCTACTCCATCGTCTCTCGAGACGGACGGACGACGACGAACCATCGCATGTCCGTGCATTATCCAAATATGTCCACCTCGAGCGCCTACAGCCCATATCTGGCCCCCTGTCACGCCGGGCTTTTCCCAAAGCTAAAATCCATTAATTCGATGTCTTTGTTTTTTTTAGGCAAAATTGACAATAGGAACATTATCTTCTAGGAAACTATAGTTTAGCTTAAAGATTTACGATTGTGACCTGTACTGGGCAAAATGGTTTGTCCAGGTTTCAGAAAATCGTTATAAAGAATTTTCTTCCAATCGCATAGAGAATAATATCCCCCACATTAAATTCTGTTTAGGGTGAAATATTGTTGATTATTTTGCATGGAACTGACTTTATTTAATTTGAATTAATTCTGATGATTCATTCTGGCTTTATTTTTGTTTAAGAGTCAGTGGCGATGAAAATGGGTTCAAAAATCTATTTGAACTGTTTTATGCTCAAGTATCTTTTTCTTTGTTGAGCAAAAGGAAAAACACAAATGATTAATAAGAGTTGTTTCCGGAAATTTAAATGGAAACTATATTCTGTAATTTCCAAAAATTGTAAAAGATGTTTTCACTGCCACTCTTTAAGAGACAGTGCTGGGAATATTTTTATCCTATTCTTAAAAGCACACAACAATTTCTGTCTGAGTTTCTGGTATGAAGAGTTACCATCATTTACAGCATGTTAATGTCCTCATCTTTGTTTTTACTATCACCTCGTTTAGATGTTGTCTTCCCCAACCTTCATCAGGTGTCAATTCATCAGTGTAACCTTCAAGGAATTTCGAACTGAACCCCTTATTTAATGTTCAAGGGCAAAATTTTCTCATCCCACTGTCTTTGTCTAAGGATAACGTCTATTGATTAATTGCGTGTCTAGGGATAACTTGTACTGGTTAATTGCTCAGTTATTGCCAAGTTGGTTTCTACAGAGCATTAGTATCACTAGATTACCATCCTAGGGATTGAACCAAAATGAATATGACACCAAATTCAATAACCGACGTTTGAGTTCCTCAGGTCTCTGACTCATCATTTGTGGCAATCTAATCTAATAATGTGTTTGTCTTCAGATCATGGTGTGTTAGATATTTACCTGGATGATCTCTTTGATCATATCACAGACAGAGTTGCTTACAAGGTGGGTATTTTTTCTTTTCTATCAAATCTCTTTTACTCTTCCTCTCGTCTTGAACAGGGAGACATGTCTCAGTGATTGCATTACCAATCGAGCAAAAAAGCAACACAGGTTCAGCGTTCGTCCCGACACCGAAGGATTTGTTAATATGACATGGATAAAGAAAGCATTATTATAAAGGCTAATAAGCTTGATACTTTTATACATCTTTGTAGATACTATTAATTTGTGTGAGGAAGGAGGGATCTATCTATCTATCTATCTATCTATCTATCTATCTATCTATCTATCTATCTATCTATCTATCACAGTATGTTCACATCTGTCACCTTATCACTTTATCTCTTAAAATTAATTTGGGTAAAACTATCGATTCCAGTTATTTATGTCTCTCCATTGCTGTCAATTCAATTCACCTTCTTTCAATAATACTCTGTATATATATATATATATATATATATATATATATATATATATATATGAGGTTAAGTAAAAAATATCTCTTGTAAATATATATATATATATATATATATATATGTATATATATATATATATATATATATATATATATATATATATATATATATGAATTGGACAAAGTCCGAAAATTTATTTAAAGACATTTATGATATGTTTAACGTTCTTTTTATAGATAAAACAGAGCATTTGCTTAAATACTTGTATCTATAAAAAGAACGTTAAACATATCATAAATGTCTTTAAATACATACATATATATATATATATATATATATATATATATATATATATATATATATATAATTTTAAGTTTAAATCATATCGTTTTTTTATTGTGCGTAGTGTCACCACAAATGTATACACACTTTTCCGGTGTCTGTTTTTTAATTTTAATGTAGGTCAGCGATTCGGTAGCGAATTATGCATCGAAAAATAATTCATATTTATCTGTATCTCACTTATTTAAACCGTTATTTAACTCCTCTCTTTAAAACTTCTCTCTGTTCAATTTTAATCCCCACCTTCACCTTTAGGCCTTACCTGTGCTTCTCACTTCTACTACACCTCCTCTCTAAAGCTTTTATACATTTCAATTTCAAACTTTTTTCCCACTCCCGCACATACACTCTCGCTAAAATTTTGTTTTTCATATCTGGAGTTATATTTTCCGATTTCTTTTGAATTTGTAGGACTGATGAATTGGATCGTGATTACAAGTCCAATGTAATAAAATTATAACCATGGAATATTAGTGTTTGAGCTTTTTATTATATATATATATATATATATATATATATATATATATATATATATGATATAAATGGCGAGAATACATCTTCGCAAACAAATTTAATAAATGACATTAACCCCGAACCTGTAAATGAATGTTATGATCCCTGTTTATAAATTCCAGTTGCATAAGGTCTTTTTTTATGTTTTTACGAGCTTTCATCTGTTCCTACAGATATCATTAGTTATGAAAATATATTTGTTTTTTACATCCAGGTAATAACAGGACAACGAAAGAATAGATGTAATCCGAAATATGTTTTTAAGAAATGTGTTATTGTTAATTGTAAGAAATTTTGGAGCGTGCGGTCGCAACGCTGAGGTTGAATTTTTAAATTTTAAGATTGTGCGTTTTTGTACTAATATGGTAATAGGAGAATTCTTTTGTACTGGTAGGTTTTTCAGTCAATGTGGCATGAACTAAATTGTTCAATAAATAGAGGAATGTCACAGTTATTATCTGAAGGTTGCACGTCGGATCAGTTATTTTAATATCAAGTATGTGGTGCAGTTCAATTTACATTGCATAAATCATTCATACAAAAAATACTTATGCAACTGGAATTTATAAACAGGAATCATAACATTCATCTACAGGTTCGGGGTTAATGTCATTTATTAAATTTGTTTGCGAAGATGTATTCTCGCCATTTATATCATTAACTTCAATACCTGTTTTTTGTATGAATGATTCGTGTAATGTAAATTGAACTGCACCACATACTTGATATATATATATATATAATAAAGTATTATATCTCTCCATGTTTTCATACATTGAGCATTGAAATAGTTTCTTGCAACAATCATATTCAACAACGTGGTGGCGGTCATCTATCTATCTATCTATCTATCTATCTATCTATCTATCTATCTATCTATCTATCTATCTATCTATCTATCTGGCTCTTCCAGTCTGTTCATATCTATCTATCTATCTAGCTAGCTAGCTAGCTAGCTATAGTACCTTTCCTCCGATATAAACTACCAGAATTATTCCTTACTTTTGCAGTAAAATAAATCCTTAGAACTCATTGAAAGCTAAAATATTACTTTTTAACATAATCTTAACTTTATTTTTACCTTTAATTACGGTTTCTATTTTATAAAATTTCAGCTGGAATATGGAGCCCTTGAGAGACGTGACATCTGGGGTCAGCTGAATGATACCCTGCATCGCATTATTGGTCACCTGAGCGGAAGGTTTAATGATTTGAAGGATTTTTTCCATAAATCTGTCAAGGCCGGAGCTGACAAATTGCATCCTCATCTTCTTAACATCAAGAAACTTGCTGAAGATGTAAGAGAATAATTTTTTCTAATTATCAAGCTTTCGACGGTCTGCTGCAAATCTAGTCTTCTTACAAGTGACTTTACTAATTAAGAATATTAGGTGTCGGTAGTATTTAATCAAAAAGAGGAAAGAAAAATAGTGTTTACGTATCTTTTAAAGCACTTTGACTAGGGACCTTAAAACATCGCTATAACCAAGGTTTAAAACATGAGACTTTGTATTCTTCTACAAGACTTTTAAAGGGGAGTTGAAGAGTATTAGAATTATCGTAAAGGGCAGCGCTGCTGAGACACTTTGGTAGACCTAGCCATCTCCGTAAACGTGTGTTAATATTTTTTTCTATCTGTTCTACGGAAGAAGTAGTGAAATCGTAGATGGACAACGGCCACAATATCTTGGGAAAAATAACATGATGATAAATGCCTGCCTTCGACTGGGTAAGCCAGACTTGTCTACTTTATCTAACCACACTTCTAGGATGCCCTTTGTTTCCTGAATTGCGACAGAGTCCTTCATGGTATTGTCAAATCGCTTACCCAGGTTCTTGATAGGGTTTTGCTTTATAGTCGGGATAAATTCACCGGACAATTTAAAACGATCCCTCTCTGATGTTTTTCCTTTTTTTAACACGAGTGACTTTGATTTGGCAACATTGAAATTCATCCTCGCCCATAAAATAAGTTTCTCTAAACCTTTTAGTAGCCAATCACAGACGAGGATGTTATGGTCATATCGTCCATGTATGCTCTTATTGGAGTCTGCCGTTAACCAGATCTTGTTAAAGGACCTCTGCATTCTATTTCCGCATCTTTTATAAGCATATTCATGGCTAAGGAAAAAGGGTAGCTGAGATGGTGCAGCCTGTTGTAATGCCTCTTTCCAATCTATACCATGCAGATGTTGTGTTTTCTGTTGCTGTTCTCATTTTGAAATTATTATAATAGTCCACTATGGTCTCTATAATTTGGGCGGGAACGTGATGGCTTTTTAAAGATTCTTATACCAACTTATGTGGGATTGAGCCATAATCGTTCTTACGGTCCAGCCACAGGAAAGCCATATTGCCATTATATGCTTTCACGTCTTTTAAGAACTGCATAATGACACCTGTGCCTTCCATGCACCCTGGTATGCCTGGGACACCTCCTTTTTGAACAGAAGTGTCGATGTATTTATTATTTAAGAGGAAATCTGTTAAGCGCCGATTTAAAATACAAAAAAATATTTTTCTTTCGACGTTCAATAGATAGAGGTACCTAAATTGATTTACTGTACTTGCTCCTTCGTCTTTAGGGATCCATATGCCTTCTGAGTACCTCCATTACACAGCTATCTTCCCTCTTCTCCAGAAAATGTTTAAGAACCTCCATAACATACGGAGCAGCATTGGGCAGCGTTTATAAAGTATCTCCGTTAGGTCCTGGGGCTGATCCCGATCTGGCTGTTTTTAATATTGTCTGAATTTCTTTCCATGTTGGTTCTTTTAAGTCAAAAGGGGAAACAGGCAGGTTCGGTGTGATTAGAGATGAGGTTTCTCCTAACTGTATTTGTCTATTTGGGTCACTCAATGTCTCTTTAAGGAAATCATTTATTTCGTCTGGGGTCGATGTTCGCCTTCCACGACGTTTATCGCCTAATAATTTCTTAGTGAAACCGTATGGATTAGAGACAAAAGCTAATCAATCGCGCGCCCTTTCCTTCCTTCTACTCATGTACCATTCTGCTATCCGTAAAGACATTATTTTTGGAACGGATGTAGTCAAAGAGCTTTGCAACGGCTCCTTTTCTTCCAGTTTTGCTTTCTTTTATTGCTTTCAGATGGCTTTTAATTCCACTCTGCATTGTTTGATTTTATTTACCCTTCGATTTTCTACAGTTTTTCTTTTTGTTTTCTTTTCCTCATATCCGAAGCGCTGTGAAGCGTACCTGACTTTGATTTTCGACATAATTCTTAAACGTGTATCCACTGAGCCCTCTAAAATTAACTTCAGTATCTCGCTGATGTCTGAGTCGAAGTCATGCCAAGCTTTTTTGTCGACGGCCGCAGGCCATTTGATCTTTTCCCAAAATGTCTCATATGGTAATTCGGGGGACATTTGTGCCTCTGCTTGGAAGAACTGGGCTCTGTGGTGAGCTTCCCGGCCCTGTATTTCCTGCGTCTACGTGGAATTTCTATAGCTACAGATAGTGATTCAAGAGTAGTATGCTTCAAGAATAGTATGAATAAAATTATTTTTTCTTGTGAATCAAACAAAAAAAATCAGTTGCGGAGACACACAGATGTCACAAGAAAATATCATTTCGCTGATATGAAAAATAATTGATGACATTTTATTTTAATTACATTTCGATTTTTATTTTATTCTATTTACTTTGCTTCATTTATAATTTATAAATCACTAGACGCGATTGATTAAGAAACTGGAATAACTGCCAAGCAGAACGTACTCAAGATTAAATAGCATCCAAATATGGTTAAAATAAATTAATTTTATTATTTATAAATCAAATATTTATTATTCTAATAGTTTAATAATTATTATCTAAATCGTTTTATGGACGAATGTTTTGAAGAAATAACATGCAAAATTCACTGAAAACAGTAATGCCAATTTTACAAGAATAAATATGGACCATTATATATAAAAACTATAAACTGTCACCCTGAATATCTGTCTATATATCTTCGTATGTAAAATACTTTATTGACAGTGTATTCATTATCGTGTTTGTTCTTTCAGGTGTTGACTAACATAAGCGTAGTAAGCAAGAACGTTGCCCAGCAAGCTCTGGAGTTTTTCAAACCATTCGCTCAGCAACTGGGAAATCTGTGGACAAAACTTGTTCAAAGAATCCATGACCGATTCCATATAGATGTGCCTCCGACTTTTTAAGCCTTCTCAGCCGGATTTCATCTTTGAAGAATTTTGGCAACAATATGCTTCGTGCGAATAAAGTGTAAATTAAATTCACTGATGTTTTATGTGTCCTTTCTATTTTCTGTGAGAAAGAATTTCTTTCAGTAGAAAAAATATAAAAAGTATGCAACAACAACAACATCAATAATAATAATAATAATAATAAATCAAGGGGAACTAGCAAAAAGTAAATATACCCACATATATATATGTCGCTACCTTGTTAAGGTAGCGACATATGTGCACTGGAAGATATGCAAGAAGCACAAAATCGAAACTACTGAGCACCAAACAAACTCAGTTATCCAAAATGTAACTATCCTCTGGGACATGTCAATTCAAACTTACAGAGAAATAAAAGCCAACAGACCTGATATTATCATAAAAGACAAGAAATCCAGTAAGTGTATGCTTATTGACATAGAAAGAGAAACACCTCCATCAAAATTATCGATAAATTGTCCAAATACAAGGAACTGGAGATCGAGATTAATAGGATGTGGGGAATGAAGACTGAGACTTTACCAATAGTAATCGAAGCTCTGGGCCTAGTGAGAAAATGAATGGACAATTTTACTAACAGTGTCCCAGGTAACATCAACATCAAGTTGCTATGAAAAGTGCTATCAGTTAAGTAACAATTCTCTTATAGGACCTAAGAACCATAGTTTGGACCCGGATCGACAGGATACAAAACAGGAAAGATAAAATGCACAAATGATAATAATAATAATAATAATAATAATAATAATAATAATAATAATAATAATAATAATAATAATAATAATGTTTCGTTACTCAATTTCAGTTGCCTGGAAACACACTTACTCGCCATTTTATTAAATACACGCGAATGCATCTCTTTCTTTTTTAATCATTTCACTCTAAGGCTATAATGCCACAAGGGAACTAGGGCTTTATTGGAAGTGGAAGAAAATGAGATTTAGTGAGAAGAAAGGAAAATAAAGGAGCAAGCTTGGGGAAGACAGAAGATGGTGACTGATGTTGCATTTAATTTTTTTAAGATTGTAGGTGGCAGGAAAGTACAAAATCAGAAGAGAATTTCAGAGGCGAGAAGTGTGAGGGAAGAAACTATTAGAATAGAACTTACGGTTGCATCTGAAATATTCTAAAGATACTGATGTTGCCGGTATGCATACATTAAATTTTTCCATTGCCCAATCCCTTACTCAAATTGTAGACTTCCCTACTCGTTTTCCTAGCCAAACCGATTTCACTACTGGATGTATTTCTTACCTCTTCTCGCTCTTGCAGAGCTTCGCAATAGTATCTTCTTGGTAACTCGGAGAACACTGTGGTAGCTATTGATATCTCCTTCCAAGCATCCATTAAACAGGAACCCCCTACCCATAAGACCTCTTTCCGTTAACACCACGCTGGTTGGGATTACTTCCGGAATTTTCTCCGTGACGCCCTTGGGCTGACAACGCCAAAATCCCAATTGAAAATTCGGCCCTGGGGTTTCTTCTTGGGTCAAAGCCGGCACGGACGCTTTCATCCTTTCTCAGAAATACCAAGTGAAACCGCAGTCATTTCCATGGTTCACACCAACATACTCGGCCGCCATAACACACAGGAACCACTATTTTCGGCTAGACCAGCGTGACAACTCTCATTATAACAGGTGCTTGTTCGTTACTTCTCGTAATGAATTTAGGTGAGTCATCGAAGGAGCTAAGTCCCTGCTGGTCTAGAGAATAAGTCACCACATCGCCTCTAACAATTTTGGCTTTCGTGATTACTGGCTGTTGTGTAATTGGGTATTAAATAAGTGCACAGTCTCTATTCCCCCCTCTTCAATCAATCTGAGGTATTATCATCCTCTACTAATAAAGCTGAATTCTTGGCCCGTAGATTCTCCTCAAACTTCCCACTTAGAACTGAATCTCTGTTGAGTAATATTCATATAACCCTTTCCATGGTTTTTGCTATCAATTCTAACCTTGACCCCCACAAATCATGTAGACCCGATGGTATTCCTGTAATTGTCATTAAGAAGTGTTCTCCCGAACTGGGCCCTGTTATCTCTAAACTGTATAATAAGTGCTTCACTGCCTCCTGCTTTCATGCCTGTTGGAAGTCATCGACTGTTGTTCCAGTTTTTAAGAGCCCCTGGTGAACACCGTCCGACCCTCCCAATTATCAGCCTATTAACCTCCTATCCATTTTCAGGAAACTCCTCGAGGCCCTAATCAATGCTGAATTGGCTTATCATCTCTCATCGCAGTGACTTTTCTCAGACAAACAATATTGCTTTCCTTTTTCCAGGGAAACTGCTGATGTACTTACGATAATTGTGGAAAGTGTATATCCTGCTCGAGATAAGAACGAATTGTTAAACCAAGGACAACCCCGAAGAAAATCCAGGAATCTCGAGCTGTACCACTGACCATCTCGAAAGCCCTTGACAGGATCTTTTCTTTGACAGATCTTCTCCAGAAGATGAAAAGTTACGGTATCTCCAGACACATTTTTGAGCTGATCCAGTCTCTTTCCTGTCAAATGGTGAGAACTGAAAGTTGTCCTGAACGGACACTCGTCTAGATCATTTCGTACTAACGTGGGTGACCCCCAGGGATTCATCCTTGGTCCTACGCTGTTTTTAATTTACATGAACGACCTTCCCGGTGATATCAGCTCTCGACTTGGTATCTACACTGATGACACAACCATTTACTCCTGCGTCGATAGTAAGGATGTTCAGTCCAACAAGATCAAAATGGCAGCTAATGTACGAAACGACCTCAAGACCGTTGTTAAATGGGGCAAAAGATGGCTTGTCAATTTTAACGCCACCAAAACTAAACTTCCCTCCATTAATAATCTGAGAGAGCTCACTCAGTCTGCCATCAGCATGATTAATGCTAACCCGCAGGAACGTGGTTCGTTGCGCCTTGTCGGGCTAACGTTCTCAGCTGACATGAAGTGGAAAGAATATTGTGAATTCATTGCTAGGTCAGTTACTAAGAAAGTCGGTTTACTGTGCCGTACGAGACAGTTTTTCTCTTCGGAATTTATCTTGAATATCTATAAGTCTACCATTCGTCCATGCTTAGAATATTGCTGCCATATATGGTCCGGTGCCCCTGTAATTTACCTTGAGCTCGTTGATGAGATCCAAAGAAGAATCAGCAATATTATTGGTCCTGATCTGGCGGTTCAGCTTCAGTCATTTTCCCTATGGTACCTAGACTTTTTGAATTTAAGCGCAGTACTAGACTGGCGTCGAGATTTCATCAAGTGACAGCTGAGCTGTCTAGAGATACACGTAACTTCTATACTAACAATTTTTTTATCGCGCTTCTCGTTTTTGGAACTCCCTTCTGGCTCCTTCGAGTCAACTTTAATCTGCAAAAATTTAAGTGCAATGTCAATCGCTATCCGCTGTCCTCCTGATTACTCTTTTCTCTTGCTACTCTATTCATTACTAATTATTCTGTTCCTAATTCCTCCACACCCTGTAGCCCCTACCATCTTAGTGGTTGTACTGCTTTGCTTGGGGTGATACCAATTAAAAATGGCGATCATTACAAACCCTTCTTTCGATTTTGTCGAATCACCAGCCCAGATATGGCAGTAATATTCAATGTACAGTCGAATGGTAGATTTATAAATGGCAGAAGAACTAGCTAAATATAATCTCACTTCATGTCATTATAAACGTGAGCCCGAGAAGGTGCAAGAAGTCACTCTCCTGGAGGTTAGCATCAGCCATGCTGATCGAGGGTAAAAATTGTTCTCTATGATGACTAAAAGGTTTAAATTTGTTATCAGTCATTGAGATGACAGTAAATTGGAGACTGTAACGGAACGAGGCAGTAATTTAAGCATCTTCATGGGTGACCTGCTTAATTTCATTTCATGCATTATTTTTTCGGTGGCGACGCATTTTGCTGTTGCACCGCCAAAGACGGTG
Organism: Acanthosepion esculentum; assembly: GCA_964036315.1. Lineage (NCBI taxonomy): Eukaryota > Metazoa > Mollusca > Cephalopoda > Sepiida > Sepiidae > Acanthosepion > Acanthosepion esculentum. The sequence continues at coordinate 135,383,633 of OZ038485.1, forward strand.
TGGACACAGAGTTATCTTCCGCACCGGCCGATTTTTCCGGTGGCGACGAGATTTCCCTTTGCACCGCCATTGTCCGCCATATTGTTTTCCGCCATATTGTTTTCCGCCATGGGGATTTCTCCCCACGACGGCTCGTTGTTTAAAGTTTCTTTCTCAATATATATATTTTTCTCTTTCCCCCAAATTACAAAATAAAACAAAACCAACAGAAAATAAAACCGAGAACAAACAAGGAAAAGAAGACAGAGAAAATAAATAAACTGTTACGCACGGGCACGGGTTCCGCCCTGTATGTGAGTAGGTTTTTTGCCATAACTCTTATTTTTCGTTGCAGGTTTAGAAATGGAAATTAAGATTGCCAGTCTGAACGTGAGGGGCTTGAGAGATCGGAGTAAGGGGCCCGCCTGCTTCGGGATCTCTTGTCGTTCGGTGTGGATGTTGCCGCGATCGAAGAGACCCACTTTGTTTGCGCTTCCGATGCGTGTGTGCTGAAGGAGGACTTTGTCGTCTATTCAGCATACGGGGACCGGTGTGCCAGAGGTGTTTCTTTGTTTGTGTCAAGCGTACTCTCGAGGCGAAGGTGGACCTTGTGCATACCGATGCCGAGGGCCGTTTGCTGGTGGCCGATATTGCCGTGAAAAGTGGTTCGTTTCGGGTCGTTGCGGTTTATGCGCCCAACGACCGGGAGGAGCGGGGTTCCTTTTATCGGCGGTTGGGGCCGTTCCTAGTCGATTCTGCGCGCCTAGTTTTAATGGGGGACTGGAATGCCGTCCTGGACCCCAAGATAGACAGGGGGCGGGTCGCTAGCGGGAGTAGGGGCGATCGTTGCCTGGTCGATCTGATCGACGATTATGGTCTCGTCGATAGATACCGGGTCGATCATCCCGGGGGGGGGGGGAAATGTGGACGTGGGCTCTTAGCTGGCCGTCTGACAAGGTAGTCAGCTACCTTGACAGGATGTTAGTTCGTAGAGCCGACATAGACTTGTTAGATTGTCCCACGTTCCACTGGGTAGGCTATTCGGATCACAAACTCGTTTGTGCCCGGGTGGCGTTAGAACATAGGGCTAGAATGGCTGGCTACTGGAAGTTCAATCTGTCCTTGCTGGACAGGCGGGACTTCCGGGAGCAGCTGATTAGCTTAGTGCAGCGGGAGCTAGTGGGGGCGGTTATCGGGAATAGGTGGTGGGAGCGTCTTAAAAATAGGATTAGGTCCTTCACCACCGGTTTCAGCAAACGGCTCGCCCTAGATAGAGCTGAAGAGGTGAAGACACTTAAGGCTAGCTTTTCCCGGGCGGAGGCTGGGGGGGATCCCCTAGAGATAGCCCTAGCTAGGGAGGCCCTGCAGCGTTCGAATAGCGAGCGCTACATGGGTCAGGTAATTAGGCATAGGCTAAGTAAGATGTCTTCGGAGGCCGTGAACCTGGGCGCAGATCTGCGTCGGGAAGAAGTCCGTCGAGGTGGTGATCGTTACATTCGTCAAGTCAAAACCCCGGAGGGGCGTACTCTGCGGTCGACTGACGATGTGTGCGAGGCGTTTCGGCGGCATTTCGAGAGCCGCTTTACCAAGGAGCCTGGTCTCCGTGAGGAGGAGATTCGCAGCTATTTGGCTGACTTTCCTCGGCTCGAGCCGACTGAAGCAGCTAGCTGCGAGGGAGAGATCACGGAGGGCGAAGTCTACGAGGCACTGGAGAAGGTCGGCAGAGGCAAGTCGCCCGGTCTGGAAGGTTTGCCCTATGAATTGTACTTGAGGCTGTCGCACATCTTTGTCCCGATTCTGACAGCAGTGTTCAACAACTGGTTTCGGTCGGGGTCCATCCCCGACCGCATTTCCAGGGGTGTGATCACTCTGCTGAAAAATGGCAAGGGTGTTGGGGGGAAACTAGACGACTACAGGCCCATAACTCTGCTAAACACAGAGTTAAAGATTATGGCCAAGATCCTGCAGGAGCGTTTGCAGTCAGTTGCCGAGTCTCTGTTGGGACCCGAACAGACTTGTTCTGTGAGGGGCCGAACAATTCAGAGCAACCTGCATCTGATCCGCACGATCATAGAGGGAGTAAAAGACGACGAAGAAGCCGCGCTGATCAATTTGGATCAGTCCAAGGCATTTGATAGGGTCGACCATCGCTACCTGGCTGCTGTCCTGCAGGCCGCCGGATTCGCACCCGACTTCTGCCGCTGGATTAGCCTCCTGTATCGCACCCCCAGTGCTGTGGTGCAGGTGAACGGGAAGTTGTCGGACGCCTTTGTTCTGTCGAGGTCGGTTCGCCAGGGTTGTCCGCTGTCGCCTCTCCTTTACGCTTTGGCGTTGGAGCCTCACCTTCGCCGGCTGAAGGACGAGACGTGCAGTCCGGCCCTACGCGGAATCGCCGTGCCTGGAGGGTCTCGAGCCAGGGTTTCCGCGTACGCCGATGACGTATCCGCTTTCGTGTCGTCGCGAAACGACATCGAGGCGGTGCAGAAGGCGCTTGATCGGTACGAGAAGGTGACGGGGGCCAAGATAAACCGCGACAAGTCGTCCGGCTTGCGGTTAGGTGCCTGGAAGGGGCGTGATCTTCCGGGCCGCTTCGGTTGGACGGACGGCCCTGTCCGCATTCTTGGAGTGTGGTTTGGGCCCGACCTCCAGCTGGAGAAGAATTGGTCAGAAGTACTAGCAAAGGTCGTTTCTGCCGGTAAGACTTGGAATCGACGGAGGTTGTCCGTGAAGGGCAGGGCGGAGGTGTGTGTCACATACATTTTCCTCCTTGTTCTTTATCGATTGTCAGTACTTCCTCTCTGTGAGGCCCACATGAAGGCGCTCGAGCAATCCTCCGTCCGTGTCATGGGGGGCTGGGAATGCCACACGTCTTGAGTCACATCCGTGCCTCTCGGTTGGCTTTCCTACGCCGCGCCTTGACTGGAGGAGATCCGATTCTGGAGGGGATCGTGAGGGACGCGTTCCCTAGCCTTACCATCAGTCCCCCCATCTCGGGGGCTGAGCGCCGTTGTACGCCCCGGGACGAGTCGCTTTTCCTCAGCGAGTGTCGCTCAGCCTTGAGGGCTATTCCGCGGTCCAGTGACCTGTCACGGCCTAGGAAAGTCTTCTATCGGGGATTAGTGGAGGGTCGCGCGAAGGATCGCCTACGCGATACGCTCTGCTTGTCGGAGGAGGAGTACCGCTCCTACTGGTCTTGGGCGCTAGCGGCGAATTATCTCAGCAACCCTGAGTTTTTGCTTACCTGGTGATTGGCTCGCAATCGGCTGCCTCTCAACGACATGGTGTTCATATGGGGCTTGGCGGATATGCCAGACTGCGAACGGTGTGGCCTTGGTCTGGAAGAAACGGCTTCGCACGCCTTCTACCATTGCCCCCGGGTCCGCCCCTTATGGGACCGTGTCGGCGAGCTGACGGCTCGTATCGCTCCCAGACAACTCGTGTCCATCGATCGCGCATACGCGTGTGACAATGTGTCGCCCCCCGTATTCCGGAGTGAAACGAATGGTGTTTCTCACGCTGCTAGCCACGGCTAGAATGGTGATATGGACGACGCGCAAGGAGGAAGTCTTGCGAGGCAATCGTCTTTCGCATCAGGATCTGATCCGATACTTTGAGCATCAGCTCAGGATGAAGATTAGAACTGATAGGAAACGTTTGCATTCGACAGTCTTCAGCGAAAGGTGGGTGAAAGAGGCGAGTTTGGTTCGTTTGAACGGGGCGAGCCTTGATTTCTTTTTCTAAGTCAAACCTATGTCACATCGGGGTGGTTTCCCGTGGAACCCTCCCCCTGGTTAAGTCAGTCAAGCTTAAGTGTACCTAGTTAATGTGAGTGAGTGTGTTCCTAACCTGTTTCCCGGTTATCTCCTTTTGTTATGATCCAAGTCGAGATTCCCAACCTCCCCAGTTTGTTTTTGGCACACCCATTCCTCCCTTTTTTATCTCGACTGGGTCAGCCTTTTATCCCTCCATCCCATGTCCATGTTATTTTATCTCTTTTCCCCACTCCCTTAGCGAGAGCGCTACTTGATTTTGTCCTCTGGACAGAATACAGCGGCCTCTCTATTTTGAGGGTTGGACGGGACTTACTAACATATATTATATTGTTTACGGGTTCATCTCCCCCTCCCTTCTCATCTTTTCATTATTAGAATTTTAATGTATGTTATTCTCATCAAATTTTTACTGCGTGGGGCGCGTTTTTGTAGTTTCCCCCCTTGTGAGATTGCGGTATTATGGAGCATGAAGGATCGAACGGCGACGGACGAGTTCTTTTGGTGAATGTGACTATTGTGACGTATGAATGGGTCGCGAATCTGATTAGCTAGGTATAGGATAGTAAGTGAAGGCCAGCCTCCTCCCACTCCCCCCTTTTTCGGCCTTGTGCCACAATTGTACTTTTAAAAAGACAATAAATATATTGGCTAAGATCAAAGTGTAGTATCTGTTCGCAGATTACTCGCTGAATGATCGCCTTTAGGCCGGGAGCGATCACTGATACAGGCCGGTCGCAGGGATTCGTCCCTGCGCTGGTAGTATCGGGGCTACGTCTGACTAGCTATGACCAGCTCTGACCAGCTTGGACAAGCTAAGACCAGCCATGACCAGCTATGACTAGCTAAGACCAGCTCTGACCAGCTTGGACAAGCTAAGACCAGCTAAAGCACTGCGGCCCGGGTGAAAACTCGGGTCCACTCCTCCTCCCGTCCCACGTTAAACCCCGACCTTGTGTCACAACCTGACCGTGTGGGAGGTCAAGTAAATCCACGGCCTTTTGGCTAAGATCAAAGTGTAGTGTCTGTTCGCAGATTACTCGCTGAATGATCGCCTTTAGGCCGGGATCGATCACTGATAGAGGCCGGTCGCAGGGATCCGTCCCTGCGCTGGTAGTATCGCGGCTACGTCTGACTAGCTATGACCAGCTCTGACAAGCTATGACCAGCTAAGACCAGCTAAGACCAGCCATGACCAGCTATGACTAGCTATGACCAGCTCTGACCAGCTTGGACAAGCTAAGACCAGCCAAAGCACCGCGGCCCGGGTGAAAACTCGGGTCCACTCTCCCTCCCGTCCCACGTTAAACCCCGACCTTGTGTCACAACCTGACCGTGTGGGAGGTCAAGTAAATCCACGGCCTTTTGGCTAAGATCAAAGTGTAGTATCTGTTCGCAGCTTACTCGCTGAATGATCGCCTTTAGGCCGGGATCGATCACTGATACAGGCCGGTCGCAGGGATTCGTGCCTGCGCTGGTAGTATCACGGCTACGTCTAGCTATGACCAGCTTTGTCCAGCACTGACCAGCTTGGACAAGCTATGACCTGCTAAGACCAGCTATGACCAGCTATGACTAGCTATGACCAGCTCTGACCAGCTTGGACTCGCTAAGACCAGATAAGACCAGCAAAGACCAGCGACCCGGGTGAAAACACTCGGGTCAACCCCCCCTCCCTTCCCGTATTAAAAACCGACCTTGTGTCACAACCTGGCCCTGTGGGAGGTCAAATAAATCCACGGCCTTTTGTCTAAGATCAAAGTGTAGTATCTGTTCCCGGATAGATCGCCTTTTTGCTGGGATTTGATCACTCGTCCCTGCGCTGGTAGTATCGCGGCTACGTCTAGCTATGACCAGCTTTGACCAGCTTCGCGACCGGCTTGGACAAGCGAGGACCAGCCAAGATCACCGGTCCGAGTGGAAACGCACGGATCATACCCCTCGCTCGCCCCACGTTAAAAAGCGACCTTGTGTCACAACCAGACCAGCTATGACTAGCTATGACCAGCTATGACCAGCTTGGACAAGCTAAGACCAGATAAGACCAGCAAAGTCCAGCGGCCCGGGTGGAAAAACTCGGATCCCCACGTTAAAAACCGACCTTGTGTCACAACCTGACTCAGTGTGTGTGTGTGTGGGGGGGGCAAGTAGATACCAAGTGTAGTATCTGTTCTCAGATCGCTCGCTTTGTCGGCCTTTTGGCTGAGAGTGTCACTCGATACTTACCTGGTGTAGGGATTCGTCTCTGCGCTGGTAGTATCACGGCTACGACTAGCTTGGACCGGCTCCGGACTGGACCAGCTATGACAAGCCAAGACTAGCTATGACTACCTTAGACCAGCTCTGACCAACTTGGACAAGCTATGACAGGCCAAGACCAGCGGCCCGGGTGAAAACACTCGGGTCCCCACGATAAAAACCGACCTTGTGTCCCAACCTGACTCAGTGGGGGGTCAAGTAAATACCAAGTGTATCTGTTCTCAGATCGCTCGCTTTATCGGCCTTTTGGCTGAGATTCGATCACTTGATACTGACCTGACACAGGGATTCGTCCCTGCGCTGGTAGTATCACGGCTACGTCTAGCTATGACCAGCTCTGACCAGCTTGGACAAGCTATGACCAGCTATGACCAGCTAAGACCAGCTATGACTAGCTTAGACCAGCTCTGACAAGCTATGACCAGTTAAGACCAGCAGCCCGGGTGAAAACACTCGGGTCCCGACTTTAAAAACCGACCTTGTGTCACAACCTGACTCAGTGGGGGGTCAAGTAAATACCTATCTAATCAGCAAAGTTTTTTTTAAAAATCCTATGGTCATCTACTGCGATACTCCAGAAAAAATTCGCAATGTGAAAGTGATAGAAATAACCTAGATATTAGGCCTGCAATTGAAGTAGTTTTGAAATTGAAAATCTTTGAAATTTTATTTAATTTTATTCAATTTATCATGGCTACGTTGAATGAGCCTTTTGTCCTGTTTCCGACATCCGTAACTCATTTGATATATTATGTAAAACTTTGTGTCTACAGTTGATATTTTCTGTATATTTTTAAAGTTTAATCAGCTCAGGTGTATCTTACTTATTTTTTGTCCCGAAATGGCCGAACAGCTAAAATGTAAAAAGACTAATGCACAAACAAACGCTGACAATTAACTTTCCCACAATTTCTAATTAGTACAGCAAATTCTGCTAAACTAGCCAAATATGTGTGCAAATTAAAGGAGAAAAATAATAAAGATCCGATTTTAATCTGGAAGAACATATGTATATTTCATTTAATCCCTCACCGATACATTTCCAATCCCCCTCCCCTCTCCTCCTCCTCCTCACCTTCTACCACATCTTACGTCGTGCGCTAATTCATTTTTTTTATATAGCGTTCATATTTTATTTTTAAAAAATAAAGCGTTAGGAAATCAACTGACCGAAAATCACCTGATGATACCGAAAGGTTGAAATCAAGGTAATTTTCTCTAATTTTATACCACTTCATGTTAAATATTCATCTTTTTATATGTGTCGTGAGCACTTTTTAATACTACTATTTCCTGGTCTAATTCAACGCTGACAATTAACTTCATTATATATATATATATATATATATATATATATATATATATATATATATATATATATATATTTATTTGAATATTACAACATAATATTCAAATAAATAATTATATCTGCTCTACTCTGTATTGAGCACTCTTTAAAGAATAGTAATTGTTGGTTATTGGAATTCACTCCGTATATACCAATCCTAAACTTGTATATATATATATATATATATATATATATATATATATATTATGAAATGGACAAAGTCCGACAATTATTTTAAGACATTTTTTTGTTTATACATTCTTTTTATAGAATGTATAAGCATAAAAATGTTTTAAAATAATTGTCGGACTTTGTCCATTTCATAATGTATGACGTCATTTGGTTACATTTGGATACGCATTGAGCAGATATGAATGTACATGAGAGAATCATGGAAGATTGTAGTTTAAAGGCAGTAAAATCGACTTTGCTAACCGAACGGCCCAATCGGTTAAGGCACGTCAGGCTATATGACGGTTCCGTATAGGATACAGTTTCGATTCCTGTCAGAGGACGAATATTTTCTATGAAAATTTCTCGGACATTCAGGTCTTACTTCAATATTTGTATCTATAAAAGGAATGTATAAACATAAAAATGTCTTAATATACATATATATATATATTTAAAAACATCTTTATGTTTAACATTCTTTTTATAGATACAAGTATTTAAGTAAATGCCCTGTTTATAATAAACAGTATTAAATAACATTTACCGGCCTGAATGTCCGAGAAATTTTCATAGAAAATATTCGTCCTCCGACAGGATTCGGACCTGAGGATCGTTCGGTTGGCAAGGTCGAATTTACTGCTTATAAACTTCAATAAAAGTGATTTCAGTATCGCACTTTCCGTCCTCTATTAAATCACTTCCCAGATATAAAAATTGGTTTACTCGATTGATTTTGGTCTTTTAATAGAGGACTTAAATTGTGTCAGTGAAATCCTAAGACTCATTGGGATAGCGGAATATGCCTTTCAAAAGCAAAGCAGAGTATTAAGAAACAGGAAAATTTCGTTAAAAACAAAGAAAAGTATCCAAACGTTATGTAATATCAGTCCTCCTATATGGCAATGAATGATAGACAATCTTCTCACAGACAAAGGCGAGATATGAAGCAACAGAAATGTGGTTCTACCGAAGGATGCTGACAATACCAAACATGTGAGCACCGACGAAGTTTTAGAGAAAATGGAAACAAAAATGTCACCTGTACTTAACATCAGGAAGAGACCTTTTTAAATATCTATGGCACATAATGAGGAAAGAGGGCTTGGTAAATCTTATACTCACAGAAGAGGTAAGAGGTACAGAGGAAAACAACGCATAACCTACCTGCTTTAATCCACGAGACTATTTTCCCACGGGATTAAATCTACCTCCTTAAATTAAAGAGGTGTTCAGTTCGAAATTCTCTCTCTCTCTCTCTCTCTCTCTCTCTCTCTCTCTCTCTCTCTATATATATATATATATATATATATATATATATATATATATATTACAGAGGACAAATGCACAGACAAAACAGTATGGATGAAAAGGTCTATAATACACCATAATGTGTTCCTTGTTGATTCTAACAAAGCCTTAAAACTTAATATATATTATAGTAAATTTAAAACCTCTAAGCTGGTAATGAGCAATAACCCTTCTCCAGTTGCTGCTGTGGTTGATAGAACTAATGTTGTGTATGAGTTTAAATGTCCTTTGGAAGAATGCTCTTCTAATCCACATACATACATTGGATTTACAACCACCCGGCTCTCCAGACGATTAACTATGCTATTAAACAACCTCTTATGTCACATACTGTTTCCCTTCTGCATTCTGACATTCATAAAATCCTTATAGACAATACTAAAATTATTGATCAACATACAGACATTAGACGCCTTAAAATTTTAGAGGCACTACATATTAAAAGCAATAGACCTCTTATTAATCGCACAGCTTATAATATTTCTGGAAACATCCTTCAATGTCTATAATATATTTCGACGTAATTAGATAATCACATAATCATTTCCCTTGAATTTTTTAAAAATTCCATAACGTATTTTTGATCTTTTTTCACCCCTTCATACGATCACATGGCTTCGCCTGCACGTGATAACGTTAACGCGTCTCTTGAATTAAAAATAATTCGTAACGTTTATTTGATTCTTATAAATGTAGCAATACGATTCCGCTGCAAGGCAATTGGCTAAAGTTTAAAAAAATTGACCTTGATGATGAACGATGACGTTCGAAAGTACTCGGTTGACTTTTGGAAAATATGTATATCAATATAATTTTGAAATAAAAAGTCTCATTCGAAAATATGAGAAAATACAAAAGAAAATCAGCAGGACTATGTTGTCTTTGGCACGTTTAATACAACGTGTTTAATATATATATATATATATATATATATATATATATATATATATATATATATATATATATACACAAATTTTCGAACATTATTCTTTGAAGAAATAAGCTGGTTTTCCTGTAGATTTTAAATTCTTTGTGATCTTTTTTGTCCGTCTCTTCAATATTATGTGTTAGTTTACATAGAGATACACCTGAACCATTTACTGGGGAAATAGTACAGACAATTCATTTCTCCGCCTCTCTGTTTATGTTCTCCCATCCATTCAATCAAAATCGTTAGGTAGCTTACACGCAGTTTCCCTGCTTCTCTTGCCTTCATCAATGTCATGTCATAAAAAAAGACGTATTTACGATCGACACGGGCCATATACACAATGGAAGTTTCAAAGACCGCCTTAGATCATAAAATTCAATTCTTTCGTTTTCAATCCCTGGATGCTCCAATAGTTGACCAAAGCCTTTTCTTCTTTCAGACTGCGTGGTCAATTCTAGCACACATACAAATATGAAATCCTTAGCTTAACGCCGCTTGATATAAGGAATCTAAGGAATATAAGAAACCACTAATGGATCTCATGACCATGACCTACCGACTTTTTATTCTTACTGAACATAGATAAATGCTAGTGCAAATTATTCATCAGTCTGTGTTAAGTTTTTACGTACATGCCAGCCTTGGTAGCTGTAAAGTTATCCGCAAATCAAGAAATTAACAAATTAAAAAAATGTGAATCTGCAAAGTACATTGGATAATTGATGGTGAAAAAAAAAAGCAAACAAAACCAAACTCACAGCAACTATTGAAAATAATTAAAAAAAAGATTAGCATAGTACCCGTCAAAAATTATAAGGTTATTATGTATGAAACTTTAAAATTTTCTTAGCCTCGGTTAGGAGTACAAAGTAAATTACGGTGCAGACTTCATCTATTAGAACGCTTTCAAAAATCCGCTCAATATAAGCAAGATAAGGTATGGGTGATTTGATATTCATGCAACTTTACGTAACGTTGGTCATTTGCGTGCTGACTGTCTTGGATTGCACAAAACGATGTTCATTAAATGCGGTCATCGCCAGAACTTTAGGCAATTTACCGGATTTAAGGAACACGCTTTCCTCAAATGTAGTTCTTCAAATGGAGGTTTTACTGAACTATTATATCGAAGATGACATTGAAATGAAAAAGAAAATAAGGAAGTAAGGAAGTGTAACAAAATGGAACAAAAACTATTTAAACTATTTTATATAAATTTATTTTGTTCTTTGAAGAGCGAGAATGATTTCATTTTTGACAGAAATATTCCGGTCATTTAATAGGCAGGAGTAGCATTGACATGATCGGTAATCTGTTGAAGGCGTTCATGGACTTTCTTGACCAGTTGGATCCATGTGCTACCAAGCTGGGAGGCGAACGGCTTGAAGAATTCCAGAGCCTGTTGGGCCACCTTGGCACTGACAGTGTTTACATGGGCAATGAACTGAAACAGTTAATAAATATCATTATTATTATTATCAACAGCGTTCTCTTCACGTTATTATTGTTAATAGATTATTATTATTATTATTATTATTATCATTATTATTATTATTACTATTAGGATTAGTCGCAGTAGCAAAAGTAGTAATAATATGTGACGGGTCGTTGTGAATCGTATCGCTTATAACGTTTCGTTAGTCTCCAACGCTGTCTTCAAACTAATACACCAAACTCGGACTGTCCCTGTTTCAAATCAGCTGTCTTTTTACCAGCAGAAATTTTCTCTTGTAGCAATAAATAGCACACCACGCATATGGTCTATACTAATTGTACTTATTGTCTCCAGTAGATACATAGCACACCACGTATATGGTCTACACTAATTGTACTTATTGTCTCCAGTAGATAAATAGCACACCACGCATATGGTCTATACTAATTGTACTTATTGTCTCCAGTAGATGAATAGCACACCACGCATATGATCTATACTAATTGTACTTATTGTCTCCAGTAGATAAATAGCACACCACGCATATGGTCTATACTAATTGTACTTATTGTCTCCAGTAGATAATTTGCACACCACGCATATGGTCTATACTAATTGTAGTAATTGTCTCCAGTAGATGAATAGCACGCCACACATATGGTCTATACTAATTGTACTTATTGTCTCCATAGAGACTAGATAGGACTTTGCCAACATCTTGTCAGTGGCGGTGAGAATATTTTTTTAAAATCTTAGCATTGCAGCCTATACAAGGAAAAAATAATGAAGAATTTTTGGAGGACGAAAGTACCAGGAAATCTCTCATTCTAGTTAGTTACTGATTCGTCAATTCACCGGCCAATGAAAAAAGAATGCCGCGTCTTTCTTTTCCTTGCCCTATCAATTATATCGTATTTCAGAAATACGACATATTTCCTACGCAGGCTGTATGGCTGTTTTAGTTAGATAATTTTTTTCTCCTTCAGGCTTAATTTATTCATCAGGACGTTGTTTTAGAATAAGATCGGGTCGCTGAATGGTGAAGCACGGCACTTCATGTAGTTTTTAACCGTGGAAACTAGAATGTTAGCATTATATATATATATATATATATATATATATATATATATATATATATATATATATATATATATATAAATAGAAATAATTAGGGGGATTTGAAATAATCATAATTAAGTAATTCATCGAGTCTAGAAGAAAACTCAACGCAATGCAAAATGCACTATATGTGGGACTCATCAGCAGTGCACATCCACTACCGGGAATTGCAACCCGAAGTTTGATATGGGGTGATGCAATGGATAGCCGCTCGGAATGCGTAATCCGGCAGCTGAGTTCAAATTCCAGTCTGATTCGTTAAGAGAAAATACCCTTGAGAGAAGTATGAATGCATCCCCTTGCTATGGGTCAAATAGTAGGGCATATATATGCGGCATATTTAATACGATATTCATTCGCAAAAAATGAATATTTTTACAATCCGAAATATAATTCAGTTTTAAGTAACCGAAGTAAAATTAAGTTTTTGGTAAACCGTCCAAAAATCATGAAATTAATCAAAACAGCCAGTACTCATTCAGCTATAGTAAGATAAAGAGGGTTTTATCCAAGCGTTAAATCGATGTTTTTTCCTCATTTAACCAGCCTGACATGCTATTAATTGGATATTTTCTCAAGATATCTAATGATAGTGTGCAAGGACAGGTGGATTTATACCTTTTTCAAAAGGATTAGCATAATGAGGACACTAGTAATCGCAAAAGGATTTTAAAATTCGTAATAATAATAGTCCCTCCGCCACGTACTTTTTGGGGCTATATATGTAGAGAACCGAATTCAGATTCCAGTCTGGTTCGTTGTATTCACTTTCGCACAATTACTCGTGTGAAAGATATGGATCCATTTCTTCTCCCCCCACACACACCAAGCTATGCGTTAATTAGTGAGACATAACCATTATTATACGCCAATTATTCTTACCATCTAAAATATTTTCTGGCTTTAAATAATCTGCAAAGAGTTGAAAAAAGAATCAAGCAATCAGTTATTTCTTTGCAAAGGATCATATCAATCATTAATAAGCTTTAGAAGGCTTTGTTATCTGGACTTTCTGACGTGACAATATGCCCAATCGGAAGCAGTACATGGTAATATGGAATATTGTGTTCAATTTTGACTTACGGGACAGAACCTAAAGTTTGTTTGAAAAGGGGAACTATGAAAAAACAAACAAACCAAAAACAGACCAAAAACAGGTGGTAGGATTCAGCTAATAACCTCTCTTCTTAAGTGAAGCGTTGGTAAATTTTAAAAATATTAAACCATGACAGAAATACCGATAAAACTGTTGTTACGGGGGCTGGACAATTTTTACCTTTGGCCTGTACAGCAACATACATTAAATCGACTTTTTGCCCCATCCTCTCTGTAGATATGGGTAAATAGAGTGATCCGGCCTTCTAGGTGGGATCAATATTATATTGATTTCTGAAAATGACTTACATCTTTAGCCAAAGTCTTGATGTTTTCAACGTGAGGTCTAATCCTATCTCCTGCAGCTTTTACAATAGTCTTGAGGAAATCGTGCAAATCATGAAATTTTCCGTGGAGTCTGCCAATGATGTTCAGAAGTGTATCGTTGATCTTGTTCCAAATGTCGGAGATATCGCGTTTCTCGGTTAATTCGTAGGCCATCTGAAATCAGGACAAGAAAGAGAATGAAATAATTATATAGCTTAGATCTCTGACACATAACAATGAAGGAATTACAAATTAGATCATTCATTCTCTCATACGCTTCTTTTGTGCTTCTCTCAACGTTTTTATTACACCTTTTTAATTCAGAAAAATGTCTAAACTATCATTTATAAACAACAGTTTTCTCAGATCAGTCATTAAAACTGGCTTTGTGCGAATATACCCTGGAGGTTTTAAAGAAGACACTCCTTCATCATATCATTGGTGCTAAACAAAAATCGTAAACAAAAAGTGTACTAAATAACGAAAACCGCATCACGTCAGAATATCGAATAGAAGCAAAAACTAAAATGGATGGTACATGTAAACCTAAGAGAAAAATAATGACATAATAAAGATGATTACTTTATACACTAACTTAAGAAAAATGTTATAATAATGGAAAATAAAATAATAGAGAACTTGACAAAATTATTTTTCTGAAAAACTGTTTCATGAAAAAGATTTCATAAACTTCAACCGATAGTATTAGTAAGAGTTCAGTCAATGAATTCCAAATGTTTCCTTATAATTGTAATATTAGTCATTACCCTACAAGGAAACATTTGGAATTGATTGATCAAGCAACCAGAACTGCTTTCGGTTGAACTTTATAAAATCTTATCTCTTAATACAACGTTGCATGAAAACAGATTCCTCAAATTCAGTAGCTGTTATCACTCTTTCCAGTATTGACAGAGCTTCCTGCTAAACTTTTTATTTGAAATAGTATGGAATGTTAACATCTTAATTATGGTATTATTTTCTATTCAAGTCACATGTGCTATTCATTTTCGTTGTTGCTGCTGTAGAAAGTCTGCAAGTTATGCGTTTTCTGTTATTTGGCAGAGTCCTTCGTGAATCTGTAGCGTCAGTCCAGAATGTTCAAAGTGGGATGGGTTTTGCCAAGACCCTCATGTTTCACTCACTCAAAACCTTTATTCACCATTGACCTTGGAAAGTGGTTCTATACAGCAGACAGTTCAAATGTTTCTGGACGGGTTTGGTGCCATGCATGACAGCCATATGAAAGGCTCGATCTGACCCGACTATGTAAGAACGACTTGAGTTTTTAGGTTGATTTTTTGGATTTGTATAAGTTTGCGGTGTTGTGCGAAACTATCTCTGGCAGAACTTATTCTATATTCAATTTCCAATTCTCCAATACGAAATTTGTTACATCAGATCCATACACCGAGGTATTTGAAATGTTTAGCATTTACTAATTCTACATCCTGAATATTTATGTTGGATTCAGAGTAGATGCTTTCATTCCAATTCCAGATCATAGTTTCTGTTTTCGATAGGTTAATCTGTACTTGTCCTATTTCTTGGAACACTTGCTAGGGGATATTGATTTTTCTGTTCAAGATCGTTCTTATCCCAACTATGAAAGCCTATGTCATCAGCATAGTCCTCTTCATCATCAGTATATTGGTATCGGGAAGGAAAGCAGGATCGTTGTCATTTGGCAGACTTGTCTGGGATCTGGTATGAAATGCTTAGATGGTCAGTGTTCATTTCTTCCCACCTGTGCTTGTATATGCACAGGTCATAGTCTAGGAAAAGATTAAATAGACTGGGGCTCTCATGTTTTCATTGCCGACAATGATTAAAACCTAACCTCATTAGTATTATTTTACCAACCTGGATTCGGGTAAGTAAATAAAATCGAAGTGATTGTCCTTCGACTTTTGTGCTAGTATCAAAGTGTGCTGTCTGCCGTCGGGTGAACAAACTACATTTTATCTCGCAATTGTACTTCTGTGTTCGGGCAGAGCGTAACTCAGTTGTGTCTTTGTCTTCGGACAGAGTGCAATTGAAAATATTGTTAAGAGTTGCCCGGTCGCGAGGAACAGCTGCACGCGGCAGTACCTCTGTCATTGCACTAAAGAAGTGGCGATCAGTAATAATACACATGCTAGTGCAACTTATGTTTGCGGGTGCTGGGCTATTTTAGGACCTGGACCGGGTACACAAACTCGGGCTCCCCGCATTAAACTGACCTTGTGTCACATCCTACTAGCGTGGGGTGGTAAGTAAATGTGTACTACTATGTGTAGTATATGTTCTCTTGTTCTCTTAAGATATGAGGAAGACCTAGTCATGAGGATTCAAACATTACGGCGGCACCTTCCTTATTGTACTAAAAAAAGAGGGTTGGTGGATACCGAGCCCAGCGTGACATTGGTTTCAGGGTCTGAGCAGTTTTTGTTCTTGTTCTGTATTAAAACGACCTTCTAACACCCTATGAGCGTAGGGAAGTGTGTCATTGTACACCATCTTCCTTCTCTTCTTTCATTTTCCAAATTATTTCCTGCTTCATATTCTTGATCAAAAAGTGTAACTGGTTCGAGCTTAGAAAGTTATGGGGATGGAACAGATGCAACACTCCGATCCAAAGTAGGAAAACTCAGCTGTCGTACTTAGAAGGTAATAAAATTATAATCAAGATGAGTTTTTCGTTACTTCATCATCATTTATTCATTTAACGCATTTTGTGCTTTTGTAGTTACCTCTCTCCTCAATATTTTTGCCTGGTGCTCTGCCCTAGCAGCCCCGTTACCGCTGTCATTCCAGTCCACTTCTTAATATAATCAATTCAACGTATGTGTCGTCGTCTCTGGCGCTGCTTGCTCTCCACTAGGCTCAGCAAAATATTCTTATCGAAGCCACCTCGTCGAATAATATGCCCAAAGTAACGGAGCTACTTACGTGCCATTTTCGCTCTCTCTGTCTCTGCCTCTGCCTGTCTCTCTCTCTCTCTCTCAATACGTACCTTGTTCGGGCTGCTATCTAGCACCCACTTATTAGTTTATTTAGCTATCCATTGCATTCTAAGAACTGTGTGATATGCCCAACGTTAGAAAGCATCAATTCGGTGTCTACCTTTTGAGATAGCGGAACCGAAATAATTAGCGAATTTAGTAATTAATCTACAGAGAAAATTAGAATAAAATAATTATCAAAAGTATTAAGTAATCAACAGGATATAAGAAATAAAACAAACTAGTAATGATACCCACCGTTAAGCGGGTCAGGCTTTTTTCATTAGCCATTGCTTTCATATCCAGCATGTTATAAAAGAGCACGCATTCGTTGCTGTTGATAGCGAAAGAAGTGTCACGTCGTAATTTCAACTTTAGGCTGATACGTATATTCCAACTATTCCAGATGTCACTTACACTTAATTCGGTTACTTACCATGCTGGAAACCTTGTGTAAAACGTTCTTGAACATGTCTTCAATGTCCAGAATGAAAGTTCCACTCCCTGAAATCATAACAAAATTTTTATTGCAAAAAAGTTATTAATTTTCGTGAACATTTTTAGAAATTTTATCTCCGATAAAAAAAGCAGACATATATTTTTTTAGATCCAATTGTATAAATCAATGATTTAAATTTTCACCAAAAATGAAAAATTAATTTAGTTGATTATATTTTAAATAGTTTCTGATGTAATGTATGTCACGCGATCATTCATAACAGAATAGATTTTGTATTAGACACCAGACCATTAAGGGAACCAGGTGCAGGCTTGACTTTAGGTGACCTTCCAATTGCCGAATGCAGATTCAGGTAATCTGAGCACCTATACCTGTGTTATAAGTGTGGGAAGAGATCGTATTACAGGAGATGACATAGCGGACAATAATGTAAGATACACATTCGGATGAGGGTCTTAGAACATTAATTGACGAAATAAGTGAGTGAAATATTTGTTCAATTGAAAAGCTTCAAGTCTCATGTTATCACTTAGTTTGCACTTCAATTTTGTTATACTAATATTACACGCGTATGTATATATCTATAACTAGCTTAAAACGCGCCCTATCGACCGGCATTTAAGCTTGCTTCTGCGGAGGGCTCTTGATTGGGCCTTCATCACAATAAGCATGGAGGAGTAGATGCTATAGACAACAATAAACTACAGAAGAACTCAAAATTGATCGCTGCATTTAAGTATCGCATTAATATTTAAGATTGCCTTTTAAAAGTTCAACGATAATTATTCTGCCGCCATTTAATTTAAAGAATTTCATGTCCGTATGCCTTTCCGTACAAACTATTATTTTATTTCATGGATGACTTTCGATTATTCCCAATCTTATTTCCAAGTTATAAAAATTGTTATCGTGCAAAAAATTAATCGCAAAAAAATCACGTAAAAATCGACGAAAACAATCGTAGTAATAAAAAGTTGGGAATCCAATATTTCAGGATTGGGGGGGTCTGGATCTGGCCTGAAATGTTTTTGATTTGCTCACGGAGTCGGCCTGATTCAAAAATGGTATGATATATTAGGTTACGGCCTCTAGGAGTAAAATTAAAAGGTGTGGCACAGCGACACACTGACATTCGCATTTATTATATAGATTAGCTTATTACGGTGCAAAATTAGACGGAGAAAAACAGTGTAAAAAGATGGTGATGCGCCAAATTATCAAGACAATTTATACTAAAAATTAGTATTCGAAATCCTAAATGTTACTCCGACACTAAGATCTACTTGTGGGTCAAGTGTGAACTATCATTTACAATATTCGCCATATTGGATGTGTGTAACAGTTCCAGGTTCAGTTTATTAATATTAGCCACTGAATATAAATTTGAAAACCAGTTTTTTCCCCATACATCTAATATCTATCTATTGTAGTTTCTATCTATCTATCTATCTATCTATCTATCTATCTATCTATCTATCTATCTATCTATCTATCTATCTATCTCAATAGTAATATTATTTTGATAAGCTAGTAATTATTCCAGATTATATCAAATTACTGCATCTCACAACACTTTTTCATAAATAGCCGTTGGTTTAAAAGCAATATAGCATTTGTCTTCAATGATAGTATTAATTTTCAAGGTTTACTTGAAATAATCTATAGATTCTACATATATATATATATATATATATATATATATATATATATATATATATATATATATATATATCATTAAAATTAGCTCACAAAAGGGCAATCTAAATCATTAGCCCTAAAAAAAGAACTGGATAGAGACGTTCTATAAGCCTGCAATCACTTATATACATAGCCCACTGATAGAGTAGTGACACACCCACCCACACAGAAAAAAATTCTTCCTTTTTATCTTCACGAGAATTACAAACAATAGTGGCAGCGCAATCACGCCAACTTTTCAACCTCTTAACTGTCATCGCAACTCTGCTGAAACGCATTGACTGTGATCACATCTTATGTCTGGTCTCCTTAAACATTCAACAAGCGCTGATGATTACAAATGGGTGTAATTTTTCGTGTCAAACGCCATTTTTATATAAATATTATTGTATCAAGAAAATAAGGAATTATGGTTTATTTGTAGGAAGGAAGGGTTATTATATGTATGTATTATATTTTATTATAAAAACAGAGCATTTACTTAAATATTTGTATGTATAAAAAGAATGTATAAACATAAAAAAATGTCTTAAAATAATTGTCGGACTTTGTCCCTTTCATAATGTGTGAACTCATGTGTTTACATTTGGATACGCCATAAGCAGATATGTATCTATAAAAAGAATGTATAAATCTATATGTGTGTGTATGTATATATTATTACTTACTTTCCATGGCTTCAATATCACTTATCATGTCATGTAAGAATTTGGCAGCAGCTTTAGGGGCCATGTGAAGTCCTTGGCTGATGTTGAGGGCAGCTTGACGAAGGTTTTCGTACATTCTTTTGGTAAACTGAAAGCAATAATATAGAAAAGAATTGAAAACAGCTTTAAGAATAGAAAGATAAACAAACACAGTAAGATGACAGAAGCTCAAGTGTTGATCATCACAATAGGACATTAGTCTCAAGAAATATGTTGTTGACAGTATCGGCTTCAAGTTAATTTCAATCAATCCGATTCACTATTAAAGTCTTTTGGAAAGCAATGCATAATTTTTGGAAACGAAATAAAAACGTTTCCTTTTCTAATACCAGGACCCTTGACCCTTCACGGTTTCTCTTTTTATTGCCATCACAATTCAGGACATAGCCGATCATAACACTGAACAGCTTCCTTTTTTTAATGCGATCACTCTCTATGACATAGGCGATCATGACAGTCCACATTTTTCTTTTTTTAATGCCATGACTTTTCAGGAGATAGCTGATCACGACTCTTCGCAGCTTCCTTTTTTGTATACCATTACTCTTCAGAACATAGGTGACCATAGCTATGTACAGAGTTCTTTTGTTTTATTGTCTGTGAATTGTCATGGTGTATTGGGAAATATAGTGGAGCGGTTTCCTGTTGCATTTTCCACTTTTTTCAATTTAGAGTTATCATGTTAGTTTAGCTGCTTTCCTAGCTATAGAGTTCCATCTAGCTGGTGGCCAAAAATCTGAATTCATGCCTTTCCGAAGAAAATGAACGGAACAGACAAGCAGCGGAATTTGAACTCGGTTTTCAGATTCCAATTTCCTCGATGATAACGGTTACCCAAACAGTGCATCCAATTATCGTCATTATTAATAAGAAAAAGCCTAGTTTGAAACACATTTTTTGACAGAATCTTTGAATTGCACCGAAGAAATATATCCAGTGATATATATGCGTTTCTCATAAGAACAAATGTTTTATTTAATGGATACACGTGTTTGAGTAGACGTCTCTGTTTTTAAACAGTCTAATTGTCGTCTACAGTTATGAGGTTTTCTAGAATATTTTCTAAAGTTAATGTGCCCATGGGCAAGTTCGAAATTGCACCCTCCTTGTACAAGGCATTTTGACGTCTCATCCACGAAGGAGAAAATAAGGTTCAGTTAACCGTTTGCAGGAAAAAAGCACATTTGTCGTGAAGACCTTTCGAAGCCCATATCTGACAAATTTCTAAGGAATTAATGGATTAAAAAAAATTATAACCGGACATTATTTCTGATTACTATATATATATATATATATATGAAACAGAATGTCGCCTCTAAGTGCTGACTTCCATGTCCACTTTTATATTTACACACGCTCTATCCCTGATATTGAGCACTTTATCCCATAAATATAGCACACTTTAAGACTATATTTCTTCATATATATATATATATATATATATATATATATATATATATATATATATATATATAGATATATTAAATAAAAACAGACCACTTTAAGGTTCCATGTAATAAATTATTTCACCACAGCCCTTTTAAAGCGCCTCGGATCATTAGACTTTATTTCCAAAGGTTGAAACGAAAAAACTTTCGTTCGGAAGTAAAGTCTGATGATCCGCGGTCCTTTAAAAGGGCTGTGGTGAAATAATTTATTACATGGAAGCTTAAAGTGGTCTGTTTTTATTTAAATTATTAGCTCTGATTTACATTGAACTCTCTGGATTTTATCCTCCTTGGGTCTACCCATACGGATTACCTCGTTTTTCGTAAACTATATATATATATATATATATAAAGTGGCTAAACGTTCCTAGCTTTTTCCTAATAGTGTAATTGTCGACTGCGATGAATGTGCTTTGTTCTGTAAGTGATATGTGTTCGGAATGAGAACCGAGTTCGAATTCAAGTCGGATTCATTCATTACATTCACTTACGTTCAAACACCCTTTGATAAGCTATGAATTCATCCTTCCTCCCCCCAATGGGTTGACTAATAAGACAGTCTAGGTCCTATAAGCTTGTTTGGCAACCAGTCATATGTGGTATTCGTCGGTTCCATAGATCTGCGCCCAAAGAGTTATGCCTTAGTCGCTAATGGGCGAAGTGACGCTGGACTGTCCTCTCCGGGGCGCAGGCCTGGTCAGTTTTTTTATGAGAGATCGCCGGTTGCTCATACAGCACTTGTCCCTTCTCTACGCCACCGATGTTGTCCAGGGGAAATGTAGAGTCCAATACAGCTTGGCACCGGTGTCGTCGCAGTAGTAGCCAGGACGAAGATAAACATAACATCGAAATGTCTTAGGGATTCGGGCTCCGGATTTGTCGCTAGGGTTTACTGTCAAAGTATTTCCCATGATTGGGTATAGCCGCAAGGCGGTGGAGGTATTAAATCAGAATTTCCCCTCACTTATCAACCAGTCAATCGCAAAAAGAAACCTCGTCAGGGAAAATCTTCTCCCTATCCAATTATGGATCGAGAGACATAATCGCTCAAGCGTGTATCAAGTATGGCACTTCACTGAGTGACTAAATTGTCGACTACCGGCCTATATTTAGAGAGTCATAAACAAGGAAACATTTTTAATTATCTTTTTGCAACATTTAATTTTATTCTGTCTCAACAAAAAGAAGTGCTATAGTCCTATTACGATGAAACACCGGTTCTTGTACGGTTATCGAAAAAAGTAACGTTGTGTCTGGTCAGCATCTAGAAATAGAAATACCAGGTTCTGTAAGCTTAGATGTGCGGGTGGTGTAATGGAGTTCTTTATATTCACTTACGCACATATACCAGTGGAAATGGTATGAATCCACTTCTTCTCCCCCATTTATAGGTTAATTAGTAGAACTAATTATTATTTTCATTAATCATTATTTTCTTCAACACATTCTTACAATCTAAAAATATTTTCTGGCTTTAAATAACCTGCAAGAGGTTGATAAGCCGTAAAAAACAAATCAATCAAGAAAATCCGACATTACTTTCGGAACAACCAGAAGAAGAAAAAGAAGAAGTTTTGCCATGTGAAACTGTCTTCATTTGATTTTTAATTGAACATTTTATCTAAAAAAAAAATTTAAAAAAAGAAAAGAAAAATAGCCGCTACGAACAGTGATTCCTTCACAGGATACATTTTATTCATTCGCAGCAGATGAGCCGAGATATTCGCGATGACTCGATATTGGCACTTAGATCTAAATATCTTCTTACACACATGTAAAAAGGGGAAAAGAATTAACAATGATTGTTCTTCTACGCCAGAAAATCACATTTGTTATCCCGGTAAAAAATGACAAATTTAGGATTTCCAGTAGGTTCATTTCTTTCTTTAATTATATTGTAATCACGACGGTTTTTCTCACCTGCGTGCCTATCAGACACAGCCTGATCACCTGTCAGAGTAACGATTGAATACGGGTAAATAGCGAAATCCCATCCCCAGCTGGGAATATCTCAGGTCAAACCTCCGTCTCGTCGGTCTGGTTTGATATTGAGTGTCAAACCTATTGTCATAATACTACAGATGTTAAGATTCTTTGATAATCTCCTTTCTTGATACCGTCTCATACTCTATAGAATTTTATTGATTTTTATTTAAAGATATTTTTCAAGAACGGTTCAATTTCTGAGAACTTATTACTTACAGCTGTTTTGGCCTTTGTGGAATCTAAGACTTGTTCAACGATATCCTGGACTTCTTCTCGGAGAGCAGAACCGAAGTAATTAGCGAATTTAGTAATCAATCTGCAGAGAAAATCAGAATAAAAGAATTATCAAAAATATTAAGAAATCAACATGATATAAGAAATAAAACAAACTAGTAATGATACCCACCGTTACGGGGGAGGAGGGTGCCATCCGGCATGTTATAAAAGAGCTTAAATTGTTTGTTAGATTTATAATATAAAAATGTCATTATTACTTGCCTCACCTTTATAGATGGCTTATTTTTATTTTATCCCAAGTTGTCATCTAAATGTTAAAGTGCTTGCTACTTTTACGGCAGAAAAATGTCTTTATTCGAATGATTAAGCAATTTAATTATAAAAGCTATCAACAAAACCTATCGCTTATTTATGATGATCACGCACTCGCATGCGCGAACGCACACACACACACGCACACACACACACACGCGCGCGCGCACACACACACACACGCACGCACAGAGAAAATTTGAAAACAAATAACAAAACAGTTATTTTTTCAATTGTATTTGTTGCTGAGTATTCAAATAGGTTCTATACATTAAACAAAAATTGAAAAGTTGGGCAGGGTATAAGGCACATACTGGTAGGCATATTTGAACAAAAAATGATATCATTTTAATGAAATATTTACGCAAACACCGTTCAACCACAAATAATTCTACTTAAGCAAAGCTGGAATTAATGCTTTTAAACACACGCCTTCGCCGATCTTTTTCGATCTATTATATCAAGCAGTATTTCGAGATTTGCTTAACCGGAAGCTCTCTCTGGTTGAACTGTCGTAGCACGCCAAGCTAAATGACGGTTCTGTATAGGTCGGAGAGCGCATATTTTCTACGAAATTTCTTGAAGATTCGGGCCGGTAAAAGTAATTAATATTGCTTAGTTAAAAGAACAGAACATTTACTCAAGTGTACCCATAAAAAATAACCTATAAACAGAAAATATATTAAATATTTATCGGATTTAACAGAGAGAGAGACAGAGAGACAGAGAAAGACAAACAGAGAGAGAGAGAGAGTAAACTTTCTGATTTCAGCGAGTTGATTTAGAAATACAACAGACACCAACGAATCTAATTATATATCTGTTCATTAAATACGACAGAGAAGGAAGATTTTATTATTAGTTTTTAAAAGTTTTACCAGCATCTTTACGTTTTCCTGCTTTTTAGGAGTAAGGAAGCACAAAAATCTTCCATATTTTTCATTATCCAAAGCATTTTCGGCCACTCTTATAGCCATTATCAAGGATGTTTTGTCCATTGAAAATTGCATTCATGCCTTGCTTGAGATGAAATGATTATATATATATATATATATATATATATATATATATATATATATATATATATATATATATAGTTGGATTGATGTGAGTTTGTGACCCTGGGTTTCACGCTATTTGCGATAGTCAGACTTGTCTAACGATCGCAAATATCGTGAAAACCAGGGTCACAATCTCACATCAAGTAAATATGTTAGCTCTATCACTGATATTGAGCGCTTTTCAATAAGCACCGTGCATATATAAATAATATATATAAAAATTACATATATATATATATATATATAATTCATCAGACATACAAATTCAAAAAGAAATCGGAAAATATAACTCCGGATATAACAAAAATTTTTTAGTGAGAGTGCATGTGTGAGAGTGAGAAACAAGTTTGTAAGTGATATGTATGAAAGCTTTAGAGAGAGGGCGTAATAGAAGAAAGAAGAACAGGAAAGGCCTAATGGTGAAGGTGGGGATTAAAATTTAAATTTTTAATTTTAATGTAAGTCAGCGAATCGGTAGCGAATTATGCATCAAAAAATAATTCCTATTTATCTGTATCTCACTCATTTAAACCGTTATTTAACTCCTCTTTTTAAAACTTTAGGCCTTCCAGTTCTTCTTTCTTCTATTACACCCCTCGCTAAAGCTTTTATACATTTCCCTTTCACACTTGTTCCCCACTCCCACACATAAACCCTCACTAAAATTTTATTTTTTATACCCGGAGTTATATTTTCCAATTTCTTTTAGAATTTGTAGGTCTGATGAATTGGATTGTGATTACAATTCCAATGTAATAAATTATAACCATGGAATATTAGTGTTTGAGCCTTTTATATTATATTCTTACTCTGTCGTGGACATTGAGTTCTACCTGGATTCTATCCTCTTGGAAATTTATATATATATATATATATATATATATATATATATATATATATATATATATATATATATATATATATATATGTGTGTGTGTGTGTGCATATGTATATTGACCACTAATATTATCTATCTATCTATCTATGTATCTATCTATCTATCTATCTATATATATATATATACATACACATTTTTCATATATATATATATATATAAACATATTTTTCTGTTGATCTCATATCCACTTACTTTTGTCTATTAGATCCGATCTTAATTCATTTAATTACGTTTCTATCTATCCCTCTCTATTTCTCTCTCTCTGTCTCTGTCTCTATCTCTCTCTCTCTCTATCTATCTATCTATCTCTTTCATATCTTTCTTTCTCTGGTTTAGTTTATGACTCTTTTTTTCACCATCATTTCATACATGCTTACCTTTGTTTCTATCTCTATCCTCGTCTATATTAGACTGTCCATATGAAAGTATTTTGTATTCATCAACTTGGTTTTCGGTTGCAACATTCTTTTGTGGACAACTAAGTCCCCAGCTTTTGTGCTGATGCGAAGTTATCCGGAGAACTCATATATAAAGCGTCTACTTTGCATTTATCGCAGCATCCATTGCCAATTCACTCACATTTCGGTCTACTCGTCAAACCTTAGTTGAGATAAAGAAAGGTTGCCCCTATTTTTTTTTCTCTCTCTCGTATACATTCAAATAAATCGGAGAGTTGTGCTGTGTAGTTCTACACCCAAACACCAGACAGAAGTTCATCATCATTTGCAGAATTTGTGTATAAAAAAAATAGTGCGTATCCAAATGCCAGTTTTATGACATGGAGGCTTTTATCTACAGTGGCATAGCCAATTAACTGAACACAAACACTACAATACTTACTCATGTTCAAATGGACTCATCTCCTTGCCATCAGCCAGAAGGACATTTTCGAATTCTTGAAGAGCGAGTTTCTCAAGTTCTTCAGTTGCCTTATTGACAAGGATTTCAAAGGCTGCAAAAGAAATTAATTTTTTTAAATAAACGAAACAAAATAAATCAATAAAACATATTTAAACATAGTATGCCAACATACTAATTTAAGTTCAGTTCGAAGAAATACATTTTTATTAGTTTTATCAAAACTCTTTTTCTCTTTAGATAGAATAAGTAGAGTTTAATTTTAAATAGCTGTGTAGTGATATCAGTGTCCGTCGATATTTTGTTAAAGGAAAAGTTCTTTAAGATGTTACAGAAATTGCTGTCTTGACGATTATCGCACCTCACAACAACCATGTCAAACGACCTTGACAAAGCAGGTCAGCTAAGCGGAGAGATGAATTAGTTTTTATCGGCAGAGCTGACAGGACAAAAACGCTCTCTATAAGACAGTGGTTCCTAACAAAAGTTAAACACACATAACGAGGAACCAAGAGAGACAAGAGACCGCCCAGCTCTTACGTGAAAGGGAAGACACACCCGTTAGACGGGTCATCCCTATAACTTGTTTCACTTATACTTCGCTCGTCTACAGCAGAATGTTACAATAGAATAAAAATTGTCTATTGCTACATTTTCTTGTAATGGATTTGTTTCGTTTTCCGGCCAAACAATTATTTTCCTTACATTGAGCACAGGTGCTCGACTTGAAGATGTTGCTTCAAGTCACCTCTTCAGCTGTTAGGAAATTTCCTAGCACCCACCGTCATATGGGAACTTTGATATTGCATAACAATTAAGTAATCTTTATTTCTAACAAGACTTAACCGTTTCTTAATACTTTGCTTAGATTTTAGAAGGCATCTTTCGCTATTCCAATGCGTATTTGGGTTACAGTGTTCCATTTCCTGTCGCCTATTTTAACATTCCGACTTTTAAAATATCCTCAAAATTGACTTACTAAATTTTAACACTGAAGTGGAACGAAATAAACAGCGTTTTCGCTTTAATTTATAAAAGAAAGTTAAAAATACAGTGCAAATGAAATAAGAAAAGAATTATTCAGCTTATATATATATATATATATATATATATATATATATATATTTTACTCTAGCAGATAAAGATTAATTTGAGGAGACACTTACCTTCTTTCTCTATCGCTGATTCGATAGAGAAGGCCTGGCAGGATGCAATAAGAAGGAAGGCAAGGAAAAACTTCATGATTATTTGTGCTGTTAAATAAAGAAGAAAAGAAGGCATATTGAAAATGGGAGAGTAAAAATCAGTTTTTCATGCAACAAGCATTTTCCTCACATACAGTTTTGTCTTTCATTCTATACTGAGGAAACAAAAAGAATAGATGCTCTCAATGGAATGGGTGGTTAATAAAAAAATAATTTTGTTTTGATTACTATGAAAAAATTAGTAATCAAATCAAAGCAAATAAGAATACCAACCCGACATGAAATTATGTCAGTACTTCATATATGTTTACATATATATATATATATATATATATATATATGTTTACAATATATGATGGAGCATGATCTCTAATATTGCGTTAAAATGCCACTCCATATTAAATTAATACTAAATTTTAAGTAATAGAATTTACCAATGTAAAAATAGTCACTAATCAATCTCATAAATAAAATTCAAACTGATAAAGATATCAACTTAATAATCACTTACTACTAGATGTAAACTTATATTTGAGAAAAAGTTTCTAGTGTTTTAATGTAAACTCTATATTTTTTAATCGACTATTTCACATTAAATCCCCAAAATGTCCGTAATAAGGTTTTTTAAAAAAAACTGTAACATATAATTAAGTGGCTTAGACTGTTTAAACTGAAAAATTTACGAAATCTCAAAGTAAAGAAAAAAACAACGCCTATTCCAATAGAAGTTAATGACACTTTTTTACAACTTCTTTCTCTTTTTTCTCTCTTTTTTTTCTCTCTTTTTCTTTTTTCTTTTTTCTTTATATACTTCTTTGTCCATCCCACTTCCTAATCAAGATATAACTTCCGTTAACAGATTTAAAGTGTCAATGTCTAGATTTCAGCGAAAATTTAAATTTGAAACAATAGAAATGTTACATCTAACTCAATGCTGTCTCTCTACCCCCCTACACTGCCCCCACTTCGTGAGTTTCCTTATTATTGCCCGTCATAAATGTGTAAATTTATTTTCATTTTTTCATTTCAACATTTGGAAATAAATCTGATGATCCACTGTCCTTTAAAAGGGCTGTGGTGAAATAATTTATTATATGGAACCTTAAAGCAATCTGTTTTTATTTAATATATATATATATATATATATATATATATATATATATATATATATATATATACCAGATGTTACAGTAAAATTGTCCAAATCGTGTAACAGCATAGGATAATTATCCATCCCACAAAATGTTTAATATGTAAGAAAACACTAACCTAATTGAATTTCTTTTCTCCAGGTTTTCAAATAAGATGTTTAGCCATCTTGACACAATTTGTCGTAAGAATCAATGAAAATCCCTTTGAGTTATTCAACTAGAAATAGAACAGGTTAAAATCGTTTTGTGTCAGCCTCACTCTC
Source organism: Acanthosepion esculentum (assembly GCA_964036315.1). Lineage (NCBI taxonomy): Eukaryota > Metazoa > Mollusca > Cephalopoda > Sepiida > Sepiidae > Acanthosepion > Acanthosepion esculentum. The sequence continues at coordinate 135,412,646 of OZ038485.1, forward strand.
TTCCCAACTGATCAATGATGAGGGTAAAAATATCAATTCGTTAAGAATGATTGATTTAAACCAAATTTTCGACCAGAGTCACCATAGCCATTGAGTTTGTGGAGAAGGTCAGCATGCCAAACCTTGTCAAACGCCTTCGAGATATCTAAAGTCAGAGATCGATCTACTCCGCTCTTATCTAAAGCCTAATAAGCTAATTCAATAAAACCGTTAAACATCTGCGGTTGATGTTGAGAAACCAAAGTAATATTGTTTATCCGAAAGATGGCCGAGGCGTAACCAATTCGATGTTTATTAGAGCCTCTAATACTTTGCCAAAAAAGTAAATGACTAATAGGAAGATAATTTGGGGGATCCGAAGGCTCACTAGAGTTCTTAAAGAGGAAGATTTCCAACATGCTGGAAAGGAAGAAGTAGCAAGTCATTTGTTGAAGAGTTTGAAATGAATTGGGGCAAGTTCAGAAGCACATTTCCCTCGAACAATTGCAGAGACATCATTAAAGTCAAAAAGCTTTGTGAGAATCTAGTTTGAAGAAAGGATAAAATAGCAAAACCTTGGCATTGATTTAGATTTATTGAGCAATTCCTAACAGTTAATGTTGACGGTTTGTAAAGTTTTATATCTTATCATGGCAAACATTACATTTCAAGAAGATTTCGGCTGACCAGGATCGAGCAATGATGTGTGAGGATTTATTTGTTAACGAATATTTTACACTCTGAAGCTAAGCTTCATTTAATGCAGAAACACAAGGGTGAACTGTGAAATGAATTTGCATACCATGTGGTCTGTTTATGTATATATGTGTATATATAAATGTAGGTTTTTGTGAGTTCGTATATGTAATATATGTGAATATATGTAATAGTAATATAAATACATATGCGAGTATAGGTATTTATAGGTATAGATCTGTTTTTTTATATATTTACATACACACACACACACACACACACACACATATATATGTATATATATATATATATATATATATATATATATATATATATATATATATATATATATAAGTATTCTAAGGGAAGGACTTAAAGTTCTTTTATTAACGTTTTATCTTATTTTCTCTTTTAATACTCTCTAATTACAATTGTGAAATTAAAATTTTTTATCATCTGGAGGTAATTTCATTTTAAATTGATAATTTAATTTTAATTTAAATATATTACTCTTTAACTATCAATATTGATAGTAAAATATTAAAATTAGAAATATTTGTTTTGATATTTAAACACTTAAGTCATCACCTAACGTTAAACATTAACTTTGAAATTTAAGGAAAAATTTAAATAGATATAAATATAAATATGTGTAAAGATTTGAAAATATACGTGTAAGTATTGATATATGAATATACATAGGTACCTGTGTATATCGATACATGTGTATGTGCCTATGTGTTTAATTGCACATGTAAATGAACGTATGTATATGTGAGATTTACATAAGCGTATGTGTGGTGTATACATATATATATATGATAAAACACAATCTTTAATATTGCTTTCAAACTGTTAGAGATGTTACCGTAACAATCATTTACAATATTAAAAGATTACTATCAGTACACTGTTATATTTTAAATAAATTTTTTTAATGTATTTTCTATGAATGTGTTTTTAAATATACTATTTAACTCATATTAAATCCCTAAATTATTTGTAAAGGAGTGAAATATTTAAATTGCTAGCAAGCATCAAATTAATTTCTTTGTTGATTTTTTAACATTTAAATTACTATCAAACATTAAAATCTGTTTCTTTACATAAATTGCTAAAAATATACCACCCCTCCTCTTCCTTAGTAAAACCTAATTACAGCTTCCCCCCTTCCCTTTAATATATCACTTCCGTTAAGTTAACCGATTAAATAGGTCAATGTCTGGACCTCTTCCCCTAATAATAAGTATGATAGATAGAAATATTAAAATAAACCCTCTCTAAACTCGACCATGTCTCTCACACCACTCCTCGCTACCCTCTCTATTAAATTACATAAACTTAATACTACCTGTCAAAAGTGTAAGTGTAATTTTAATTTCATTTTTCGTTTCACCTTTTGGAAGTGATGTCTGATGATCCAGCGTCCTTTAAAAGGGCTATCGTGAAATAAATTATTACAATGGAGCCTTAAAGTGGTCTGTTTTTCTTTAAATTATTAGCTCTGGATTTACATTGAGTTCTCAGGATTTCATCCCCCTTGGACTACCCATACGGATTACCATTTTTTTCGTAACTTATATATATATATATATATATATATATATATATATATATATATATATATATATATATAGGTTTAAGGTATGCCATATGAACTTAAAAATCTAAAAGTGCCAATTTTGGTTCAGTCATCAAGGAATCAAAGTTGCAAATGAATGAACAAAAAGTAGTTTATATAAAATAATAAAAGTTAAAAAACAACAACACAAAGTAATCAAATATAAGTTGGAGAGGAAAACTTACCGTCAGAGTACCGAGGCTGAAAATGAATGACTCCATGGAATATTTCGCCTATATATATAGCATCTTTGGATAACGCACGTGACTATAAACATTTGTAGAAGTTCCCAGGACATTCGAGAGATACCAAATCTATAGAGGTCGCAAAAGTGAAAGAGACAAAATTTTACTGATATGTGAAGTAGATAATACCTTTCTGTGCATGATCTATTTGTGTCACAATAGGCGTTTTTCTGTATGTTGCAAGCTCATTTTCAGACTCTCTAGCTAAGTAATCTGTAAAGAGGTGAATATTTCCATTTGTGAAAGAGGGGTTGAATCAAATGGAACTTATGTTAATAAAAACATATCACATTAAAGTGACAGCTGAATGTTTAGGACACATAACCGGACTTATTCAACCTCTGCAGCGAAGAAATCCTGAGAGAATTAGAAGTCTTACCAGGATTCATTATTAGCAGCCAGAATTTTAACAACATAAGATATACAGATGGCAATATTGATAACAGACACGGGAAGAAAACTACAAAAGCTCCTACAGAAGGTAGTGAAGGAAAATGAGAAGAACAAAATAAAACTCAATTACAAGAAGACAGAATGTATGGTTGTTAGCAAAAGGATGAGTCCAAAATGAAAATTGCAAATTACAGATAGCAAAATCAAACAAGTAAAAAATTTAAATATTTGGGAAGTGTTATAACAGAAAATGAAAAGTGTGGCACTGAAATCCGAAGACACATTGCCTTAGCGAAAAATGCCTTCCAAAAGCTAAGCAAAGTATTAAGAGACAGTAAAATTTTATTAGAAACAAAGAAAAGAGTCCTAAACTGTTACGTGATATCTGTCCTCCTATATGACAGTGAATGCCGGACAATCGCCCTAAAGATGAAGAACAAACTTTAAGCAACAGAAATGTGGTTTTACAGAAGGATGCTGAGGATACCACAGATCGAACATTTTAGAGAAAATGGAAATAAAAAGAAAACTTATACTTAACATCGGGAAGAGTCCGTTTAAAGTTCTAGGGCACATAATGAGGAAGGAGAGCTTGGCAAATCTGATACTCACAAGGACAGACTGAGGCAAGTGGGACAGAGGAAAGCTATGCATAACTTAGTGTTCTAGAGTAAATGTATGGGGAACGGGGTTTAGGAGAAATAACAAAAAGACAAAAATTATTAAAACCAGCAAAGAACAGGAAATTGTAGAGAGCCATGATCGTTTATGTCCTAAGGAGACAAAGCACATAAAGAAGAAGGGGGATGGGGAAAAGGGGCCTGAAGAATTTAACATCCACAGAACATATTGAAGGCAAGAAAGGAATGGAGAAATAGTTTTTAACATGTTTGATTGAATGGATGGCAGAACAAGGAAAATGAAGCATGGCAGAGTTAAATATTACCTCGGGCAACAAAAGGTAGGAAATTGTGGAGGGCCATGATTTTTATATTTTATTCCTAAATCACCATTACATGTGTATATTTGTTGAAAATAGATTGATCTGGGCGTGGCATAAGGGCCCAAAAAAGAGTTCGAGGTGACAAACAAACTCGCTTATATAGCGAGTTCGTCTGCAGAACTAAACTTCTAGCGATCACTCTACGGTAGCCGCAATTTTTACTAAGGTTACCGAGATGCAAAACTCCAAATAGAATAACAATGAAAAGTTTCTGTTTCCCTTATCTAGGATCGAAAACCGATCTCTTTCATTAGTGAGAACATATTTCTCACACGAGGGCGACAGCAAAGATTTGCTATTTTTAATTGCCAAACATTTGGGAAATAATCTTAGAACCAAATGGAGTAAGTTTTAAATTGATTAAGTGCCAGAAAATGACAAAGATTGTGGAGAGCCATGATTGCTAACGTCCTGAAGGAAGAAGGTACATGGAAGAAGTAGTAGAAACAGGTTGAAAATATGAAGTGTTTTATTCTGTTCTCAATGATCAAAGTTAATGTGCTCTTTCCCAGAAATTGTCTACTCATCATAGTTGCAGTATAAACCACAGGTGGGCTGTGTGGGTGTTGAACAAACACAAGTGTGCCTGAGCAGACATTTGCACCAGGAATTCGCTATTGGTCCTAGTAGACAGGTGTGGACGAATACGAGCAGCTAGAAAAGGAGGCTTGGTAAATGGTCAGTTCCTTTTTTCCGCTCCAGAACATATGGGACGCATCCCGTCTTGCTATATCTTTACAAGAGTCAGATCTGACAAAAATGGGGTATTGTTGCTAATATCTGGAGCTGCTCAATGCTCACTTTCCTTGAAATAATTTAAAAGCGTTTACGAGGCTTTGCAAGCGATTATTTATTTCCCACCCTACAACCTATATCCCACAGACGAAATGTTGCAAGTCATCGTAACCGAGAGTTAGAGAGTACTGGCACTCACCTAAATGGTATTCTCCTAGCCACCAGGTGCAGATTCCATTGATTGTCATAAAAACGAAGTTCGAGTCAAAATAGGGTCTACACTGCTATTCGTTAATAGCATATTGGAAAATGTGACGAAGTGCCATTTTTTAAATATGGTAGAATGTACACGACATAAGATTGTATTTTATGCAGGGTTATCTGGAAATTATCAATTTCGTTACCTATTCCAGCAGATATGAAGTATTCCCGATCCTACCTCTGTTATTATTATTATTATTATTATTATTATTATTATTATTATTATTATTATTATTGTTTATTATATATTATTATTAAGAATTTTATTCTATATCTTAAATCAGCGGTTACCAAAATCCTCAGTATAGGAAGGACATATCGTATATTTTACACATTATTGAGCAACAAAAAAAAGAATCAATTTTATAAATGAAAGAATAAAATTGAAATAAATAATTTGTTCTATTACCACAGTTTATAAACTGTATTATTTTAATTCCCCTTTGTTTGCCTATTTTTTAGTTTAGGTACCTTCTAGGTTGTTGCCGTTTTGACCACTTCCGGTCAGCCCTTCGCCAGAACCATTTACAATAAATGCATGACACCAGGTAACTGGTCGGTAGTTTCATTCTCCTAATCCTACGCTCAGTGTTACTATCACCGGTTCGTAAATTTTATTACCTTTTCTCCCTATATTTGCCTATTTTATTATCACGTCATTAATTGAACATTTGCTTTATGTAGCTAGCGGAACCAATCCCTCGCCCGGAAAGGAATGACATGAGCGACAGGTATCACCGGACTGTTATCTTGCGACTGTTTTTATCAAACATAAAATAACTCTCGAGACATGGAACGTTCGAACATTGAATAACTGCGGCCAGCTAGATAATGCAAAACGAGAAATGAACAGGATAAAAATCAACATCCTAGGTGTATGTGAAAGCAGATGGCCAAACAACGGAGTTTTTGTCAGCGACAAGCACAGGATTATTCATGCCGGCGGAGAGAAAAACGACAGAGGAGTAGGATTAATATTAGATAAAGCATTTAAGAAATGCGTTCTGGGATATTGTCAACTACCCGAAAGAATCCTGGTAGTCTAGTTGAAAGGAAAGCCTTTCATCATATCTATCATGATAGTGTTCGCACCGACAGCGCAAAGTAATGAAGAAGAAATAGATGATTTCCACCCAAAGCTGGACATTGCCAAGGCTCTTTGCAAATCACAGGAAGTTATCATTGTCATGGAGGCCCAAAGGCCAAAGAAGAAAGCGAGAAGGCTGGGGATAAAGCCGGAAAACGTGGAGAAAAATGGATTCAATGATACACAGTCAATGAACAAGTAATAGCCAACGCATGGTTCCAAGATCATCCGAGACGATTATGGACATGGAGGAACCTAGTAGGAGACACTAAAACCAAATAGACTACATAACTATCAACAAAAGATTCAGGAATGCAATTGTTCACTGCAAAAACCTACCCAAGTGCTGACTGCGGGAGCGATCATCACTCTGTTATATGTAAGGTAAGAGTGAAACTACGGATTCTGAAGAAGCCTAACGCAGCACCCAAGTTGCAATAAACAAACGCCTTAGCGACCCGTACCTGAAAGGAAAATATATGGAGAATGTGAAAAGAAGATACGAGGGACACAATGGAAACTCGAAATGGGAAGCACTAAGAGACGATTTAGTGAAGTCTGCCAACGAGGTCATTCCAAAGGAGAATAGACGAAAAAGAAAAAAAAACGAATGGATGACTGAGGATATTCTCGACATGATGCAAAGGAGACAGAATACTCTGGCACGATACGGAACAGAATACAGAAAATTACAGAATGAAATAAACCCCAAATGCAGACAGTCTAAACAAGGGTGGCTAAACAAAAATGTGTAGAATTACAGAGATTGAGTACCACCAACAAAGGAGATATGCACAAATAAGGCAACTAACAAGACAGAAGAAATGCTCGCCAACAGGCTGCTTAAAGTCAAAGGAAGGAACACTAATATTAGAGAAGGAGAAAAATTCTTCAACGCTGGAGCGAGTATATTGGTAAACTCTTCCACGACGAAAGGGACCAACCAGCAATACACAAAACTACCGTTGGACCTGAAATTCTAAAAACCAAAGTAGAAGCTGCACTGGCCATATTGGACAGAAACAAGGCGGCAGGGCCAGACGGAATTGTAAAGGAAATGCTGACAGCCTTAGAGGAATTTGGCATAGACAGGATCACAGAAATAATAAATGAAATATACAATCGTGGGAACATACCGGAAGATGTGAGCAGATCTATTTTCATATCACTGCCTGAGAAACGAGGCGCAAACGAATACGAATTCCACCGAACAATTAGCTTAAAGAGCCACGTAACAAAACTGATCATCCGTATTCTGGTGAATAGAGCGCGCAGCACTATCGGGCCAGCAATATGACAAGAACAGTGAGGGTTCGTTAAAGACACCGGAACAGGGAACGCAATATTCATGCTCAGAATGTTATCAGAAAGAGCAATACAAATGCAGAAGAACGTGTACGTATGTTTCATAAAATACGCAAAGGCGTTCGACAAAGTACGTCATACTGATCAGCTGGAACTGCTCAGAAACCTTTGATATATTCGGGAAATATATTAGAATAATCATGAACCTATAATGGTAGCAAACGGCATGCATGCTCATTGAGAATGTGTTCAGTGAATATACAAAAATAGAAAACGGCGTAAGGCAAGAATGTGTCTTCTCACCGGAATTATTCAACCTATACAGCGAGGCAATTCTAAGAGAATTGGAGATCCTACAGGGATTCAGCATTGGCGGCAGTAAATATAATACCTAGATGACACAGTACTGATAGCAGAGACGGAAAAGAAACTAAAAAATACTCCTACAGAAGGTAACGAGGGAAAGTGAGAAGGAGGGACTGACCATAAACTACAAGAAGATAGAATGCATGGTCATCGGTAAAAAGATGAGCCTGAAATGCAATTTGCAAGTTGAGGACACTAAAATCAAGCATGTGCGGAAATTTAAATATCTGGGAAGTGTTTCGACGGAGGACGGTAAGTGCGACGCTGAGATCCGAAGACGGATTGGGATGGCCAAGGATGCATTCCAAAATCTGGACAGAGTATTGCGTGACAAAAAAAGAGTACTGAGCTGCTACATGATATCTGTCCTCCTATACGACAGCGAATGTTGGACGGTCTCCTCAAAGATGAAGAAGAGACTCGAGGCAGCGGAGATGTGGTTCTACAGAATGATGCTAAAGTTATCATGGAGCCAGCGTGTGAGCAACGATGAGGTCTTGGAGAGGGTGCAGACAAGGAGGAAGCTTATACTTAACATAAGGAAGAGGCAGATGAAATTTATGGGACACGTAATGAGAAAGGGGGACCTGGAGAATCTGATACTCACAGGTCGAATAGAGGGAAAAAGAGACAACTGGCGGGCTTAAGCGTGTTGATGCCAGAATGTGGTCTGGGGGAGTTGGCAGAGGCACGAAACTTATTGAAATCCACAAGGGATAGGGGGGAGTGGAGAGCCATGATCGCCTACATCCTGAAAGGACACGGCATATAAAAAGAAGTAAGAATTTTATACGTTTATTTTACGTAGTGTTTGTATCTCTTCGTATAGAATCCTTTCAACACGTGTCCACTGTTCACTAACACTGTCGCAAAATGGCATCTTCATTTAATTCCTTAACCGCGAACTCACCGCAGGATTGGAATGTATTCTTGTAGCAAACTTTATACATATCTATGTAAACGAATTATTCGCTACCTTTCTTTAGCTATTTAGGTTAATGGTCTTAGTTTTATGTTCTAGATTCTGGCTACTTTTGTCATATTTCTCGTTATCCCTGTTTGCTTGTAATTTCAGATTAATTAGTCTTATATGAATGTATTTCTTTTTTAGTTTTACTCTTTGGGTTATTAATAAACTTGCTGGTGAACAGGACTTAAAATGAAAATTTAAAATAAAAGGAACCATGGGGCAGCAAGTTTTAAATTTTTAAGGTTTGTCAAAAGCATTTTCTATTTCCACATCCCTTTACTCAAAAGCTTATTTCAGGTCTTTCCTTTTTTCTTTTATTCAACCCCAGTCAAGACGAGTTCACAATCCTCTGCTAATTGTGATCTCCACAACCTTTCCAATAGCTGTATAATACACACCTCCTCAGGGTTGCAATACCAGTTTTGAATTCATTTTTTCTTTCTCCTAGACTGGCTGCCAACCAGAGCTAGAGAAACCAATCTATCCTGTTATTTAAACCATATCTGGGTCTAGAAGATATAGATTCATGCCTTTCACAGGGCTATTTGGGTGAAAGTGAATGCAACAACCTTTACTTTCAGAAACGCTAACTCTTACACCACCCGCACATTTCCTGTGCCCATTTAAAGTATATTTGTGACTTTACAATATCATTGATATTAGATACTATGACGAATAGGTAACTGTAAGTTTTGTTTCTGATATTATAAGGACGGACACAAGAATTGAGATTCTAAGATATTATTTTAAACTAGACTACATAGCTACTGAAACTGTTGACAGAATTTAGGAAATGTCAGAAAATTAAACAATATCTGAACGTACTGACATCCCCACAAAAAAACTGTTACATTCGTTTTATGAGTGGCAAATTTGTTCCTTGTAATAAGGCACAGAATTAGACGAATTTCAGTTTGAAATTATGATGCTTGAAAATGAAAGACGAAGAGTACCTGACCACCAGCATGGAGAAAATGAATCATCGGAAGATATGAGAGAGAGACAGAGAGAGAGAGAGAGAGAGAGAGACAGACAGACAGACAGACAGACAGACAGACAGACAGACAGACAGACAGACAGACAGAGACAGAGACAGAGAGCGACTGAGAAGGAGAGCAAGCGAGAGAGGGAAATAGTGTGTAAGTGAGAGAGCGAGTGAAAGAGAGAGAGATCAAGTGAGAGAGCGTGAGAGAGAAAGTGTAAGTGAGAGAGCGAGAGAGAGTGAGAGAGCGAGAGACAGACAAAGAACGACTGAAAAAGAGAACGAGCAAAAGAGCGCAAGAGAATGCGAGAGAAAGAGAGAGAGCAAGGGAGAAAGCGAGAAAGAGAAAGAGAGTGTAAGAGAGGATGAAAACGATAGAAATAGCGAGCGGGAAAGAGAAAAAAGCGAGAGGAGCGGGAGAGAGAGAAAGAGACAGATAGTGATAACGAGCGGGAGAGTCGCAAGAGAGTGCGAGAGAGATTGGGTGCGAGAGAGATGAGAGAGAACAAAGGAGAAAGAGAGCAAGAGAAAGAGAAAGAGAGGGAGGGAGAAGGCGATAGAAAGATCGATAGAGAAAGAGACAGAGAGAGATAGAGAGTTGGAGATAGAGCGAGAGAAAGCGACGAAGAGACAGAAAGAACGCGTAAGAGGAGCGTGCTGGGAAATCTGTCCCTTTTTTCTCGCATCAAGGGTTGAGGTTAAAAAATTGCGACAAAACGCGAGTAAAAACAACAAGATTAGAGCGGATAAACTCTCTCTTTTAGGCGCGGATGAATAAAGAAAAAAAAAACTCCTGCTCTGTGTGTGACAATAAAAAAAGAAAGTGTTTATTCACATATACAGAAAAAAAGGGTAAGAGGATAAAGACAATTAGGAGTGAAAGAAAGGGTGAAGAAAAAGTCCTTTAAGGGAAAAGAAAATGTTCATAACAGAAAAAAGGCTTGCTCAAAATATTTCTCTGGGCGCCTAAAAGTTTTTTCAAGTGAGTAGAATTTTGTTACGGTTTAGAAACGCTCACTGTTCTTGTAGAGTAGGAAAATTGTTGGTAGATATAGGAATCTTGCAGTTGAGTGAGTTCGTAGGTCGACGAGAAAGTCTGGTAGTTGTAAGGAAGGCAGCTTTCAAATGGTTTTTAGTAGTGGGCTGACGGTCTATCTTTCCAGCCCAACAGAATTTCTTCTTTGGATGAAAGTAGTTCTGAAATTCACTGGTGCTTTCTATCGTCGACCTTACAGACGGTGGGCCGAATTCTCACTGACAAATAGGCGTAGATTCTCCAAATTTATGGAGATTTGTTAAGCTCAGAAGGATCGGGGACTTTTCCCTCCAAAATCGTTATACAAATTTCCTGGTCCCTCCATTGGTCAGAAAATATATTCTTATCTCTGATAAGAATCAAGGCCTTGGGAGCCGGTTTTCAAAGTAAAAAGAGGTTGGAGTGAGGATAGAAAAAATAATGTGAGAATGTGAATTTGTAAAATATTGTTCTCAAATTAAATTTTAACAAGCGAGCGAGAGAGAGAGAGAGAGAGAGAGAGAGAGAGAGAGAGAGAGAAAGAGAGAAGAGAATAAGTAACCAGGAGAGAAAAAAAAGAGAGAGAGAGCAAGTGAGAAGCGAGAAAGAGAGAATGATAGCGAGAGAGAACTAGAAAGAGAGAGGGAGAAAGTGAGAATTACATAAATGTTAAAAAGTAGAAAAATTTTCAAAACTAGAAAACAACCATTGCAGCCGACAACCAGTGACGTTCCTGTTCGTATCTTCATAACAGCATTTCTTTGACTGCGATGAATCTTCAATGTTTTCGATTATTTCCTTCTTATTGTCTCTTGCTTATTCCTTTGACACCGCGATAAAAAAATAAAAATAAAATTTAATAAAAAAGAAACTAATAACGGAAATTAACCAATTTTGAAAGTGTGCATTGTATTAAAATTTTAAACTATTTATCTTGTAATTTTAAAAGTGAGAGGAGGAAGAGGGTGAGAGAGAGAGACAGCGATAGAAAATTAGATGGAAACAGAAAGAGAGAGAGTGAGTGATAGACAGAGCGAGAGAGCGAGAGAAATATACAGAGAGAGCCTGCAAGAGAGAGCGAGAGAAAGAGAGAGAAAGTGCTAGACCAAGACAGAAAGAAAGAGAGAGAGAGTGAAAAAGCGAGAAAGAATGATAGCGACAGAGAAAGAGAGAGAGAGAGAGAAAGAGAGAGAGATATTTTATTAAAGATATTTTTTAAATTTCATGCTATTAAATTTTCGAATATCCTAAAACAATACCAAAGAAAGTTATTTGGTTTCGTTTACGTCATTTTTCTGTTTTCAACAAAAATCTTAGATTTCGTTTCTTCACATCAATATTTTCTCATTGTACCTGTTTACTACAAAAATCCTTGAATTAAATATGAACGAAATATAAATATGAACAGAATCTGATTCAATAAAAAAACTATGATTCATTCTAGATTCAAACTAAAATAGTTTCATTCGCTTACAGTCACAACTCAAAGAATCACAGGTTCTCATATGACTACCGGAGTTAAGCAATATCGAACTGGGTCACTACCTAGATGGGTGACCGCTTGCGAATACCCGGTGCTGTAAGCTTGGATGTGCGGGTGGTGTAATAGATAATGACCCGAAATTGGAGAGCCGTGTTCCAATTCCAGTCGAGATTGTTATATACGCTTACGCGCAAATAAATCTTAAATCATTTCATTCAACCTTTCTCCATTACTTGACTTTCAGTCACTCTACAGTAATTTCATCCGCCCATCATTCACTACATTTGGCTCATTTAAACTTCATTCTGCGCTATCATTCAATCATTTCATTCAACCTTCCTACACATCTTTATGTGGAGAAGCAGATAGAAATGATTTTTATTTACATAATATTAAAAAAATAAATAAACTCATGTCTCATGACAAAAATATAGAATGAAAATATTAGTATGGGAAGCACCCCCCTTTCCTACGGTTAAATGTGGCAGCAAAGCAAAGTTAAGGGATTGAAAAGGACGATGGAAACGTGTAGGAAAATAAAATAAAAACTAAAAACCACACGAAATGATTGCTCTAGAGAACTTTGGCTTCTGTCACCTAAAGAGGTGTGGAACGGGGAATGAAAACAGAAAATGATAGGGACTAAAAAAAGTTAAACGGGCCAACGACCATTCATTCCCTAGATAAATTAACCAATTTTTTGGGAAAAGAGACACAAAAACTTCTACCATAACTTGATAGGTCGGCCATGCTTTCCCTGGAAGAACAATTCAGTCACAAAGCTCGAGATGCCACTCGTGGTTAACACCATTCACTTGAAACAGGCGTGTTACAGTCATCCACCTTTCAGCAATGTCCCCGGAAGAAAGCCTCTCCCTTTCAACTCGGATCTTGAACTTCAGCTGGTGCTTGAAGATCGCAACCAGGTGTGGCAAGAAAAGAAGCACAGAGTGCTTCAACCTGTCCATCAACGAGCTCACATTGCTACAAAGAGAACTGGCATCAAGGGCAAAGAATTGTCAATGCAGCATGCAAAATATGTAGCTATCAATAAGTTCGCACAGCGGGCGTATGTCTGAGCAGTGAAAGAAAGCGTGCTCAATGGACTCTTCCGTTCTATCACACCGGACGCATTCTGGCGAAGCGACCATTCCCGCTGCGAAAAACGTTTTGCCGACCCAGGGTGCGTTCCAATTCATCAGACCCTTGAGTGAGGCATTTCATCTCGAGCGTCCAAGGTCATATGGAGCGAAACCCCCGCCCACGTCAGACCGAGCACCTCGATCAAATAGTCTTGAATGCTTCGCCTTACTAACACCTCTCTCGACAATGGCTGGATCTCAGAAAGGTCAGCCTGTATCGAGACAGAACATTCAGTGCATGACGGCATTCTCAATAGAATGTCCACTCTTCTAGGGACAAAAGGCAGGCGTTCCCTCAACAAAGAGTAGGCTCCTCAAAGGCGGAAAAGCTGTTTGGGCATCCTTCTTCCAGAAGGTGCCATTCCCATCATCCTGTGTACACATCCGGCTCAGGAAGTGCTGTCGTAAATTAAACGAACCCAACCGTAAGCGGACAAAGTTATCGCGTTTTATCTTAGCCCCTGTCACAGTCTCATACGTCCGGATTTCTCTTATGACTTTGTCGATCTCAGCAATGCTCTTTACAAGCGTAGAAACGTCGTCGGAGGGTACATAGAGCAAATGCGAGAGGGACCAGCCCTGACGAATGTATCTGGACAAACTGAAGGGTTCCGATCTTACCCCATTCATTTCTAACATAGCGCCGCGACTCGCGTTTAAGAGACGAAAGTTTTGTTCAAACCCGGCCGCTGACAAATCAATCTACAAGAAACGATGGTCCATGCTATCAAAGTCCTTCGACTGATCCAAATTGATCGACGCGGCATCTCCGTCAACTTTCTTAATGATCGTACGAATCAAATGAACGCTATCTTGGATCGCTCGACCCTTTACAGCAGAAGTTGTTCAGGGGATACATGACCGTTGAGCACAACCCGCAGACGGCTCGCCAGGACATTGACCCAAATCTTTAATTCTGCCTTCAACATTATTAAGGACTGAAAGTTACCAATCCCCTCCCCTGAATGCTTGTTCTTGCGCTGAAGTTTCACCACATCTCTGATGAAACGTCGGAGAATTGTCACCTGTTCCACCCAGTGGTTAAAGAGAATTACCAGCAAGGGGAATAACATAGGCAACAGCCTCAAGTACAATTCGTAGGACAAATCCTCGATGCCCGGAGTCTTATCCTTCACGGCCTTCTTCAGTTCTTTCCAGATTTCGACGTTTCAGCGTTTCGACGATATCACAAACTGATCGATTCGCAGAATGAAGGCTTCCCGCTCCCCACAGTCTTTGGGCGCATAACCCCCAATGATTTGGAATGCTTTCTCAGTTATAGAAAGATCCAGCACGCACAACCTACCCACTGGATCAGGAAAAAACGGCATCCAAAGAACAAAATACTAGCCAGCAAACACCTCTCGAACGTTTATCAAAATATGCTGAGAAGAGGTGGAACACACTCAACTGCTTGCAATAGGGTGGGTTTCCTGTTTACAGCAGATAGTGACACCGAGGCGTTGGAGCTCGCGAGGAAGACGAGCCCGTTTAAACTCGGGCCTCAACCCTCGGCCATTCAAGCTTGCTAACCAGATAGACATGTTCAATACTTACTGACGTTTCACAACCAAAACGAATATGCGTTTGGTCAAGACACCGACGGCCTGTTCCATGGCGGCTTGGTCTATTTCAGTTTTAATGGTGCCATCTGGGGACAGCCCACCGATGTCGCTTACTGCTCTATAAAGGGACGAGAGGCATGAAAACAGAGATCCGTCCAGAACAAAACTGTTTCAATTCGTTAACTGAGTCCTTCCCCATGACAGCCAGTGGGGTGGGTATATTGATGGAAGAATTGGCCTCCCACAGCATTGATCAAATCTTAGGTGTGTCCGGGTGAGCTCGCACAACCGTTAAAACTCTCTTGGCCACAGGGAAATTCCCGAGTTCTTCCACACATTTGTTTTCAACTTTCTTAAAGTTTTTTAGGACCCCCTTCGGTCCCTCATACAGTGTGGCTGTAAATTTTACTGTTCCAGGATATCTTGGGCAACACGACAGACTTCTTACTCCAGAGTGGAATCGGATTTTTGGTTCTTGTATTTTCTTTTGTGGAGGCTCCTCTTCGGAACAGCCTAAAGAGTTTCTAGGTTTTTGTTTGTTGCCTGTAGTGGTAGTGATGATGAAGATGGTGGGGTGGTAGAGTGGGATTGGTCATTGGATTGGGTGATCGGGGAGGAGAATTGTTTTTGGTTGTGAGAAATAGGGGACAAGTTTGGATGGTGTGGAATGGGAGATAAGGATGGAGGTTTTTTTCAATTTGTTTCATGTTTTTTGGAGTTGTCACAAGTGATAAATCTGTATTATTCTTATCCTTAGGAGGAAGAAAATTGGTTGGAGGAGGTGGATACCCACCTACTGGTTTGTTTTTAAAATTCTTCTTTTCCAAATCTTTTTTTTTATTATTATTAACTTTTCCGTTTTTTTCTTTGTTAGGGTTGACCCTGGTCACACGATTCTTGATTGAATCGGCAAAGGTCTTTGCCAATGTTGCCGTGCATTTTAGTTACAGTACATTCACTTTTGGTGTTGACTTCAGCAGAGGGGAGCGTTGGGTCCTCTGTTTCTTTGTTCAGACGATCACTTGGTCTGTTTTAGTAGGTTAAACCACTGGAATACCTCAATTAGTGCGGCTAATGTGTAGATTAAAGATACGCACTAATCGAAAATGCATTAATCGAATATAATAACTGATGTAATTTGCACTTAAAATTTTAGTCTCATTGACAATTAATTTCTAATTTGCATACTATTTAATTAAAATATAGGTACATATAAGATGATACAATAAAAATCCTTTGAATTAATGTTTATTAATCTGATTTTTATGAAGCATCTATTTAGAGTGTTGGCTATATGATATTCTTCTTTTCGTCATATAATTGGCGGTACTGAGAAATCCCCTCTTCAGATTTTCAAAATATATCATAATCATTAATATTTTAACCTGAATATTTCATTTATAATATTTCCATAGTAAATGCATACATCTTGTATATTTCGATATTTTTAATAAATGTAAATTTCTGTATCCAATTAAATCGTCCATTTTTTTACCAAAAGATCGGAAATTTCCTTTTAAGATCTTTATAATAAACATGAAAAAATTAAAATATTTCAAAAAATGTAATAGAGACAAATATTCAAATATGTATTTTTATTATCGGCTTATGTATTAAATTTATCTGTAACCGTCCATTTTTAAATACTGCTGTAATTTCTTAGATAACGTAATACTTGAAAAACAAAATAGTTACCGATTTTCTATTTTAGAATATTTCTAATTAATAGGTAACTATAAAAAAAATCAGTTTTCAATTACTATAGTTAAGTTGAATAATGTTGTACCACACTAATCGAGTATTATCGATACACTAATCAAATTTTGATATATAAAAAGTTACATTATATTTTGGGGTAAGAATTCACCATTTTGGTTTGGTAATCTTTTTTGTGTTTTTTGTTTTTGCTAGAACAGTCTGTGGAGAGGTGTCCAGTATCCCTGCAGTGCCAACACGTTGATCTTCTTCCAAACGCAATGCCAGGAAGTTTCTGACCATTTACCTCTATCCAGTTGGGTATGGGATAGAAGGTATCTTTATTTAGCACAGGAATGAACTGCCATTCCCACCTAATTTTGTTTGGGTTCATGTCCATGGTGTCACCATATTGTAACAGGAATAACCCAACTTGCTGTCCTAAAATGAAATTTGAGATTTCGAAGACGGTCACCTTTGTTCTCCTCTGTCTTTGGTATTCTACACATATTATACAGTCTTTCTTTTGGCAACGCAGTTTTCTGAGGTAGGTAAGAGTATATCGCTCATTGTATAGTCTCTTTCCTCTTATGATCTGTAATTTATACGCTCATGGCAATTTTTTTTTTGATGTAATCCTTTGAGGACTTGATTATGCTGTTGTGTTTTCCTCTACAACAAACAGTGAGACGATTTTTTCCACAAGTCTTAACTGATTGGTTTCTCCCATCAACCTCTTTGGTGTAACCAGATGGGTCTATTGTCTCGCTTGTCTTTTAAACTTCTCCACGTCTATTAAGCATGTTGGTGGTGTAGTCCATGTAGATTTAATTCCGGTGATGATTCTTTTGTCTCTGTTATAGGAGAAACTATCTTCATTACGGTCTTCTTAGATATACCATTTTGATGGTTCTTATCCGGGCTCTTTTTCTGGGGTCTTGAAAAGGGGCCTTGACTGCATTACAAACGTTCATCTCGTTCATTCTGGACAAGATTAGAATTGGTAAATTCCTTGAGGCTGGCAAAAAGTTTGTAATAGCAAAGAATGATTGTACTTTTTGCTTCCGGAGATTATTCAGTACTTTATCCAAATTCAGGACAGAAACATGACAATAAATAGTGACGTTAATAAACTCATCCACAACGAAAAAGACAATCCGAGTGAGAATAGATATTTATTTTGTAAAAATTACAAAATTGGGGCAAAAGGCCGAAGGGGAAGTAGGGAAAGGTCAGTCTTCACTGAATATCCTAGTCCTAGTTAATTACGGTCCACTCTTTCAATACAATATACTCAATCATCACAAGAACTTGTCCATCACCTCCCAATCTTACATGTACCACGATACCACATAGCCACAAGGGATATACGAAAAAAGTCATGATGTAAAAATTTATAATGTTTATAAAATCTCTTAATTTACAATTTTCTTTTTTTTTTAAATATATAAAACTTCATAAAACAAGAAATGATGGGGGGGAGGTAAAGAACCCGAAAACAAAGAGAGAGACCCACTTTATTCTGCCATTCGACAGAATCAAGCAGGACATTCACTAATCGAGTCGGGAATGGATAAATTAAACGTTGGAGTTGGTAAAGACAAAGTGTGACGCAGCCGAGATGAAAAGAACGGGACAAAAATAAAGTGGGGAGTTTGGGAATCTTGACATGGATCATAACAAAAGAGAATGAGAACAACACTTATTCACATTAACTTGGAAAACAAAAAAAAACAGTTTAACTTAATCAGAAGAGGGTTCGCAGCATACCGCTCCGTTGTGCTGAAAGGGACTTAAAAAATCATGGGTAGCCCCATTCACGGGAACCAGGCCCACCATAGATACCCACCATTCGCTGAAATCTGTCGATATCAAAAGCATTCTATCAGATTTGATTTTCATCATGAGCTTATGCCCAAAGAATCCAACCAGATCCTGATGGGAATAACGCTCATATCGCAAGATTTCCTCCATTCGCGATGTCCATACCATCATTCTCGCCACGGCTAGCAACGTGAGAAATACCATTCGTTTCACCCAGGAGAACGGGGGCGACACACTGTCACAGGCGTACACGAGATCAATAGACACAATCTGATCGAGAGCAATACGAGCCATCAACTCGCCGACATAGTCCCAGAAAAGGCGCATCTGAGGACAACGGTAGAAGGCGTGCGAAGCCGTTTCTTCTAAGCCAAGGTCACACCGATGACAAACGCGCAAATCCACCCGTCTCCATCTAAAGGCTACGTCATTGAGACAGAGCACGTTCCGAATCAATCACCAAGTAAGCAAAAACTCAAAACCGGATACTGACAAGACGAGTCGGCCACAAAGCGGGTCTTTCGCGACTCCCTCCACTAATTTATGATACAATAGCTTTCACAGAGGAAAATCGGCAGCTTCGCGGGCCTACGACGGCGCTTAACCCAAGAAATGGGAGGAGTGATAGTAAGACTAGGGAAGGCGCCACTAACACTCCCTTCTAAAATCGAGTCCTCTGTCAAAACGCGGAGTAGTAAAGCCATCTCAAGGCGTGTCGATGACTCACCAAGTGTGGCAATCCCAGCCCCACCCCATTACACGGATGCTGGACACAGACTTCTTTACGTACCTTCTGCTTGCGACCACCCCGCAAGAAAATGGACAACAAATGCTTTAACGCCTCCCTACAGTCCTTACAAAGAGGAAGTACAGCCAGGATGAGAGGAAAGACGTAAGCAGCACACACCCCAGCCCTACACTTCAAGGACAGCCGCCTTCGGAGCAAGTCCCGACCGACGCTCCGACCTTTGCCTGTACTTCTGAACAATTGTTCTCTAGTTGGAGTCCGGACCTGAACCACACTCCAAGAAAGTGGACGGGTCCATCAGTCCAACCAAAGGGTCCCGGAAGAGCGACCCCATTCCAGGCACCTAATCGTAAGCCGGAAGACTTGTTGCAGTTTATATTGGCCTCCGTGATCTTTGCTACCATTTAAGCATCTTCTGTTACACCTCTATGCCCCTACGGCACGACACGAAAAATGGATACGTCATCGCCCTGTCCCTTAGCCGGAGAAGGAGGGACTCCAACACCAAAAGCATAAAGTAAAGGCGACAGCGGACAACACTGTGGAACTGACTGTAACGGCGCAAAAGAGTACGACCGTTTTCCGGTCACCTGTACCACAGCACTGGGAGAGCTATACAAGAGGCTGACCCACTTGCAGAAGTCGGGCTTTAATCCGGCGGCCTGCAGGACAACAGTCAGGTATTGATGGTTGACCCAGTCGAATGTGCAGATCAGATGCAGGTTGCTTTGAAGTGTTCGTCCCCTCACAGCATAATCTGTTCAGGCCCCAACAAGCTCGCGATAACTGACTGCAAACGTACCGTCAGGATACCGGCCAAAACTTTTAACTCTGTGTTTAGCAGAATTATGGGCCTGTCATCGTCTAAATCCCGCCCACCACCTTTGCCCTTTTTCAACAGCGTAATCATGCCCCTGGAAATCCGATGGTGGATGGACCCCAGTTGTTGAACACAAAAGTCAAAATCGGAACAAAGATGTGCGAAGGCCTCAAGTACAATTCGTAGGGCAGACCATCAAGTCCCGGAGACTTGCCACTGCCGACCCTCTTCAATGCCAAGTGAACTTCGCCCTCTGTGATTTCACATTCGCAGCTAGCCAAATAGCTGCGAAACTCATCTCAACTGAAACCAAGATACTTGGTAAAACGCTTTCGAAATGCCACAGAAACATCTCCCACATGATCTTGGTTGACCTCAGAGTACGCCCCTCCAGGTTATTGACTTCGGAACGTCAACTCATCTCTTCCTTGCACAATTCTGAGTCCATATTCACAGCTTCATTAGACATGTTGTTCAACCTATGTCTAATTACCTGACCGTGGTAGCGCTTGCTAACCTCACGCTCCAGGGCCTGTCTAGATAGTGCTATCTCTAGGGAAACCCCAGCCTCTACCCAGGACATAGTATTCTCCAGAGTCTCCACCATGTTAGCATTCTCTGGTTCTTCCACCCTGTGCTGCTCTGGTATATTATTGAGCCTATAGCGCCGGATTCTTGGTTGGACACAACTTTGCCAGGTGTCCGGCGGCACCACAAGCCTAGGCAGTGGTGGCTGCGGCCTTCAACAACGACAAAGATGTTTCAGCCGCCGCAGGTGATCACGTTGGTGGTCTCATTAAATTTGGGTCGAGTCAATGTCACTAGGATTTCAAAATCACTGGTGGCAATGCCCGACTTACTCTTGATACAGGACCCCCTCCACCGGACTGCAATCCGAGAAGAAGGTCCCAAATTGTCGTCCGTGTTGCCAAAGGCTCTTTTTCCTGGGGTGCCCCCGCCATAGCGGAGTTGAATTCCTCTGATGACACAAAACAAAAACCAGTTGGTAAACAAGTAAAAAATAACACCGAGAGAAATAAAACTGTTACAGGTAGCACAACAATTAAAAGCAAAAAAATATGATTCACACGAGACCGAACAAGTCTACACTAAGTGCACTCATCCATTTAGATTCAAATCTAGTTGAAATGCAAATATGGATCAGGAATCCCAGTGGTATAGGAATTCAAATTTGAATCCCCCTACCCCAATTTCTCGACAAAACAAAGAGATGCCTGCTGGGATCTTTCTTGGCCAATAAGTTAGGCCACTTCTCGGTCTCATCTGACTCAGTTCTACCGATTGCTTCTCAATATCCCCTTTTGTGTGTTAACACCAATTCTTTTTGTCGTATTACTGTTGTTTTGCCTTTGCCTTATTTTTTGCCCTGTTCTTTTCTGTTCTTTCTCTTGTTATTGTTTATTGCAAACTTTGTCAATTCTGTTTGTTGGGCAATTACATTTAACCAGGGCGAATTACTCTACAGGAAATCATTTTAAATTAATTATAGGGCCTAATATTTAAACTCTATGTAAATAGCAATTATATTCTGGGCAAAACATTTCATCAGAAAATTGACAACTGAGAGGAAAAAAGTTTATGTGTAAGCAAGTTTTATCCTCAAAATATTAGTATCATTATTAAGAATAATGGTTCTGATATAAAATTGTAATTGTGCTTAATCTATAGAACCAGAGATATTTGAGAAATGTGATAGTATGAAAAGTTGTTTACCTGTAAACAAAGAAAAATATTCACTACTGTTTGAATTAGAAATAAAGAAATAGGCGAAAATGATATTTTAAACAGCTTCCAAAAATTAAAAAAAAATATTAGTACTTATTTAATACACGATGATTTAAAATATTTCCATTATTTTCAGAGTTCAGAAACGCTTACGCGGCCTTGTAAGCAGTGAATTATTTTTCAACATACAATGATTTCCCCCACTAGGTGCAACGTCGTAAACCTCCCGCTAGTCTATCGCTATTTCCATGGAAAATGTTCTGCCGAATTACATTCCTTAGTTTCACCAATTCAGACAGTTGCAACTAAGGTCCGCCATGTCATGTAGACAGGGTTGAATCATCCTTAATTCATGAAAGGGATTTCCATTTGTAAGAAGGGATTTCCATTCGGACAGCATCTTCCAAAGAACCGCTGCTTTGTGGAACACACTCCCTAGGGGATGCTCCTCCGAAAACCTCAATCTAGGATGAATCTTTACCTATCGTACGTACCTTCATAATCTGAACTTTCATTTCGCCCTCCTACACTCTTAGAAACCCTTCATTTAGGAAACCTCTGCTTTGAGTGGCTCTTGGGGCTTATATTAAACATTCATTACACTACTGGACAGAGATAAACCATCTTTAAAATGATGATAAGCTGCATCTGGAGAAGCGGAAGTATAATGTCGATCATGTGAGTTCATTTTAGTGCGAGTGAGAAATTGACCTTTTGATTTCTGTAATTATTTTGATTATAACGTTGAGTAAATAAGTATAACCCACTAACATGTATATATAAAAAATACGCGTAAAATGCGAAACAGCAAGACATGAAAACAACAAAATGAGTCTATCTGGTTATTATATGTGTTGTTGGAGAAACGAGAAACAGTAAGACTGAGTAAAATTGCGAGTTTGGGGTTAAATATCAAATATGCATCAGAATCCGACAGAAGGTTAAGATAAAACATAAGCAAAGTATGCACACACAAAGTATGCACACACACACACACACACACACACACACACACACACACACACACACACACACACACACACACACACACACATCTATAAAAGAAAACATAGTGTATATCTTTCCCATATATTTTCTTTTATAGATGTGTGTAATAAGTATCCAGATGATTAAGATGGAAAAATACAAGAAGTGTGTGGATTTTTTTTTACCTCGAATTTGTGTTGAGTTACTGTTATGACCTGAAAAAGGAAAAGGGATGAAATTTTCGTTGACGCACGTGTTAATGACCTGTTTCATCTTTTTCACTTCTCACTTGTGGAATTCATTTCGTTATCTTTTTGGTTTAATTTCTGCTCTTTTATTTTTCTCTCGCATTAAAAAGGTTTTTCTTTTTTCATATTCTCTCACACACGGTAACTCCTTGCGTCTTAGTGGCTTTATTGCTTTATTTCGGGTGAAATACTTTCAAAATTATCCTTCTACCATTACATTTAACCGAGATGTTATTTCATATCTACTGTGATATTTTTTGCTTAAATTTTTGTATTATCATGAGAATTTGCCAATACATTTCAGCGAAATTTTCACTTTTCAAAAGTATAGTTTATAATTATATTTTAGATGTAAGGAAAGAAAATGTCAGTTTAAACTGATGCCAGGATGATATGAGTTAAAGCTTTGACTATTTCTTTTTCTCATATACTTTCAAATTCAGCAACACATTGCGCCTTAGTGTCCTACATATCATATACAATTTTATATATATATATATATATATATATATATATATATATATATATATATATATATATATATATATATATATATATATATATTATTTATATATTATATATGCGCGGTACTTATTGGAAAGCACTCAATATCAGTGATAGAGCTAAGATTTTAATCAAGCCAACTATATATATATATATATATATATATATATATATATATATATATATATATAGATAGATAGATAGATGTATATTGCTGTGTATTTGGGCAGAAACCTTTCTTTCATGCATCTTTCATTGGAAACGGCGGAAAGGAAGATTTAATTAATCTGTTATTGAGTTTTTCCAGCATTCTAGCATTTTCCAGTTTTTCAGGTGTTAAAGAATAAAGGAATTGTCTATAGTTATAATTGTTCCGAATGCTTTCGGCTAGTTCTCTAGCCATTATCAAGGATGTTGTTTAGATGGTGAAATTCTGTGTGTGACGTCTACATAGTACTTTTGCTGTGTGGAATACGAGAGGCGGGTTTATTTGTTTTTTGCTTTGTCACGTGCTATGCGCGACTGGTTGACCTTAGTGTCACTTTTATTTTTAGAACACTTTTAACACACTATTTCCACTGGTAAATAATGTAAGATTGAATATTAAGTAGAATAGTATTTAATAAGCAATGCCTCCCTAACGATGACCTCTGTATGTCTATGATTGATATATATATATATATATATATATATATATATATATATATATATATATATATATGAAGAAATATAGTCTTAAAATGTGCTATATTTATGGGATAAAGTGCTCAATATCAGAGATAGAGCGTGTGTAAATATAAAAGTGAACATAGAAGTCAACACTTAGAGGCGACAGTCTGTTTCATGCTAGATGCAATCGTCAGGCAACTAGTGCTGTTATTTTTCTCGGCTATTTATATATAAGGGTCAGTGGTACATTTTGGGTAGTCTATTTTGGCGGTTACTTTTACCGGAAGTCGTGTTTTTGTTTATTTATTTATGTCAAATTATTTTGCTTGTTTTATTTAATTTTATTTTTATTTTATATATTTATTTATTTATTATTTTGATCGGTGTTTTTTATTAACGTAATAAAAATTTGTTTATATAGCTTCTTGTTGGTAGTCTATTATGGCGGTCATTTACCGGAAGTCGTTTATTTGCTTATTTATTTGGGTCAAATTGTTTTGCTTATTTTTATTTATTTCCATTGATTTGAAAAGAAGTATTGACTTCTGATAATATTTAAACTGTCATCACATATCAAATAAAATATCTCATAAAATATGTCAGCTTTTTAGTCTGAGACGGTGTGTCTGCAGTTATTTCTGTCTTATCGACCACTGATTGGAGACCAATCTGTAGGTACGGATTCAAATTTAGTCATTTCAGCTGCACTCTTTGCTATCCATGCCGCGTGTTTGTTGATTGTCGATAAACAACTTAAGTATTACGATAAGACAAGAAAAGATATTCTAGTGAAAAAAATGGATAACGGAAGATCTATTTTATAAACTGAGACAATGTTTATCTCGCGAGATAAAGGTGGCATCCTGTTTGGTCAAAATTCAGTCGTTTAGGAGCCAGACTGGATTGAGCTCTCCAGGCCGATGCTAGGGTCGGCTTGTCTGCAGAGGTTGCCGGAAAGTTGCAGTGTTGACAGCGAACCTCCTTCGGGGCTCCACTCCAGGTCTTACGTTTGGATTTATTTCCATAGCCTTTACCGTGTTTGGATATGACCGCAAAAAGAAATTAACGATTTAGATTTTAGGAATTCTGCTTTTAACTAATATAAACATTAAGCCCTCAAAATTTAATTTCTCAAAATTTCATGGGGGTAACTGATGTAAAAAAAAAAAATTCCAGGATTTTCTAAAAAAATCTTTTCTAAAAACTTTATTTGTAAATAAGTTCTGAAAGTTTCATTAAAATCCGGTAATTATTTAATTTTTGTAAGAATTTCCAAACCAATGTGTTTTTCACCGCAAAAAATATGCCAAAATGATTTCTCTGTTATTATTTTATTTATTTCTCACTTCACAAAACTCTCGTTGCTTAAGTTTACCGTTGAAAAGCAGTCTAATTGCTGTCTCTCCTTTTTGGATGTCCTTGTTCATCAGACTCGTGATAAGTTTATGACTTCTGTCTTTAGGAAGGCTACTTTTTCGGACTCTTTTTGTCCCCTAAATTAATCTTATTAAGACCCTTACTCATAGGGCGCTCATAAATTTGTTCGGAAGTTCTTCGCGAGGAGATTGGTTTTATTAAGATGACACTTTTCAAAAATGGATATCCCTTAGATGTTTTGGATAGTGCTGTTCTTGATTTTATCAATAATGTTGATAAGGATAAGCCGCATATAGTTAAAAATGTCCTCCTTATTTGCGTCTTCCTTTCATTGGTTCAGAGCGTGAGTCTTTGGCTAGAGGCGAATTTCACATGCAATTGGCACGTGTTATTTCTCTGCTGAGGTTAGATTAATATTTGTTACTCGACCTATTCTTTCTTCCATTCGCAAAAGATGTCCTTTCCTCCCATCAAATTAATTCTGTGATTTATAGATACGAATGTAGTTATGGTATCGACTAAATAGCGGGGGACTTCCTTCCCAGCGTTTGGATTTTAGAATAAAACAACATCTACCTTCCAGAATTTTGAATCTGGTCTCTAGCAGTAGTCAGCTGGTGAATACACCGATCGTCAACATGTTATTAATAGTAAGAGCTCTGTTACAGGCTATAGTGTTTTTCAATTTTGTCTCGGTCACACTCATGATATCATCTTAAGGTTCTAATGTCCCTGTATATCAAATCCCGCAAACCTTCTCTCTGTAAACAGAGGGAGTGTTTGCTGGGTCTAAGTATTATTAGCCTCTAGTTTCCTTTAATATTTTTCTCTCCCCCCATTCGATAAATTTATTTACACGTTTTTTAATTCCCAGAATAAACTTGATAAGCTGGGACGAACCCGGTTGTTTTTTAGTTTTCTTAATTTACATCAAATATGCCTTGTAATTTGAATAAGAAATCAAGCTTGTCTCTTGCTGTTATAAAGTTTTATACTACTAGAAACTATATATATATATATATAATTATTTATTTGAATATTACAACATAAATATGTTATAAAATCACGACAAAAGTAGCCATTTTGTTTCAACACTTCTTGTGTCTTGTCAAGTGATAATATAGAGTATAGAATAAATGGTTTCAAAAGTTTCAAATTAATCAACGATCCTTAGCTAAGAGTAAACGCTGTTACGTAAGCCAGAGTGGCCAATCAAAAAACAAGTATAGGATGATTCGAAAAATTTGACAACTAAGCAAGGCTATCTTAGATATTAAAAGATTTATAAAATTTGAAATTAAAATTAAAAGTAAAAAATTAAAATTACCTATTTAGAAATCTAAATCAGATCTCTATTAAGTTTTAAATTGTAGAATTACTAAGGAGAAAAAATAAAAAATAAAAAAATAAATAAATAAATCTAAAAATAAAAATAAAAAATATATATGCTATTTAATTTATATTTTCATTGAAATTAAGTTGAAAGTTGTATTTAGAGTCCCAGACATAGATGTATACATTTTTCGTTACATTTCAGCATGTTAGTCGCCTCTCACGTGAAATCACTCGAACAACGGCATGCCAACCGCTCGGACGCATCTAGATATATACACACACATACAAAAAAGCAAACCACACATAGGCAAATGCACTACACCTACACACATACATCGATACACACAGGCACACACATCTACATTCAATATGATCCAGACGGTCAAATGTCGAAGCTATTCGTGGCTTAATATGTTATTAAACGAATTTAAACTTGAAAAATTTAAACAAATAACCATATATAAATACATATATATATATATATATATATATATATATACATACACATATATACATATATATATATATATATACATATATATACATATACACATACACACACATACACATATATATACATATATACATTTTTGAAAACATATAGTTTTCGACACATTTACAGACAAAAGTAAATAACCACCTCCACATATAATTGAACACTCGCACATCCGCATATAAATTAATACATGCACCCGCATAGACACATATAAGGATAATAGGTACGCATACACAGACCTACGTACATAAACATACACATAGATAAGCACATATAAATATATTGACCCATACGTCGACGCAGAAAAGTAAATAAGGCAAGTGAAGAAATACATATAAAGATGCAACCATATACAAGCACACACATACATACATACACATCTAGATGTACATACATAAGCACGCATGCATATATGTATATACACTAAATATATATATAGACATTTACAAATACAAGTGTATACATGAAAAATTAAACAAACGTAAATTAAAACGACATGAGTATAAAAATGCATATACACATCCGCTAGTACATATATATACACACATACATACGCAACTACACATAGATATACATACATATATATCTACAGACATACATATACATACATACATACATATTCACAAATATAGATATACGCAAATATACAAATACATATATATATATATATATATATATATATATATACATACATATATAAACACACATACCCATATACATACACACACGTACACATATACGCACACACATACATATACAAACACATATACATATATACATAAACATATAGACACATGCATAAAAAAGGAAAAAGAAATAAGCATACATAGACCAACTTATATTCTAATAATATTCCAACAACATTATGATAAAATATATTAAAAGTTAATCATAATTTAAGAAAAGAACAACGGTCTGTAAGCAATTAAAGGTACTTTATCAACAAAAGTAGATTTTAGTTTGTATCTATGATACACTCCTATATATATATATATATATATATATATATATATATATATATATATATATATATATATATATATATATATATATGTTGCAGTAGGTAAATGGTCGCCATTTTCTATTTTTAATTTCGCTCATGGGCATTGTTTGTTTTTGATTTTGTCAACTGCACATTATCCTAGCATCAGTTGGGTACCGCCTGTGAGAAAAAGAGCAACTATCACACAATTCACCTTCCGAATGATATTTGGAAACAGCATGCTTTACTGCTTAGCATTCACGTTGGAAGCTCCAATACGAGCATTTCAGAGTGTTTCGGTGTCAATCTGAGGACAGTGCACAGGATTCGGAAAGATTTGGATGAGTCTAATGGTGATTACGAAGGTGTTTGGAATGATCATTAGTGATGGCGATGTTATGCCTCATCTTCTCATAGGGCCTTAGACTCAACATGGAGGCCTACATCATGTGCCTTGAGGAGAATGTTTTAAACCAGAACTTATTTTTAGATTGTAAGAATAATTAAGCTTACAGCACCTTGTTTTTCAAGGTGGTCGATCATCTAAATACTGACCAGGATCGACGTTTCTTAACTTCGGTGATTGTACGAGAGCCCGTGTTTTTACGTGACATGGCCGTGTCTATAAACATTTCTTTATTGTCAGACTTATTTCTTTATTGTCGGAATTATTCAGAGATTGGAAAAATGTTCCGAATTTGGTTAGGGAGAAACTTTTCTCTCTTAGAGTTCCCCTATAGTAAATTAGTAAGTTCCCCTATAGTAAATTAAAAGTTTTTAATATTACGTTTTTCATGAGCAGTTGGTAAATGTCCGTTTTCGATATTTTTTGAAAATTTGGAAATAAAACCATCATTCCATTTTGAAGATCAACAACTTTTTAAAGAAGATACTTTTAAAACTGTATTATAAAGAATTAAATCATTTTAACTCATTTTTAAACGTTGACTCTACAGGTGTTTGAAATCCATGCTCCTTTAGGCAAAATCTGAAGTTTCTTAAACGAAAGACGTTTTCATTCAGCAAACATCTATCTATCTATCTATCTATCTATCTATCTATCTATCTATCTATCTATCTATCTATCCCATAGTGTTCATATCTATCTATTTATCTGTACATATCTATCTATCTATCTATCTATCTATCTATCTATCTATCTATCTATACAGTGTCTGTCTGTCTATCTATCTATCTATCTGTCTATCTATGTCTGTTCATTATCTATCTATCTATTTGTACAGTATCTGTCAATCTATCTATCTATCTATCTATCTATCTATCTATCTATCTATCTATCTATCCCATTGTGTTCATATCTATCTATCTATCTATCTATCTATCTATCTATCTATCTATCTATCTATCTATCTATCTATCTCTGACTACATCTGTATCCAATAATCTATATGTTTATTGTTACGGGCCAAGAACATTTTCAAAACATTTGGAGAAAGAAAGAACAAACGTTTGGCAGTTTGTAAGTTGATCGCTAAATGTCAAATGTGATGAATCGGTGACATTGGACCAGCTGTCGAAGAGAACGACCACAGCTACTGAATCAAAAGGAATTATGTCGGATAGTGGAAGCTAAGCCACATGTTACAAGATAAAGAAACTATTTTCTGAGTTTATCTCTATTTTTTTACGATAATTTCTAGGATTGTCTTCTTGCCATGACATATATGTATTCATCTATCTATCTATGTGGGGTGCAGAAAATATCTTCTCCTCCAAATTCTTATGTTTCATCGTTTGGTCAGATCTGAAGGATTGTTACGTGTCACGAAAACTTTCAAAACATTTGGAGAAGTAGAGAACAATCGTTTGGTAGTTTGTAAGTAACATATGTCAGCGTAACGAATTGGAGACATTGAGCAAACTTTCGAAATGAACAACCGCAATAACTAATCTAACTCTCTGTCTATTTGTCTATCTTTCTCTCTGTCACCACGTGTTGGAATTGTTAGCTATCAAATTTCTGTTTCACTGATATATATATATATATATATATATATATATATATATATATATATATATATATATATATAAATTAATAACAATTCAACAATTACACAACGGTTGTTCTATGAAACTCTGGAGTAAAGTTACTGAATATAACATTCATCAGCTAAGTGTCAAACTATGTATTTACATTAATCTGATATATATATATATATATATATATATATATATATATATATATCATACACGCCACACAACATAAAAAAGCCAACAGGAAAAGAAACATCATGTGGTTCAATCCACCGCACAACAAATACGTAAAAATCAAACGTAGGTAAAATATTCATTAAACTCATATACAAACACTTTCCCCATCAAGCACTCTCCACAAGATATTCAACAAAAACAGAGTAAACTCAGTACAACTGCAGCAAAAGTATGACATAAATAATAAAAAGCACAAAAGGAAAACAACCATCCGGACAAATCAAACACGCTTGTAGCTGCAGAGCAAAGAACAAATTCCCTTAAACGGCAATTGCTTGTAGAAGAATGTAATATACAAAGTCATCGTAAAATCATTTATAAGAAAAAATATATAGTAGTACCTGAAAGACTTTGGAAACAAAGAAACTACTCACACAAAACCTTTATGAATAGTCAATACGCGAACGGCACTATTTTTTTTCTAAATGAATCCGGGAAATTAAAAACATGTGGTAGGATCGACCTAATTTGCATAGTGGAGTACCGACCATATAAATATGGTTGGTACCGGGAAGAGAGGGAACGTTTCCAGAGATTTCGGTCTCTACTCGGCCTCAGGGCTAAGATCAAGCGCTGGTAGTATCGTGGCTACGTCTGACTAGCTATGACCAGCTTGGACAAGCTATGACCAGCCAAGACCAGCTAAGACTAGCTATGACCAGCTTGGACAAGCTATGACCAGCCAAGACCAGCTAAGACTAGCTATGACCAGCTAAGACCAGCTAAAGCACTGCGGCCCGGGTGAAAACTCGGGTCCCTTCCCCCTCTCTTCCCACGTTAAACTCCGACCTTGTGTCACAACCTGGCCCTGTGGGAGGTCAAGTAAATCCTGAGATTTCGGTCTCTACTCGGCCTCAAGGCTAAGATCAAAGTGTAGTATCTGTTCGCGGATTACTCACTGAATGATCGCCTATGGGGCCGGGATTCCTTCTCCGATACGGGCCGGCGGCAGGGATTCGTCCCTGCGCTGGTGGTATCGTGGCTATGTCTGACTAGCTATGACCAGCTCTGACCAGCTTGGACAAGCTATGACCAGCTAAGACCAGCCAAGACCAGCTATGACTAGCTAAAGCCAAAGCACTGCGACCCGGGTGAAAACTCGGGTCCATTCCCCCTCCCTTCCCACGTTAAACTCCGACCTTGTGTCACAACCTGGCCATGTGGGAGGTCAAGTAAATCCCAAGGCTAAGATCAAAGTGTAGTATCTGTTCGCGGATTGCTCACTGAATGATCGCCTATGGGGCCGGGATTCCTTCTCCGATACAGGCCGGCGGCAGGGATTGGTCCCTGCGCTGGTAGTATCGTGGCTACGTCTGACTAGCTATGACCAGCTCTGACCAGCTCTGACCAGCTTGGACAAGCTATGACCAGCTAGGACCAGCCAAGACCAGCTATGACTAGCTAAAGCCAAAGCACTGCGACCCGGGTGAAAACTCGGGTCCATTCCCCCTCCCTCCCCACGTTAAACTCCGACCTTGTGTCACAACCTGGCCCTGTGGGAGGTCAAGTAAATCCCAAGGCTAAGATCAAAGTGTAGTATCTGTTCGCAGATTGCTCACTGAATGATCGCCTATGGGGCCGGGATTCCTTCTCCGATACAGGCCGGCGGCAGGGATTCGTCCCTGCGCTGGTGGTATCGTGGCTGGGTCTGACTAGCTATGACCAGCTTGGACAAGCTATGACCAGCTAAGACCAGCCAAGACCAGCTATGACTAGCTAAAGCCAAAGCACTGCGACCCGGGTGAAAACTCGGGTCCATTCCCCCTCCCTCCCCACGTTAAACTCCGACCTTGTGTCACAACCTGGCCCTGTGGGAGGTCAAGTAAATCCCAAGGCTAAGATCAAAGTGTAGTATCTGTTCGCGGATTACTCGCTGAATGATCGCCTATGGGGCCGGGATTCCTTCTCCGATACAGGCCGGCGGCAGGGATTCGTCCCTGCGCTGGTAGTATCGTGGCTATGTCTGACCAGCTCTGACCAGCTTGGACAAGCTATGACCAGCCAAGACCAGCTATGACTAGCTAAAGCCAAAGCACTGCGACCCGGGTGAAAACTCGGGTCCATTCCCCCTCCCTCCCCACGTTAAACTCCGACCTTGTGTCACAACCTGGCCATGTGGGAGGTCAAGTAAATCCCAAGGCTAAGATCAAAGTGTAGTATCTGTTCGCGGATTACTCACTGAATGATCGCCTATGGGGCCGGGATTCCTTCTCCGATACAGGCCGGCGGCAGGGATTCGTCCCTGCGCTGGTAGTATCGTGGCTATGTCTGACTAGCTATGACCAGCTCTGACCAGCTTGGACAAGCTATGACCAGCCAAGACCAGCTATGACTAGCTAAAGCCAAAGCACTGCGACCCGGGTGAAAACTCGGGTCCATTCCCCCTCCCTTCCCACGTTAAACTCCGACCTTGTGTCACAACCTGGCCATGTGGGAGGTCAAGTAAATCCCAAGGCTAAGATCAAAGTGTAGTATCTGTTCGCGGATTACTCACTGAATGATCGCCTATGGGGCCGGGATTCCTTCTCCGATACAGGCCGGCGGCAGGGATTCGTCCCTGCGCTGGTAGTATCGTGGCTATATCTGACTAGCTATGACCAGCTCTGACCAGCTTGGACCAGCTAAGACCAGCCAAGACCAGCTATGACTAGCTAAAGCCAAAGCACTGCGACCCGGGTGAAAACTCGGGTCCATTCCCCCTCCCTTCCCACGTTAAACTCCGACCTTGTGTCACAACCTGGCCCTGTGGGAGGTCAAGTAAATCCCAAGGCTAAGATCAAAGTGTAGTATCTGTTCGCGGATTACTCACTGAATGATCGCCTATGGGGCCGGGATTCCTTCTCCGATACGGGCCGGCGGCAGGGATTCGTCCCTGCGCTGGTGGTATCGTGGCTATGTCTGACTAGCTATGACCAGCTTGGACAAGCTATGACCAGCCAAGACCAGCTATGACTAGCTAAAGCTAAAGCACTGCGACGCGGGTGAAAACTCGGGTCCATTCCCCCTCCCCTTCCCACGTTAAACTCCGACCTTGTGTCACAACCTGGCCTTGTGGGAGGTCAAGTAAATCCCAAGGCTAAGATCAAAGTGCAGTATCTGTTCGCAGATTACTCACTGAATGATCGCCTATGGGGCCGGGATTCCTTCTCCGATACAGGCCGGCGGCAGGGATTCGTCCCTGCGCTGGTAGTATCGTGGCTATGTCTGACTAGCTATGACCAGCTCTGACCAGCTTGGACAAGCTATGACCAGCCAAGACCAGCTATGACTAGCTAAAGCCAAAGCACTGCGACCCGGGTGAAAACTCGGGTCCATTCCCCCTCCCTTCCCACGTTAAACTCCGACCTTGTGTCACAACCTGGCCATGTGGGAGGTCAAGTAAATCCCAAGGCTAAGATCAAAGTGTAGTATCTGTTCGCGGATTACTCACTGAATGATCGCCTATGGGGCCGGGATTCCTTCTCCGATACAGGCCGGCGGCAGGGATTCGTCCCTGCGCTGGTAGTATCGTGGCTATGTCTGACTAGCTATGACCAGCTCTGACCAGCTTGGACCAGCTAAGACCAGCCAAGACCAGCTATGACTAGCTAAAGCCAAAGCACTGCGACCCGGGTGAAAACTCGGGTCCATTCCCCCTCCCTTCCCACGTTAAACTCCGACCTTGTGTCACAACCTGGCCCTGTGGGAGGTCAAGTAAATCCCAAGGCTAAGATCAAAGTGTAGTATCTGTTCGCGGATTACTCACTGAATGATCGCCTATGGGGCCGGGATTCCTTCTCCGATACGGGCCGGCGGCAGGGATTCGTCCCTGCGCTGGTGGTATCGTGGCTATGTCTGACTAGCTATGACCAGCTTGGACAAGCTATGACCAGCCAAGACCAGCTATGACTAGCTAAAGCTAAAGCACTGCGACGCGGGTGAAAACTCGGGTCCATTCCCCCTCCCCTTCCCACGTTAAACTCCGACCTTGTGTCACAACCTGGCCTTGTGGGAGGTCAAGTAAATCCCAAGGCTAAGATCAAAGTGCAGTATCTGTTCGCAGATTGCTCACTGAATGATCGGGGTTCCTGGATCGTTTGTGTCGCGATTCGGATGACGGGGGCGCCTTCTGGAAGGAAGACGCCCGAAGATCCTTTCCATCCTTGAGAAGTGTGCACTCGGGCGAGGAGGAGGCTGGCCGTTTGCCTCGTGCCGAGTGCTCCTTCTACCGTGAATGTCGTCTGGCTCTGAAACACCTCTTACGGGCGACGGTTGGCCTCCACAACGTCCAGGCGTTGTCTCGTTGGGCATTATATCAGGTGGTAGTCAGGGGGTCCGTTCATGATGATTTGATTGACGAGCTCGGTCTTACGAAGCAGGAGGCTCGCTCAATCTGGCCTTGGGCTTCCGGGTTGAAATGTCTCAACAACGATGAGGCATCCCTCACCTGGCTGGTGATACGTGGGGCCCTCTGGGTCGGCAAAAGACTTTGCGCAGCGGGTTTGGAGAAATATCCAAACTGCCGACGTTGTGAGGGGGAAGTCGAGACCCTTGGTCACGTCTTCTTTCATTGCAAGTTGGTAGCACTATTGTGTAAGTTTGTTGAAGGTCTCATGGTTCGCATGTTGCAGGGAAAGTTTTTCGTCCTTGAGGCCGCTTCTGTTTGTAGCAATGTGGCCCCGCCGTTAACGAAGTCTGAACTTTATGTGTTCCACTGCTTGCTAGGAGTTATGAGAGTCGTGATTTGGGTGACACGTCAGAAGGGATTCTATGGAAGTGAGAAGTTCACTTCTTCCCTACTAATCTTGTACTTTAAGCATCAGCTTAAAGTCAAGATTAGGACGGAAAGGCGGCGACTCCCTTCATCAGAATTCGCCAAAAGGTGGGTGAATCTTGCGCGAATGTGTAGAGTGAGAGGAGCTGACTTGGAGTGGCACTTGGACCTCGGTTAGGTGCAGGATTTCGTCCCTCATGGGTTGAACAGAGCAACCCGTCCCGATATTAGGCTAGTTTAGGTTTAGTTTTGAATCTTTAGTTTTCTTGTTTCTGCTTAACTTAGCTAGGGTATGAATGCCCATTAGCCCCCCTTTTATTTCTGTCCCTATTTTTTTCTTTGGTTTAATTCCCCATCCTCTCCCTCGTTAGGTGGCCAGTGACGTCAGTTCTCTGGTGGTTGCGGGATGACTTTCGTTTCGTGTGTGTGTTTTTTTCGTTTTTGTTATTGTGTCTAAATGGGTGTGTGTCTGTGTGAGTGATTTGGGAAGGATGACTGTTTTACTTCTATAATCTCGCAATTATTTCGTCCGGTTAACTGATGTTTCTGCCACATTTAGGTATTGCGGGGGGTTTTATTACTAATCTTATTTTGTTTTGTTTTCTTGTATATATTTTTTGCATATTGTAAATATTCATTGGGGTTTTTTAAATTGTTATCCCCCCCCCCCACAGACTTTGAATTGTACATATGGGGACTAGTTAGAATTTCATAGAGAATTTGAGGAATTATGGTGGATGTAGAAAGAAAGGTATGGAAGAATGTGTTGTTTTGGTGTTAGGACTATTATTGGTATGTTTGGGTCAGTGGTTGCGACTAGCTAAGTTTTTTAGTTTAAGACAGATGATGACCGTCCTTCCCCAACCCCCTTTTTGGCCCTGTGCCACATTTTGTACATTAGTACAAATAAATATTGCTCACTGAATGATCGCCTATGGGGCCGGGATTCCTTCTCCGATACAGGCCGGCGGCGGGGATTCGTCCCTGCGCTGGTAGTATCGTGGCTACGTCTGACTAGCTATGACCAGCTTGGACAAGCTATGACCAGCTAAGACCAGCCAAGACCAGCTATGACTAGCTAAAGCCAAAGCACTGCGACCCGGGTGAAAACTCGGGTCCATTCCCCCTCCCTTCCCACGTTAAACTCCGACCTTGTGTCACAACCTGGCCATGTGGGAGGTCAAGTAAATCCCGTGCAGTATCTGTTCGCAGATTACTCACTGAATGATCGCCTATGGGGCCGGGATTCGTTCTCCGATACAGGCCGGCGGCAGGGATTCGTCCCTGCGCTGGTAGTATCGTGGCTACGTCTGACTAGCTATGACCAGCTTGGACAAGCTATGACCAGCCAAGACCAGCTAAGACTAGCTATGACCAGCTAAGACCAGCTAAAGCACTGCGGCCCGGGTGAAAATATAAAAAAAACTAAAAAAAAAAAAAACTGGCCGACTACAAAAACATGCATGGAATTAAAAGGCGCACAAATACACCGTGTCGACTTTGAAAGGTAACGAACTTTTAAATTTTTTTTTTTTTGTTCAATAGTATTTTATAGTGACGAATTTACCTCTGATAATAAAAATCAGAGGTTTGTCATTGAAATACGCGAATAGAAGTCGAAAACGAAAAAAAAATGTCCGACGGTCTCTGTTCACAAAAAAAAAAAAAAAAGAAAAAAAAGAGAAAAAAATACCAAAGTTGATTATCACGGGCGTGAATGTAAAAGCAAGACATAAAATAAAAAAGTCGTAAGTTGTTTCGATTTTTCTGGTCAGCTTATATTATATCCGTGGATACACAAATTAGAAGTATATTCTTTGTTGCATGAACACTATCAGCTAAAGATGGATGAATTATCCAAAGTCATATCTGAATTATTCAAATCCCAGCAGTTGAGTCAGCAACGTCAAAATGAACAGTTTGCCTTATTAATAAGGGAAAAACAGATAGCACAGCAAACATATCAAGAAAAGCAAGATGAAAGACAGCAAAAATATCAAGAAAAGCAAGAGGAAAGACTGGGAAAACATGAAGAAATGCAGATCAAGGTTTTAGAAATTCAAAAGTTAACACTGGAGAAATTAAACAACAATCAGGCAAATGAAGGAAATTCTTCATATTCTAATAACACCATATTTAATTCGCTGGAAACTTTCAACTATGTGCCAGACGAAGAAAAAACGTTTGAAGCATACTTTAAACGATATGAAGATATTTTCTACACAGACTGTGAAAACTGGTCGAATTCAAGAAAAGTCAGTCTATTACTAAGAAAGCTAGGTACAGCAGAACATAGCAAATTTGTAGATTTTATTCTACCGAGAAAAACGAAGGAATTGGAATTCTCGGAAACAGTGAAATTGCTAAAGGAGCTGTTTGGAGCAAATATGTCGCTTTGGCATAAGCGATGGTTATGCATGAATGTCTCTAAATCCGACGATCAGGATTACTTAACATATGCATCTATAGTGAATAGACATTGTGACAACTTCAGATTGGCAGAGATTACGGTTGAAGAATTCAAGTGTTTCATTTTTGCTCAAGGACTGGTATCCAGTAAGAGTGTCGAAATAAGACGTAGAGTTTTGTCTAAACTCGAATCTGAACAAAACCTTACCCTGCAAAAGTTAGCAGAGGAGTGTCAGTGGGTCGTAAAGTTAAAGAAAGAGTCTCAAAAAATCGAAGAAGCTGGCATTGCTTATATTAAAAAAATAAAAAAAACAGTCAAATTACCCATCAGCAAAAAATTGGAGTAAAAATTCGGTGTATTTTAAAAATAGACAAGAAAAATTAAATAAAAAGAACGAGGATGAAAAAAAGGTCCCACCATATAATTGCAGACGTTGCAACGAAAGACACTGGGAGGTAAATTTCCCATATAGAAATAAGAAATGTTTCGTGTGCCACAAGAATGGACACAAAGGATCGTGTTGTAAAACGAAAAAATTCAATAGCCGAATTAGACAAACAAATTCGAATATCAAATCAGATAGAGATTTGAGGAAATATGTGACGACTGAAATATTTAAAAAGAATATCAAATTTCAACTCCATTCGGGTTCAGATTTAACAATAATGAACTATAAAACATGGAAAATTTTAAAAAGGCCTACAATAATGAAGTCAACGAAACTCGCTCGAACGGTAACTGGAAAGGAAATTAACATTCTGAAAAGTGGAGAAAACTTGATGGGTACAGATTTTATTGAAACATTCGAATTGTGGGATAAACCGTTAAACTCATTCTGCAGAAAAGTAGAAAGTAATACGCAAACAAGACAGGGCATTAAAGATGAATTAAAGAAAAAGTTTCCGGAAACCTTCACACCTGGTCTTGGAAGATGTAACAAGTTTGAAGCTAAATTTGAATTAAAGGAAAATAATATGCCAATTTTTAAAAAGAAACGTAACGTGCCTTTCGCAAGTGTAGAGAAAATTAACGAAGAACTTGATAGGTTGGAAAAAAATGGGAATTATTTCGAAAGTAGAATCTAATTCATGGGCTGCGCCGATTGTGTGCATAAAAAAGAAATCAAACCAAATCAGAGTCTGCGTTGATTTTTCGACAGGGTTGAACTCGGTAATTAAGGACTACCATTACCCGTTACCGAGCCCGGAGGAGATTTTTAACAAGCTAAATAGCGGAGTTATATTTTCAAAGATCGACTTATCAGATGCCTATCTCCAAATTCCCGTCGAAGAGGAATGTTCGAAGTTACTAGGGATAAACACGCATAGAGGTTTATTCAAGTACAACAGGCTTCCCTTTGGTATTAAAGTGGTACCAGCATTTTTTCAACAAGCTATGGACATCATGTTGAATGATTTAGACTTTGCGTACGCCTACTTAGACGACATCATAGTAAGGAGCGCAACCGTCGACGAACATCGAGAGCATCTCAATCAAGTATCTAAAAAGATTCAGGACTTTGGATTTAAAGTCAAAGTGTCAAAGTGTGAATTTGGGTTGGAGGAAATTAAGTATTTAGGTCACATAATCAACAAAAATTGCAGATTTCCAGATCCGGAAAGGTCCATTGCGATTAGAGACATGCCGACGCCCACTAATGTGGCGTCGCTACAGAGTTTTCTGGGGCTCGCAAATTATTATCAAGCGTTCATTAAAGGAATGTACAATCTAAGAGCTCCGTTGAATGAACTACTGAAGAAAGACAAGGCATGGGAATGGACGGTAGAATGTCAGAAAGCCTTTGATGAAATAAAGAAAATGCTTACATCCGATCTCTTTTTAACCCATTGCAATCCAAAACTTGATATTGTAGTGGCAAGTGACGCCAGTTCATACGGGATAGGAGCGTGTATTCAACACATAATGACAGATGGTTCTAGAAAACCAATTACACATGCTTCGAGAACTTTACTCCCAGGAGAAAGAAGTTACTCACAGATAGAAAAAGCGGCGCTGAGTATCATTTTTGCCATAACAAAATTTCATAGATACATCTACGGCAGACATTTTATGCTAGAAATGGATCATAAACCTCTGATCACTATTTTTGGTTCAAAGAAAGGGTTACCCGTTTATACGGCAAATCGACTGTTGAGATGGGGAACCATTCTTCTCAATTATGATTTTCACATAAAGCACCTATCATCCAAAAATATAATTCATGCGGATAGTTTATCAAGACTCGTACCGAGTCAAGAAGAAAGATTCGAAGAATCAATTATTGCAAATATCAGAGCAGATTATGAGGTGAAAAGCATGGTAAACAACATTATAAGAGAGCTACCGGTTACACCAAAGGAAATCAAAAAAGAAACTGAAAGCGATGATTTCATTTTAGAAATAAAAAGCAAAATGGTAGCAAATGACCAAAAAGTGCAGGAGATTTATTCAATATGTGACGGATTTTTATTATATGGTGAGAGAGTAGTGGTACCAAAAAAGTTGCAGAAAAGAATACTACGGGACTTTCATATGGGTCACCCAGGGGTTAATAGAACAAAAAGCTTAATGCGAAGCTTTGTATATTGGAAAGGAATGGATGTGGATATCGCAAACATGGTTCATCGATGTAAAGGGTGTGCGTTAGCAGCTAAGGCACCACCTATAGTACACAAACCATGGCCCAAGACGGATCATCCGTGGACAAGATTACACATTGATTTCGCTGGTCCAGTAGAAGATTATTACTACTTAATAATGGTAGATAGTTTTACAAAATGGCCGGAAGTACTACGCTGCAAAAAGCCTACGTCCAATACCACAACAACTTTCTTGCATGAACTATTTGCACGGTTCGATGTGCCAGAGTGTATTGTGAGTGACAATGGTACACAATTCACTTCTGAAGAATTTAAGGAATTTTGTGAGTTATATCAAATTAACCACATAACGACGCCGCCATATCATCCGAGGTCCAATGGACTCGCAGAAAGATTTGTCGATACTTTAAAGCGCGCTCTGAAGAAAGCCTCAGGAGTTCCAACGGAAAAGGCGTTTCAGCAATTCCTACAAGTATACAGAATCACGCCAAACCAGAGAACACAATCAAACATGGCACCAGCTGAACTAATGTTCGCTAGGAAAGTTAAGTCAGTGTTTGACAAGCTTTTGCCAGGAAAAAATAGAGTAAAGAATACTATGTATACAGCTAGAAAAAGATACACCTCCGGAGAGAAGGTGTTTTTCAAGTGCTACAGAAACAACGTTGAGTTCTGGAAGCGAGGCATAGTCGACAAGAGAATCGGTGACCTGATTTACATAATTAAAGGGCCGAAGAATACTCATAAAAGGCACCAGAACCAATTTAAAAAATTTTACGTTCTAGAGCATGAAGAGAGTATAACGGATGAGGAGGAAGATCCCATTGATGTAATGTATGATATTTTTCAAGTAGAACCTCCGCAGAATACTCCTGAACCGAGAAGATCCGGTAGGAAACGAAAGTTCACGGACCCATTGGACGTGAATCCAAAACGGAAAAGATATTAAAATTAAGCAGATGGACATATGCATATGAAGTATGCAAATGGGATCTACAAAGAAATAGCCATAATCATCATTCCATATAGGAAGCCATTTTGAAATCCAAAAGGGATTCCAAGGCTTGGGAGTAGGGTGTTGTGGTAGGATCCACCTAATTTGCATAGTGGAGTACCGACCATATAAATATGGTTGGTACCGGGAAGAGAGGGAACGAATCAAGAGATTCAACCAGAGACTCTGCCCGACTGCGACTCAGTCAACACATTCTCCAGGAACGGTCTTCCCAGGAATATACAAAAGACTATATGTAAATATTGTGTACACTTTCTTGTTTCAATACATTTTGTTCTAAGTACATTTTGTGTTGCATTATTATTCCATGCATTAGTCAAGTTTCAACAAAACAAAAACCAAGTCACACTAAAAATATCAAGGAAAAAAATGGGGAAAACAGCATCAGCCTACAACAATAAATCGGCAAACTCTGTTTGAAGGAAAATAGCTATAGTTACATTCTCAAACCGGCACAAACTCATAAATAAACAATCTGGACTCATCTCAGAATGTAGACACAAAAACAAATTTTTACTATGTCATTTAAAAATCGGAAACTAAAAACGAACAAAAAGAAATAAAAATAACTAAATGAAAGATA
The DNA here is from genome assembly GCA_964036315.1 of Acanthosepion esculentum. Classification (NCBI taxonomy): domain Eukaryota; kingdom Metazoa; phylum Mollusca; class Cephalopoda; order Sepiida; family Sepiidae; genus Acanthosepion; species Acanthosepion esculentum. The sequence goes on from OZ038485.1 coordinate 135,454,518, forward strand.
AAATAAAATAAAAAATGCAATAAATAAATTAATTAAAAAAATTAATAACTAAATAAATAATAAACAAATTAGGAACGCACACGTAAACACAAATAAATGCAATAATAACAACCAAAAGTAAATAATAGAATAATCAATAATAAATAATAAATAAAAAATTAAGAAACAATACTATAAAATAGCCACATAATTGCATCCGGACCATTCAATAGCTCTTAGAATAATTTAAATTATAACTGTTACTGACCACCCAAATAACCGTTAGAATAATACAATAAGCCTACCAATAATGCATCACTGGCCGAAATATAATAATAGTCGAGCCAAAACACAACGTATATGGCGCATGAGGATTGCGTTTTAGTATGAATCACTCTCGCTGTTGGGTATTGACCTCAATGTCAATATATATATATATATATATATATATATATATATATATATATATATATATATATATATATATATATTTACAAATATAAACAAACTTAATACCAGAATATCATGAATAGCAGACAATTAGCATCGCTTTTATAGAAGCAAAATATTAACAAATGAATAACTCTTTTGTGTTTTCCTTTTTAATAAGCGCATAAGCGAATATATTGCTTCGGGCTTATAATGTGACCCAGATTTAGATGTCTTGTGACTATGACATCATGCTGACTCATAAATCTTTAGAATTCAAAAAAACGCTTGTCTAGATTTTATAACTTGATTGTTCGAGAACTGTTTTCGGTGAAGAAGTTAATGACTTGTCAAATGTGAAAAGTTGTCGTCTTAACATTTTCGAAATGGTTCCAATTGTTATAAAGTTTTAATATGAGAGGACTGGCCAGAAAAGCAAATCAGTCATTTTATACTCGGGACAGTTATAACATTGATATATATAATATTCAAAATCAAATGACATGGTATTAATATCGGAATGAAAATATTTTTATTTTCATTTATACCAAATGGAAGAATAACATCTTTTGAGACTGAACGAACAACCAATCAAATATCCATAATTTAAACTAATATGAAGAGCTTTGAAAACCTGCAACACTTTCATTCCTTATGTGTCATTTCATACCGAAAATTAATTTTCTTTGGTACATTAATTTTTTCCATTTGAAAAAAATCATTGCTGCTATATTTGTTTTGTTTTTTTAACCAAAATGTACTGTTGGTATTTTACCAAAAAAGTATTTTTATCGATTCATTATGTTTTGAACCCAGTTTGGGGGTTACCTATTTGCCCATAGCTGGAACCCTAACTGGCGCTACCACCCTGGGAACAACAGCACGTGTAGTTTGTTGTCATACCCAAGACGTGAATGAAGAGGTGGATTCTTGCCTTTTTCAAGGCTATTTACGCGTAAGTGGATATAACGAAACCAACAGAATTTGGAACTCGGCTCTCTGATAAAATACCGAGAATATCATGTTCAGAACATGTGAGAAAGGAGGAAGTTTTAATGTAAATCCTAATGAAAATGAAACTTGTTCTTAACATCAAACACCTCACATTTGTAGGACACAGAACGAGGAAAGAGGGCTTAGGAAATTTGATACATACAGGACACACTGAAAGTAAGAGAGTCAAAGGGAAACATCGAATAACCTACTTAATGAGCTTGTGTAAATAGATGACAGTGAACTGGAAGGGATAGCAAGGGGACGAACATTACTTAGTTCTATAAGAGTTAGGAAGTTGTGGAGAGCCATTAAGCCAATGTCCTGAAGAGACTCAGCATATAAAAAAGGAAGACACTTACCGACAATCTGTTGCATTCTGGTATACTTGCATGCTTTTAGTCTAACAACTGGTGTGTCGAATGTGTATATCTTGGGCATAGCATGAAGAAAAAGACGCCAAACTTGACGAAAACAAAATTTTAGCGTCTAAATGTTTATGTTATCATTAATAGGAAAGATCAAAGTATTTTGGGGGTATATTTTTACATTCTTTAATCGTTCCTAGCACGTTCAAAATTTTGTTAAAAATCTTGTTTTTTAGTCAGCAAAATTGACAGATAATCACTAATGTCAACCATTTTTTTCCATTTTATAAAGAAATGAAAATCTCAGTCTGAAAATCTTTTAAAAATCAATTATAGTTTTTTTTAAAACTTATTTTAAGAAAATTAGAAAGTATAATGTTTATTTAAACTATTTTGAAACAAGCATTACTTAGTTTCTGCGCCGAAAAGATGTAGTTTGAAAATAAAACAAATCAGGTCATAACATTTCGCGTCACTTGACAGGTGACGGAAGACATTTTTATGACGTATTGATAGCTTACGTGAGGATAATTTATTCTACGGAAGGAGAGAAGTGAAATTATTTAGATTTAAGTGAACAAATTATTTACCTCATTATTTGTAAGGAAAACTTTCGGAGCTCTAATTTTTTTGTACTTAGCTTTCACCTTTACGCTTACGATTCTTTATGGAAAATATATTATAAAGAAACTAAAATAAGACTGTTGGGAGTGAGATTAATTTTCATAAGAAAGGTATCTAATTAATTTCTAGGTATCTTTTTTATGAAATTTTATCAGAAGTGTACATAAAATACAAATTTAAATTTCATAAAATGATACTGATATTTGTAGGTACCCTTCTCAGTTGAAATTGAAAAATCAAATTAACTTCTCCACACGTGTTTCGCAAAATTAAATCTCAAAAGGACATTTACGAAACTGAATACGACTTTTAACTAATCTTATAACATTTTAACAACTTAAATCTAAAAATCTATTATAGTTAAAGAAATAACAAATAATTATATAAAAAATTCAGTATTTAAGTTAAATACTAGACAGAAACTCAATCCACGTCACATTACTTTTTTATTGCACGCATGATACTTCCGGTCTTCCGTAGATTTGATTTGCAGTCATATTATTGACACAAATTATATTTTTTTATATACTGTTGTTCGTTAGTTTGTAAGAAATATAATCTATAAATATATATCTACTTAATAGCAACATTCGTTAAATTGTAAAATCTTTTCCCTAATTTTAGAAGAATTAAAAACATTTAATGTAAAAATAATAAAATATTTCAGAAACAACAAATAATTGTTTTAAATATTCATTTTTCATCGAAATATCTTTTTGCTTTCAGACAATATTGTCCATATTCATTAACATAAATAAAAGCAATTAAAAGCTTTTGAAATTAAATAATATTTTTGTTTTATTGAGAGTTTTGTATGTTACAATGACTAATCTGCCCAAAATTGAAATTTTAGAGTTTTGGTACAATTAGTTAGGGGGCGGGGTAATACATATGAAAAACATTTTTGCCATGACTTTAAAAAAGGAAAACATATTTATAATAAGTTCCATCCTTTGTGAATAGTTTCTGAAAGTTTCATTAAAATCCGACAATTATTTTTTATTTTTGCAAGATTTTCAAAATGAATGCCTGTCATACAGAAAAAAAAACGCGCTAAAATTTTGTTACTTAGTAGTTATTTTGAAAAATAATTAAAAAATACTCTTAATAATAGCATAAACATTGAGACGCTAAAATTTTGTTTTCGTCAAGTTTGGCGTCTATTTCATCATGCTATGCTCATTTTAGCGATCTTATGAAGGTACCTACGTATACATATATCTGATCTGACCCCACTGTATATAGAGAGTCGGGTCAGCACCTATGAATCAACAGCTTCAATGAAATTTTCAAACCATTACGACAATGGCGTGAAACTAATAGTTCCCATATCCTCACGCAGTGCTGATTCCTATTCACCCCCATATATATATATATATATATATATATATATATATATATATATATATATATATATATATATATATATATATATATATATATATATATATATATATATACATTAAATTATGTGAAAATATAATTGGAAAAGGTGAGCCGAGTTCTAATCCAACTCTACTAAGTTTCATTTACTTCGCACGAATTATTTTATAAAAAGTAATGACTTTATCTTACCCTAGCCATAACTTAAAAAAACAGGTCAACCTAGATTTCCTTGCATTGGCTAGCAACCAGTCTAGGAGAAAGAAAACGCTGACTTCATGTTTTGTTGAAGGCATCAGCCAGGTTTAATGAAAACTTATTTGGAATATACGAGCAAACGGAATATAGGCTGCGGCAAAACTTCAAAGATCGTATAATTGACGCGTTTCCTTTGTTCCGATAGGTGCGCAAGTTTCCGACCCAATTGAACACGGTCTTTATCCTTTCAGAGTGAAACAAACACTGCCATATGAGATGTAGAACCCGAGTAATATAAATACCAAAACCATTTTTCCTGGAACAATTTTTTTTATATTTAATGATTAACTTTACATTTAAAGTCTTAAAATATTGCAGCTATATTAATTCTTTAATTGTCTCCCGAGAAACTTGTTTCGCAATTATTGCCTAAAGAGTATTTTGTGAAAGAATCTACAATAAATATGTTAATCTCATTAAATCTTATTAATCTATAAAGTTAGCTTTTTACACTATTTTGATTGAGTGAGTTCACCCAAAGAGTTGTCAGTACAATACCTGACCATAGCAGAGGGAACAAAAACTTGGTCAGTTTTTTTTGTTTTTTTTAAGCTTATCACTCCAAGCAAGGCTGGAGGCCACTAGCACGCAAGGGGTTACAGAAGGTTTGGAGGAAGAGCAGATAGGAGTGGTAAAGGATGTGGAGAAAGACAGTAGATCGATCAAGGCAAGGGGGTTACAGAAGATTTGGAGCGAGAGCAGATAGGAATGAAAGGTGAAAGGATGTGGAGAAGGGAAGTGGATAGATCAAGGCAACTGGAGATGTCGATTGACGTTACACCTAAATAGTTGGAGATTGTATTTGTCAGGGAAACAGGAATAGGGAAGAGAGTCATTAAAGAGAATTGACTGAAATCTAGGGACAAAATTGGCCAATAATTGCAATGTGTCGAACTGGTCATCTACTCAAGAGAGTATTGTCAACGTAAAGAAAATATAAACACTTTAATAATACTAATTCTACTACTAATAATAATGATAGCTAGAAAAAATAAATAGAGGAAATGTAAGACATGTAAAAACCAAAAGAGTACAAATATTAATAGGTACACTTGATTTCTTCAAGAACGGGATGGAAAAATACATCAACAAAAACACTGCCAACATCAAGATACGAGAAGTTCAGGGCATTATCCCACTCACTACTGCCAATATATCAAGTATCAAATAAATGTGTCATACCCTCATAACAGCCCCATGTTTGAAGAATAGAATAAGCTTCAGGTTTGAATAAAGCACGACATTAAGGAAAACCACTGAATAATAATAATAATAATAATAATAATAATAATAATAATAATAATAATAATGTCCACCTCTGATATTTCATTTGGTAGTGTTCACTGCGATTTATACTAAGTTAAAAGTTAGTATAGTCAATACATTCTCTAGACGCCTATGCTATCCACAGTATTCAATAACGAACTCTTTAATCATGGATATATAAATATAATCACCCCGCTACTAATCTCATGGACAGGACAAGTTCTCTGGTGTAGAGGTGGTAATTTGAACAAAATTATCCTTTGGTTGTCAGGATAAAACGCAAAAAATTATTAATCTCAATGATTACGAACAAATTTCCATACCAGATTTTGACCGTCAACCGGGTTAACAAGAGCCGCGTACCTCAGAGAGGAATCAATCTTGGGCCAAAAGATCTGTCAATGTCTGTCTTCCAAAAACGAAGAGACACTAGGTCACCAAACCCGGAATATTACCAACCTTGGACCAAGTGACACAATGCCAAATCAACTAATAAAAAGAAAGCAAACGAAATGGTCTCGCGAAGAGTATTAACAAGTCATGACATAATTTTTCACTGCACTCAAAAATCCAGAAAAAACACCACAAATCAGATATACTAAATAGGAAGAACTCTGGTAGGAAGTGAAATAAGACCTCATCTCAAGCCAGACATGCTTTCTAATGTCCGCAGGGACATCATTCGAAACAAAAGACTCTCAAATGCAGAAATAGATATGATAAACCTAGATATAAGACAGAATACAATAACCCATCACTCAAAAAATAAAGAGATGAGACTGGAAATAAATAATATGATAGAGGATGAGTTAAAAACTAAAATGAATGAGATACGAAATAATCTTCCAGGAAGTAAAACTGAGGAATCTATCTGTGTCATAAGCTGCAGGTATCCAAACTATCTCACTGAGGATGAGTTCAACTAAATTAGGGTAAAATTCCTTAAAACCACAGAGATGAATTGATCAAAGCGAAAAAGCACATCATCCAAATACTCAGGAGTGTAATTATCACACAGATGTCAGACAGAGACAAGCTCCGAAAAATTGACATGACAAAGTCCAATAAGCACATTGTGCAAATATACAATGCTGCACTGAAAGCACTTAACGGACAAACCACAGAAGTTAAAAGTCATATACGCAACAGATTTAGCAGCTACTCTGAAGCTTGGGATCAAGGCAATCAAAAGATTAAACATCAGACAAAGAGAGTCAGCTTGGCAGGCAAAACTGATGCGAAGAACAAAGGAAATCAAATGTGAGATTTCGATATTAGATGAGATCACTAGAAAACAAATGTCTCAACACACAAATGCAAGAAGATCAAGTGGAAATATAAAATTAAATCCCTAATTGAAATTCTATAAATCAAGGAAATACTGAAACAGAAACTGTAATTAAAGCCGTAGAAAGAACAAGACGATACGATAAACGTTATAGGTTCTATCGCCAAAATAAAATATTCCAAACGGACCTTAAGAAATTTTACAGGAAAATTCGAAAAGCAGCTGTACATGTCAAAAAGCAATAACAAGGTGCAAACATTTTGGGAGAATATTTGGAGCAGCCCAAAGTAATATAGCCCTAATTCAGAACGAATGCTGGATAAACCTCTGTAAGAGCGGGAAAATATAACCACAAATAATGTTAGGCAAGCTCTAACGAAATCCTAAAAATGGAAATATCCCGTAAATGACAAGGTGCCCAATTTCTGGATCTATCATCTATCATCAATCCATAAAACCCTTGCACAAACTCCATCAATGCTTATTAATAATCCCAACAAAATCCCGGAATGGATCACTGAATGTATTACATATCTCACGCCAAAAACGAGTGAAACAGATGACCCAAAAAATTATAGGCCAATAACATGTCTTCTCCGCCACGTATAAATTGATCACATCTGTCCTGATGAACCGTACTTACAACATTTTCCACTGGAACAGAAGGGATGCAGGAGAGGTTCATATGATTGCAAAGATCAACTACTGATAAACTAAATGATCCTGGAAAATTGCAAAAGACGTAGAAATCTTAGCGCACACTGGATAGATTACCGTAAAGCCTTTGATAGTGCCGCAAACTCTTGGATACTGAAGATTTAGGAAACGTACAGAGTCTACCCCGTGATAGTAAAATTCCTTAAGTACCAAATGGCAATGTGTAACACTACATTATCCCTAGTTCACTGCCATCTCCAACTGTCTGAATATCAGACGAGGAATCTTTCAAGGAGATTCTCTTGTTTGTCTGTCCCTAATCCCAATAAGTACGAACTAAACAGCAATAGCTATGGTTACAAACTAAACAAGAAAGTATTCAATCACCTACTCTACATGGATGATCTCAAACTCTTTGCCAAAGACGACAATGAGTTGAAGGGTCTCTTCAATACTATAAAATATTTCAGTGACGACAAAGGTATGAATTTCTGATTAGATAAATGTGCAAAAGTAACATTCAAGAAAGGAGAATTACAGAAACACACTCAATAGATTTATATTTTGTCACAAATATTAGGGAACTGGAACAATAAGAAACCTATAAGTACCTAGGAATTAGCGAATACAACATATCAAAATGAAGGAGAAGGTAAGAAAGGAATAATACAGGTGTGTGCGTCTGTTACTGAATACCGAGCTGAAATAAAAAATAAATAAATTTTTTTTTAAATTAAAAAAGAAAACAGAATATCAGCCATAAACACCTTGGCTGTACCTGGGGTGCAACTGGACCATAGCTGACATGGACGCCAAAACGGGAAATCTTCTCACCGCATGCATCATCCCAAAGCTGATGTTGCTCAATTGTCCTTCAAAGATACCTGGAAACTACAGAAGACTGAGTGGTGATATTTGTCAAAGAACAATATTCAGTAACAAAGGAAGCCAACAATTTCAAAATGGAGTTTCGAATGGTTGAAGGAATACAGATAAAGCACAATATGCAGACTGAAGCTATAAAATACTTAAAAAAGAAAGCAAAGACAAATGCAATCGACTAGATAAAGAAACGATGCATTGTAAACCATTTTACGATCAATACTCTGTTCGTACCAAAAAAAAGCTTATGCAGACAAACACCGTGCTCATCTGTGTCTTACGTAGTGCAGGGTTAAAAGCTGAAACGGAAGGTTTTATTATTGCTGCACACGACCAATGCTTGATAACTAGAAATTATCAAGCACATATACTGAAAAATGTGTGTTAGCCCAAAATGCAGATACTGTGATAAATATCCAGAAACAATTGACCATCTTGCACGGCATTGGCACTCACTGAATATAAATCTCGTCATGACATAGTGGGTCAATATCTGCAATGGAAATCTTCTACGGAAGGAAACTGCAGAAATTAGTATGAACATCACCCAGATCTGGTTACAGAGTTAGAACCTGTAACAATTTCATGGGACTTATTAATGCATATAGATAGAACAATTATCGCCCAGACATCGTGATCAGAGACCGCAGATACAAAAAGTGCCTCCTTGTTGATATGGCAGTCCCAGCAGACTGCAATGCATCTTTGAAGATCTTCAAAAACTATCAAAATACAAGGATCTTGAAATCGAAATCTCAAAAATGGGGCACATGAAAACATTAACAATTTCAGAAAAGATTAATCGTACAAAACATGGTTTTCTCATCTGATTAATAGCCAGCTAGTGGAATATTCTTTGAATAGCTTATAGGAAGACAACCATATATTAAGCCTGTTATATCAGTTTCTTTTATTTTTTCTGCTTTATCTGTAATGCTCATTCTTTCTATTTCTGCCCAGTATAGTTGAGTCATTCCTCTTTTGTCTACTTGCATTTATTCCTAATGTCTTGGTGCAATGTTCTATACTCTATGGCATACTTTGGTATTATTTATTGTCTCCATTTCATCATGTCAAAAAATTTTACCCGTCATTTATACCACTTTTAAATCTTACCTAGTTTGCCAGCCCTGCTTACGTTGGATGAAATGTATGCAATAGTAAGTTTTTTTGGAGGCCAAGATTTAATAGTTTTGCAATTGGATAAGAGATGTGCCGTCTTTTAAGCAAGACTACAGTATTACAGTGAGTTAACAATTTTATCCGGATTAAAACTATAACTGTAAATTTTATTGCGACGAAAAAATGTTTTACTTGATTCATTCAATAGGCTGTGAAAATCATGTAACATTCCTTGAGACCCTTGAAAAATTATTTGTATAATTGTATCTATAAGAACGTCGAATTCTTGGTAACGAATATCTACATACTTTAATATACGCGAAAACACAGTAACAACACTCTTCGTTTGTTCGTGAACAAATTTGAACAACTGAAATTGACCGAATTAAACCGTTACTGTTGAAGCTGCCATGGATATCGTGAAATAACAATAGTTCTATTATCATGTGTGTATAAAGGTTTCATATGAAAAACAGGTTAACAGTGTTATCCATTTATATTCGGACTAATTTCCTAATAATTTTTGTTATTATAACGTAATAGCAACAAAGATGCTATTAGGTTATAATAACAAAAAGTACATCTATAAATGAGAACAATTCATTTCGTTGGCGGCAGACAATTGGATATATTCCTTGCAAATAATGCACACTCTCTTTACATTGTTTATATATGGACCAATGTCCTCGTCTTCGTTGCTATTATCTAGTAACAATAAAGATAGGTATATAAATAATATAAAATGTGTTTGGTGATTTTAACATTCATCATATCAAGTGGTTCAAGGATTCTAATGTCAGTGATGTCGCCATTATGAATTTAAGCCCAGTACTAGAATGGTGGCAAGATTGCGTCATTTTACTGTTGAAATGACTAGATTTAACCCTAAGTTCTGTGCTAACAGTTTCTTTTCCCGCACTTGTGGAACTCTCTTCCGGCTTTCCAGTCGAGTTTGATCTTTAAAAATTGAAATGCAATGTCAATCATTATCACGTGTCTTCTTAATTTCTCTTCTTTTTCTATTCCTACTCATTAATAATGTGTTTTTTTATATTCGTTCAATTCAACAGTAAATTGATGAGACCTTATTGCCAATCTAGTACTGCGATTAAACATTTTATTTAATTTCTCTTGTGTTCATATAAGTGTTTTTTTTACTGGACACAAAGTTCGTAAAACTGTCCAAAAATTCTATATATCCAGGCGCTTTCGGCTATTCTTTTAGTCATTATCAAGGGTGATTTCCATTTTTTTATTTGGGGGTTTTATGTCTAAAGTTATATGAATATTTCATTTTCCGAACACAGTCAGCACATTGTATAGCTTTTACACACTTTGTGTCGAGAAAAGAAAACACATTGACGAACACAAAAAAAATAAAAAGCTTAATCGCACTACCTTGTTAGACGCCTTTAACGAAACATATACATATATATATATATATATATATATATATATATATATATATATATATATGTGTGTGTGTGTGTGTGTGTGTGTGTGTGTGTGTGTATGTGTGTCGTTTCCAGCTTTGTTCCGGTTTTGAAGAGATTACTATTTTGTGAAACATTTTTTTTAAATCCAATATTTGTTGCTCAGTTTTGGACTGAGCGATCTGCATCGAGCCGGCAAGCCATAGTCTGCCCACTCATAATAAGATTGAAAATCCCGTTGTCATCTGTTTTATAAGTTCCATCTTCGAAAGATAACGATGAGAAATTTTGCACATGCTTATTTAAGACTCTATCCGTACAATCCGTACGTCACTTTTAGTCGTACAAAAAAACATGAAAAAAAACAAAAACAATAAAAAAAGCAAAAAAAATATTTCCTTTAAATAGTTTTTATTCTGAGAGGACTTTTAATAAGTTTTGACATTTAGGTAGTTGTATTTTTTGACATATAAAACATATTTAAATAACAGAAAAATAAATAAGTGTCGATTGCGCTGGTATTATAGTTAGGAGACCGAATACTGATATTCGAAATGCACAATTTCCAAACTTGGATGACTTGTAGTGGATGATAGTACAAAAATATTCTTGTAAGCTATGCGTCTTACAGACCGGTAATTACGGCAATACATCTTCGATAATATATTTGTACCACTTTAAGTACTTTTGTAAATAACATTTACAAAAAAGTACTATTGTAAATAATAGCTTTTGGAGTTCGGCTTATCAGCAAAAGTGTGAGTAGCTGTTTCTTGAAAGTTCTGGGTTGAAATGTTTTTATTATTTCGTATATTTTTCTAACTATTTTCATTTTGTTGTTATTAACAGGACGTCTCGACTAATATATACAGTGACTTTCCACAGGCGTACGTTACATCTAGTCTTTTTTTAGTTCGTTTACGTATTTTTCTGAACAATTTTGGTTGAATTTGGTTTTGTTTTACGGGATATAAACATTTTCCAGACGTACAAGATAATGGTTGTCATGGGTTTGTTTTACACGTGAGTAAAAAACGTAAACACAGGTTTTGTTACCACGGGTGACGAAAAATTAGACTCAGGTATAGTAAACAGGTGGTGTCTTTTGGAAGGGTTTTACCACTCTACACATGGATGCAGTCGACATATTTTTGACCCCGAAAACAATATAACACTAACAGCATCACGAGGTTCGGTGTTAAGGTATCGTGTTAGTGATGAAATGAGGACGGACGATATTCAAGTCTGACTTTTGTTTGATCCGTGTGTAGAGAAGGATTCGTAGATTTCTGTGGTAGAAATCGAAATTGAATATTAACGTATTGTGCTAGTGTCGATGATAAGTTCCACTTGAAAAAGGGTGGAAAAGTAAGAAAGAAATATCTTAAGAATGAACTGAGGATATATCTGGCGAATATTAAAACAATACGTATGAATATTTCGAATGATATATGAGAATATGAAAAGATGTTTTACTAATGTACAATGTTCGTCAGCTACTCATTTTCGAGTACACACATCTACTCGAGTAGCTAGTCATTTCCTGTAGCAGTCGCCGCAAAGTTCAGGCACAGTTGTGTTTGTTCAACACCTACATTCTGTTGTGGCCTGTTTAGGGTCCAGAAATAAAGACACGGAAGACGAAGGTAGGTTGGAAAAGTATATTGAAGATATATACAAAACAATGGTGTTATTAGTAAGTAGATTAGCACTGCGTCTACTACTCTACACTTTCCCCCCTCTATCCGACTCTCGCAGTTTGTATATTTATGAGAGGAGGAAGAGTTCACTCTACTGTAGGAGGGTTTACCACAACAGAAGAAGAGTTCATTCTACTGTAGGAGGGTTTACCATAACACAGACACCACCTGTGGTTTATACTGCAAATATGCTGAACAAACCTTAGTTATAAGTTTCAAGGAATGAGTGCATAATCTGGTATGATCATTAGTTTGAACAACGACATTGCCCTAAAAATTCTCAGTCACGATGACTTGTGACTTCGTGCTAGAACAACAATCAATGGCTTTGTTACAGTTCCATCTACCCAATTTCACCCACAATAACTAGTTGTGTTTTCAGGCACTTTCCAGAGATTGCTCCCAATGATAACAATGCTCAAACCTTTGGTTACGATGACTTGTCATTCTGTTCAAACACATCCATCAACGGCTTCTGAATATTACTGACAACCCAGTTTCACTCACAAGTAATTGTTTTGTTAATTCTTGTGTTTTTCAGTTTTTCTTTTTATCCTTTTGTTTTATTATCTACAGGAATTAACTATTTTTGTTATCTGATATATTATTCAAACTTTCTTTGATTTCATTGTTTTTAACACAAGGTTTCAGCCGTAGATTTGTTCATTTAATTCCCCAAAAATGTCGATCTCGTCTGTATTCTCGTTCTCACTATACAAACGAGACTTTAATCACTTTCGTAATTCATAGCGCTGGTATCTATTTACACTCGCGGTAACGGGAGTCGACCAGAAAACAGATTCCTATCTTTTTTTCTAGTTGTCATGACTAAAACGAGATTTAAAATTCTTTGATTTTGTCGGACTTGTTTCTTCCACCTGAAAATATGAAAGAAGAAAAGAACAAATCCAATGAATTCTAAAGGCCAGATGAAGCATTCATTTGCAGCAAATCAAAGAATATGTCCCCAGAATCTTCAAAATAGATCATTTGATTAGTTAGCATTAGTAAGATTCAGCTTTTTCCCAAAGTTGAATCAACCAAAGGTTTGATTCTAATATATCCTGCTCTATTATTGATTACGAAAACGTAATATCCAGTCTTGAGACACATAGAATTAGTGTACATCATCGCAAACAATATTTCTTCTTATTAACAAGAAACCATAGGACTCTGTCCTGAGAATCTATTTTGGTGTGTTCCTCTTGAAAAAATTGAAAAAAAAAAATTCTGACACGACTGAAGCATTGTGTTAAAAAATACAAAAGTGGGAACAGCAGTTTTAAAAATACATGGACAGAGCAAATACTTCCCTTCGGAATTTCTAAAAACATGAGGAATGTAAAATATATATCGGCCCAATCGTGCTAAAATAAAAAAAAAACAAATATGAAGTCCGAGATAAAATAATGATATGTCTGAAAGACAGAATACTGTATCGTAAAATTTCCGAATGATATTTAAAGATATAAGCAAAACTAGAAATTAATTTCTTATAAAAACCACTTTTTACAGATATAAGATTACTTTCGTATTATTGGTGTTGAGGTTTCTGTTCATTCTGTGAGTCATTACTTTCTGCTTTTCTTAATATTTTCATGGTATCAAGGCGTTTTTGTTGTTTTAAACGAATATAATCCAAGAAATTTAATTCTGATTTCATTAGCAAACTACAGTCTGTTCTCGTTATCTGAAAGGCTTCGTTCCATTGCGAAGCAGACACCATCAATAGTCTTCTTGAATCAAGATGTGAACAGAAATCTAGAATTAAGTGCTGTACTTTCTGAAATATGCTGAGTTCGCTAAAAAATGACGGTCCTTCACGATCGATTTTCTTCCAGAAAAGCTTTATGTAATGCTCGTAAATCATGTAATCGGCTGTCGTCTGATTTCGATGAAGTGAGAATTCTTCGACTGAGAATGAGTAGTTATAATGGTTGTGATTGACATTCATTCGAAAAGAAATGATGTCTTTCATTGTCCAACAGAGATGACGACGTAGCAATACCAGCGACTCGTCGAAATACTCCGAAATCAAAATCAAATTGAAGTCTTTGTCTAGCATTTCGATAAATTCACGAATCTTGCGCGTGTCATGGAAGTGTTTCGATTCAAGGCCCAAATCGTAAGACATTCGGTTGTCGTAGAAGTTGTAGCCAAGTGGGAATGTGAAATTCTTACGGTTAAGTAAGAATTCTTGGTACGGTTTTGCCACTTGTAGTTTTTTGTTGTTAATGAGTCCGTAATAACGTGATGCCGACACGAACTGCATGAAAGGATGCCGGAGAATGCTAAAGTAAAAGGTGTCGTTTGGAAAAAGTGGTCGGAATGTTGTACGGTTGTAAATGGCATGATTGCATAGAATGTCATAGTGGAATTCTTTGGGGATTGGAGCGATACAGGAAGAGTTAAATTTGTTTGAGACATGATTGAAATAGTTCGAGTTTTTTGGCAGAGCAAAAATTAATTTATTATGTAAACCGTAACGATATATAATGTTCAATAAGGTACTACTTCCTGTTTTGTGAACTTTAAGAAAAAGTAAATGTTTGACCGGTTCTCTACAGAGTACAGTGGGTTTATCAGTTTTTTGTTTTACTCGATCTGGTTCTTCAAATTCTTTTGAGGAATTACGGTGTGTTTCTTCGCTGGCGTTGAATCCAAGAATTGCATGTATTTTGGCGGTATGGAAGCCGCACAGTGTAAAAGTGCTATAACCTGTGTCGTCTAGGATATTACATCTGAGCAAAACGTAGCTAAAGCATAGGAAAATGGCCAAAACTCCTGTGATGAACACTGTACTTTTCGACTGCGGCCTGAAAAACATAAATAAAAATACATGAGACAGTGTTTTACATATAGGTTCTGTCTGACGTTATTATGCAAATCATCTCAACTTCGATAACTCAAATTTGCTTTGAAAAATGTGATATTTTAATCGATCAATTTAGGTGTCAAAATAACGCCTGAGTTTAATGTTTAGGCAGTTTCAATATTTTTTATTAAAGTTATTTGGATTTTTCATAATTACTGTCCAAAGTTGTGGAAAACCAGCAAAACACTTTTTATTTCAATAACAGGGCAATAAAAAGATCTAAAATTGATTAACACAAAGTAGAAAAAAATGACACGCGCGTAAAATCTTTAGATTTTTAGAGTATTTACTTATTAATGGAGTGACTCTTCTTCCCAATCGCAATCAGCAAATTATTATTTATTGATTTTGTGAAATTATTATTGTTTTCGGCAGGATTAATTATCGACATTGTAGTTCTATATTTTGCCACTTTATATAATTGCATCTTCACAATTGAGTATAGATTTTTCCTTGGATTCATATCAGTATCTAATGACAGTCAGTGCAATTTCCGAAGTATTCTGCACTGTTTTGTCATTTTTTGACTTCCGTAATTGCAACCTGTTCAACGATGAGAGTGCTACATAAACTATGTCGTTTCGCTATAAAAAACTTTAATTTATGTTTTACTCTTCAGGCATCATTTTCCTTTCATTCGAGTTCATAATTTTGTTATATTTTCAACAGATTCATATAAGTCCTTCATATAATATCATCCTACAGATTGTCCATAGATTTTCGAATGGATTCGGATCAGGACTTGATGACGCCTATTCCATTATGTTCTTTTGTATACATTCTACATTCAAGAAACTCACGGACAACCATAGCTATATGCATGAAAAATTTAATCCATAAATTTCATACATTTCATGTACACATTTCATGAATAGTTTAATGTACACACTAAATGCATAAAAGTCATGCATTTCATGCATAATTACAATTAAATATGACAAAGGTTGGTTCAGTCCATTTGAAGGCATTGAAGTTTACGTGATTGGTACAATAATTTCAGACTGGCTGTATTTTACGATTTATTATTGTTTCCATAGCTTTTTCATGAAGTCGTTCTTTTCACATCCGGGATTAAAACAGTCTGAAAAAGACACTGCCACGAAAAGTCGATGGTACAATAGATATAACACACACACACACACACACATATACATATATATATATATATATATATATATATATATATATATATATATATATATTTATATTTATATTTATATATATATATTACTGATATCCCCTGACGAGTGAACGGAACAGTTGTTGAAAGGTCCCTCTATGAAATTCTAGAGTCAAGGTACTGAATATAACATCAATCAGCTAAGCAACAAATTCAATATTTGTATTAATCCTATATATGTGTGTGCGTGTGTGAGTATATATATATATATATATATATATATATATATATATATATATATATGACGAAATATAGTCTTAAAGTGTGCTATATTTATGGGATAAAGTGCTCAATATCAGGGATAGAGCGTGTGTAAATATAAAAGTGTACATGGAAGTCAGCACTTAGAGGCGACAGTCTGTTTCATGCTAGTGCAATCGTCTGACGATTGCACTAGCATGAAACAGACTGTCGCCTCTAAGTGCTGACTTCCATGTACACTTTATATATATATATATATATATATATATATATATATATATATATATATATATATATGATAGGAAAATGAAGAAGTATGAAACAGATCTTAATCTAACATGTTTAACTTTATTAAAGCTTCGTCAGATATGAAGATAAAAATGATAAAATATTATTAAAAACAAGGTGACGAAGATTAATGGTTTGTTATATTAGCCTATTTCATTGCTTAGATACGCGTGTCAAATGTATTGAAGTAACAGATAATATTTAAATATGTGTGACAAACATTTTCGACGCTAAAGTGTGTATAAGTAAGATGTTTTGAGAGAATACTTCCTTACACCTGATATATATATATATATATATACATATATATATATATATAATTAGGAGGATTTGAAATAATCATAATTAAGTAATTGATTGATCTATATTTCTGAGATGAGGTATTATGTACATTATTTACATTATTCAGACTATTGTCCTCATCTTTGTTGCCATACTTATTACAACGTTTCGGCCGTTATACGCTCCGGCCCTCTTCAGGGTTTTTGGAATGTCGAACTGAACCCTTTATTTCGCTCACTGGGGTAGACTGTTCTAGTTCCACGTGCCATGTCTAATAGATGTCAGTTATCAGTTATCTCCTGTTAATTTCCCTCTGAAAGTTCTCCATTGCCTTAACCGGGTATTGAACTCAACTCTTTGGGTCCTGTCACTGGATCTAGCCAACGCCTTTATCCACTGTGACAGGACCCAAAGAGTGTGAGTTCAATACCCGGTTAAGGCAGTAGATCATTCTTTACTTAAGATTCAGATGCAAATGAAAGAGGGCTTCACCAGACAAACATAATGAGCTGCTGTTGTGTTCGGTGTGGCCTGTGGGTTCCCACGCTACATGGGAAGGGTACCGACATTTCAAAATTCTTGTCGTCCTCTGTTGAATTCGTACCGTTTTGGACTGATATCCAAAACCCAGACAAAGGCAATCTACCACTAGCAGAATACTATGCATAATCAAGGCAATAATCCAAAGTTTGAGGAATGGAGCGTGAATCAGAATGAGACTGGAAATAACACAAAAACGTTGCGATTTTTTCCAGGACACTGGAACAAAAATGCTATATTTATGATCAGAATGAAATCGGAGAGTGCAATACAAATGCAGATGGTTTGTAAGCTTGATTTCTGTAGATTACGCAAAAACATTTGGTAAAGTATAGCACAAAATTCTATTTGAACTGTTGGGGAAACTCTTTCTATTTCAAAGGAGTTTTGAATAATCCTGAACTTATACTGGAAGCAAACCACCTGGATGCGGATAGAAAATGAATTGAATAGGTACATAAAATAGAAGTGGGAGTAAGAAAAGGATGTACCTTCTCACTGGATTTATTCAATCCTTACAGAGATGATATCCTAGGGAAGCTGGAGACCCTACCGGGGTTTATTATCGGTGGATGCAATCCTAACAACATTCGATACGTAGAACAAACTGTGTTGATGGCAGACACACAAGGAAAACTACGTGACCTCTTAGATTAGGTAATAAACCGAAGCGTGAAGAAAGGACTATCTATTAAAGTACAGAATATATAATTGTCATCAAGAGAAAACAATCACTACCAAAACTATGAATTCGAAATGTCAAACTCAAACAAATAGAGGATTTTAAATATCTGGAAAATGTTTTAGCCGAGGATAGAAAAATTCATATTAAAATCACATCTTGCATTGGAGTAGTAAAAGATGCATTCCAAAAGTTAAGCCAAGTATTAAGAAATAGGAAAATTTCGTTAGAAATAAAGAAAACTACTATGTAAAATCAATCTTATATGTCAGGGAATGCGTTTCTGTTGCCTCCCCTTTTCTCTTCACATGTGAGAAGAATTAACACGCGAAGAGAAAACTGAAGGCAAGAGATGCCGAGAATACCATGAACGAATCGCGTAAGCAACAAAGAAGTCTTAAGGAAAATGGAAACAAAAGAAACACATACTTAGAATAAGAATGAGAAAGATTTCTAGGCACATAATGAAGACGGGGTGCTTGAAGAATTTGACACGCACAGGACATATCGAAGGTAAAAGGATCAAGGGAGACAGCGAGCCATCTATGTGACCAAGATTTTTTAATTGAGGACGGAGCGGGTAGTGAGATGGATAGCAAGAAAACAGTTGTTATTAGAGCTACAAAGGATAAGAAGTTGTGGACTACCATGATCATCCATGTCATGAAGGGACCCAGCCGCTGTAATTAACTCCTCGTATTTTATACATGTGCATAGTTAAAACCAGATAATACTGATGTATACTTTAATCACGTGTCCAGATTATGTGCTTTACTTTTAATAAAGAATGTGAAATGCTGAAGTGACATTTAATCCTATCACCATGACCTTCTGACAAAGATTTCCAAAAAGTATAGTAGTTTTGGAAGATACGGTTCGTTTACGCAATTTCACTCACTCCGGTCAAGTTGTGATATGAATTCCAGACACTTTTTAACGGTGCAGAACACTGGTGTCGTTTCCCCAAGCCTATATTATCCCCTTGACTAATCAACCATGGTGATAATAGTGGGAACACAAACATTCCTGTCAGGCATTCACTTTCGAAATTACTTTGTTTACGTTAGAATACGAAATTGGAGAGTTGATAGTTTTGAGAGTCTACGAAAAATTTGGCTTTATATGACACTATTCAACTTTGCTTGATCATCGACGGACTTCGTGGCCAAGACGGTTAAAGCACGTCGGATCTTATCATAGAAGCAAGTTCAATCCCTGCCGGAGGAAGTTTAATAAAAAATTTCGAATATTAAGGCCGGTATAATAAAATAAATATATATACTGTTTATTGAATAAACGGAGTGTTTCCTCAAATATGAGAATCCATTTAAAAATAGCGTTTAAGTAATAAGATCTTTCGGATTAATAAATAAAAATCCATAACTTCTTTAGAAATATACATATATACATGACACAATTCAAACCGCCAGAAATATGAAAGGGCATATTATACTGCTTGGCATTCGTGCCGGAAGCTCTATTACGAACATATCAGAGTGTTTGGGTGTCAATCTGAGGAGAGTACAGAAGATTCGGAAAGAGTTGGATGATTCTAATGGTGATTATGAAGGTATGGCAACTTGGAAAAGTCACTCTGATGATTACCTCCTCAAGAACCTTGAGTAGGTAATCAAGAGGGTAGCTGCAAGAAGACACCGTCTCGCAATAGGAAACTGCACCATACTACACAAAGAGCAGAACCTATTCATGACTGTCAGGTAATTTTTACGACCACATCACTCTCCAAAGATTAACCCTCTTGATTATTATGTGTGGGGTGCAGTTGAGGGAGAGACCAACAAAACTCCTTGTAACACTGAAATGATGACAAGGATTATGTCAGCATTCACCAACTTAAACAAGGAAACCTACAGAAGAGTTGCAGGATATTCCGAAGTCGTCTGGAGGCCGTAGTTGAAGCCAATGATTTTACTGAATAAATTTACTCTTTAGCATTTCAAGTTACTTTTGTGTAATTTTGGTAAAAATATCTGTTAAAATGAATTATCAATGTTATTTTCATTTCTACGCAATTTATACGACAATTTATCCTTCGCACCTTCTATCTATCTATCTATCTATGTCTTTTCCTATCTAACTATGCTAGCACATATGTTCGTATGCATTCACATATAAGCACGCAAGTACTTAGGTCAGTCAATATTCACGTGTGTCACTTTCTAGGGTCTATTTCCTTCGACGCATAAATTTGGCCAAGCACTTGAGAAATCCGAGTAAGAGATTTCTTCTCTTAATCTTCTCTCACAAAGTTTACTGGCCCAATTTTGGATCTGACTGAGTCACAAAAGGCAAGCAAGAACTGAACGGTGAATGTGGAATCTTCTCTCGGCATGTTACATTCACGCTCAAACTTTATATAATGATTGCACATTTTATGGAAATTCTTTTGACCAGTGACATTCCTTCGTTCAACCAGTCCAGATGCTCATCGGGTCGAATCATTCTCACTCCCTTCGTATTCTATAGGAAAGACGGAAGTTCTATTCTAATAGCTTCTTCCTAAAAAGAAATTACCTAGTGAATTCTTTCCCGACCAAGACACCTGCTTATTTCTCGGACCAATTATTATCTATCCTACATATCCAACTGATTTATGATTCTTATGTCCATAAAACAATCCCATTCAGTAATCTTCTACCTTGAGTGATTCTTGGAATGTGTATTTCGGGGAACAATCAAAACTGTCCTTTTCTCGACCGGAAAATCATGAAAATTTCTCTTCATCCCAATATTTTTCAATTTTGGAAACAAGTTCTTTTGTTTTTATCAGAAACTTGCGTTTTCCACTTTCTTCAGTTATAGAGTCTGTATTGTATTCTCATTTGTATGTTTGTGGATGTGGTTTATCACTGAAGCCAGTGATCGGAGTTCAAATTTAAATAAAAATTAATATTCCTTTCACGTTGGCTTAGCAAACTAATGTATGGATAAGATTAGATAAGTTGTTTTTTTTAATCAATTCACTCCACGCAAGGCGATAATGCTACTAAGACGCAAGGGGTTACTGGGAGTGAAAGAGAATGAAAACACTTTATAAGGAACCGGAAATCTAACCCTATACAGGAAACAAGGGTTTAAACATCTACTCCTGTTTAAAATACCTGGGAAAGAGTGTGAACTGGATGATAAACGAATTTATCTAACAACTTAATGGGTTTTTGAGCTTATATGAAGTGTATCTTGTTTTAAATGTTCCAAAAAACGATAAACGTTTACTAAAATTTGAAATATAGAAAAAATAGGAGATTACAATAAATTTCCGATTACAGTTACCATCGAAAAATACAGAGGCGTTCAACCATAAAATTTAGATTTGAATGTGAAATCTGTTATATGATTCGGATGTCGTTGTCATTTCAATAACATACTAAGACATTGGTACTACTTTAGCGTGCGGTCTATCACAGTTTCCGGGGTCTACGTCATGAACTGATCTTTAGCCTGCTACTTCAGCGTGCGGTCTACCAGATGATTAATAGTTTAGCGTGCAGTCTATCTGCACACTTTTACACTTCCATATGCAGTCTGCCTTCACTAAGAACTTTAGAACTGTAGGATGATAAAAACAAATTGAATAATGTTGAATAATGCTTTATCATTAATGACATACACTTAATCATACAAATCATAATCATCAAAATCATCAAAATTAAAAAAGGTTAAATAGTACATTAATGGCCATCATTATGATGAAATTCACTGGTGTTACATAACTGATACACAGTTTGTATGTCATTTAGAAATGCCAAAAACAAATCTGCTTTCCGGTTAGCGTCACTGTTGTATTCATGGGTTTTCCATTTTGAAAAACAACACCAGTTCTAAAATTTCGAATAAACTCAGATTGCAGTTGTAATTTGTTGTTGATGTCCGTATAATGGAAAAATGGGTTTCCTTTCCGAAAAGAACATGAACTTTGGCGCCCCTTCTTGAGGACAATGAAGTAATTTTTCCCTACTTTTGTCACATTTTCGTTTTTCTTGCATGACACTACCAGATCAATGGCAAGGGGATCTGCTTCTATCCAGAAGATTGTTTTCCCGTAAGAATGCAACTGCCGCTTCCTCTGTTAAAATGATATGTCTATAGAAATCTTTAACAGCATTGTAGTGGGTGA
This sequence comes from Acanthosepion esculentum, assembly GCA_964036315.1. Taxonomy (NCBI): domain Eukaryota; kingdom Metazoa; phylum Mollusca; class Cephalopoda; order Sepiida; family Sepiidae; genus Acanthosepion; species Acanthosepion esculentum. The sequence continues at coordinate 135,477,086 of OZ038485.1, forward strand.
AATTTGTTATTTTATATTGACCGGTTACGAGTACTCGGGTTTAAAGGATAAGAATAAGGGAAGCACATGAAAGTTAGACCGCAAGGTCATTTTATAATGAGCGCTCAGGAACGCTGAAATCAAAAGGGTAAAATAGTTAAACGGCGTTACTAAATTCATAACATGAAATGTAGACCGCACGCCTAAAGGTCATTTCACAGCGAATCCTATGTAAACTGTAGGTAGAGCGCACACCCTAAAGTTGGTTAACTTTGGTAGACATCACGCTAAAGACATTTTTCTTGATCGCCTGCTTTTCCTTCCAATCCAAGTTGATTTTATGATTTGCAAGAATGTGCACCATCAACAACTTGTTTGATGTTTAAAAAATAATATAAACGTCACCCGTCCTTCTTGTAAACTTGATTGGTTCGATCGTTTTCTATGTAAATCATGGATTGATTATGTTGATGACGTTTACAACATATATAAAGTCGCTTGAAATATGACGCAAATTGATTCTATGTGTTTATCAATTACCGAAAATATTTAATATATTTGTTCCTTGGCTAAAATATAAATGTATCTAATCTTGTCTTTTTTGTTTATGATTATGGCTTCAAGTGTTTCTGATCATTTTTGCAATTTATATCTTCGTGTTATCTACAAGTGTCTTTCTAATTGAATGTGATATTTATGTCCACAATGTTCAGAATTATATCAAAAAGACTAATACACCTGCTAAAGGATGTATATTTATTTTCTATAGTTTTGGCAAAAACATTTCATAAAATACAACACATAGAACAATGTTGGAACTGCTACGTAACCTTGACATATTTGGGAAGGGTATTAGAATAATCCAAAAATTTGTACTGGGAGCAAATCACGAGTGAAGCCCCAAACGTCTTCTTGGCTCCACTCCTGATTTATTGTTTGAGTAAACTTCCATATTTGTTTCCATGTTTGAATATGAGGCAGCGGATATTTAAAATCAGGATTTTTCTTCCCCTAGATGGACTGCCTCCTTGGGCTGTCAAACTTGGCGCCAATATCCGGGATAGAGCATGCGTAAATATGTGTGAACATGGGTTTCAAGAACGTGTGGTGGCAGTCTGTTTCATGTTTGAACGCAATCTTGAGGCCATATCGCCACTCAATGTTAACCTCAGTGTCCACCCATATATATATATATATATATATATATATATATATATATATATATATATATATATATATATATAAATTGATGATTTGCTCTTAAGAAATATCGGATTATTTTTATTATCGTTCATCGAATACAAGGCCTAAGAATCACTCAATGTAGAGAACTACTGAATGGTAAAGGTTTAAGGGGTAAGAGGAGAAAGTAAAACTTGATATTATGGGGACATGGCGGATGGATAATGGTTGACACGAGATTTGAAGCGGTTAAGCTCATCGGGGTCAGAGAAGCATTATTTCAGAAGCCTGTCTTTCCTCAACAATGAAATACGAAGAAAATGGAGATGAGTCGACACTGTGTGCGTGACATGGCAAGTCCTAATTGTGAAGGTCTGCAATAGTTTAGCGTTTTTAACGGCGTTAAATATGAAAGAAGGTTAAGAGTTAGTAATTTATATTTTCAATATGTCTGTCTTACGTAGCAATGAGGTGTGCCTCACTGTCATTTCCACTTCATGTTGTCGTAAAACTGACTGAAAAATTAAATTAATTAAACAAGTCTTATCATCAACAAACTTGTCACTAACAATCTCGATTGGGTGGAGAGATTATTCAAGGTAGTAAAAACGAGATGATGAGAACTGAAAAATAGTATTTCACAAAATAAAAAAAAAGAAGGACGGGACATAAAAAATGGAAAAGAAAGAAAGATAACGAGAAAGGTAATGGAAGGAGAAAGAATAGAAGGAAAAGCAAAAAGAAGAAAGGAAAAAGAGGAAAGGAATATGAAAGAAAAGGAAAATGTAGAAAGGTTAAAGCAGAGTGGTAAGAAAGGAAAAAAAAGAAAATTGAAAGGAACAATATGAGGAACGAAAAATAGAAAAAAAACGAGAATAAGAATGATAAAGAAAGAGTAAATGAAGAAGAAGAGTGGCAAGAAAAGAAAAAAAGAAAAAAGGAAGGAAGAAAATGAGGAAAGAAAAATAGAAAAAAACGAGAATAAGAATGATAAAGAAAGAGCAAATGAAGAAGAAGAGTGGCAAGAAAGGAAAAAAAGAAAAAAGGAAGGAAGAAAATGAGGAAAGAAAAATAGAAAAAAACGAGAATAAGAATGATAAAGAAAGAGCAAATGAAGAAGAAGAGTGGCAAGAAAGTAAAAAAAAGAAAAAAAGGAAGGAACAATATGAGGAAAGAAAAATAGAGAAAACCGAGAATAGCAACGATAAAGAAAGAGCAAATGAAGAAGAAGAGTGGTAAAAAAGGGAAAAAAAGGAAGGAAGAAAGAAAGAAAATGAGGAAAGAAAAATAGAAAAAAACAAGAATAAGAATGGTAAAGAAAGAGCAAATGAAGAAGATGAGTGGTAAGAAAGGGAAAAAAAATTGAAAGGAACAATATGAGGAACGATAAATAGAAAAAAACGAGAATAAGAATGATAAAGAAAGAGCAAATGAAGAAGAAGAGTGGCAAGAAAGGAAAAAAGAAAAAAGGAAGGAAGAAAATGAGGAAATAAAAATAGAAAAAAAACGAGAATAAGAATGATAAAGAAAGAGCAAATGAAGAAGAATTGTGGCAAGAAAGGAAAAAAAGAAAATGGGAAGGAATAATCTGAGAAACGAAAAATAGAAAAAACGAGAATAAGAATGATAAAGAAAGAACAAATGAAGAAGAGTGGCAAGAAAGGAAAAAAAAGAAAAAGGAAGGAACAATATGAGGAAAGAAAAATACAAAAAAAACGAGAATAAGAATGATAAAGAAAGAGCAAATGAAGAAGACGAGTGGTAAGAAAGGAAAAGAAGAAAAAAGGAAGAAACAATATGAGGAAAGAAAAATAGAAAAAACGAGAATAAGAATGATAAAGAAAAAGCAAATGAAGAAGAAGCGTGGCGAGAAAGGAATAAAAGGAAAAAAGGAAGGAAGAAAATGAGGAGAGAAAATAGAAAAAACTAGAATAAGAACGATAAAGAAAGAGCGAATGAAGAAGCAGAGTGGTTAAAAAGGAAAAAAAGAAAAAAGGAAGGAACAATATGAGGAAAGAAAAATAGAGAAAAACGAGAATAGCAACGATAAAGAAAGAGCAAATGAAGAAGAACAATGGTAAGAAAGAAAAAAAGAAAAATGGTAGGAGCAATATGAGGAAAGAAAAATAAAGAAAAACGAAAAATAGCAACGACAAGGAAAGAGCAAATAAAGAAGAAGAGTGACAAAAAAGGGAAAAAAAGGACGGAAGGAAGAAAAAAATGAGGAAAGAAAAATCGAAAAAACGAGAATAAGAATGATAAAGAAAGAACAAATGAAGAAGAGTGGTAACAAAGGAAAAGTAGAAAAAAGGAAGGAACAATATGAGGAAATAAAAATAGAAAAAAAGTAGAATGAGAACGATAAAGAAAGAGCAAATGAAGAAGAAGAGTGGAAAATAAGTAAAAAAAAAAGAAGAAGGAAGAAAATGAGGAAAGAAAAATAGAAAAAACGAGAATAAGAATGATAAAGAAAAAGCAAATGAAGAAGAAGAGTAGCAAGGAAGGAAAAAAAGAAGGAAAATTATGAGGAAAGAAAATAGAAAAAACGAGAATAAGAATGATAAAGAAAGATCAAATGAAGAAGAAGAGTGGCAAGGAAGGAAAAAAAAGAAAAAAATGAAGTAACAATATGAGAAATGAAAAATAGAAAAATACGAGAATAAGAATGATAAAGAAAGAGAAAATGAAGAAAAAGAGTTGCAAGAAAGGGAAAAAAAAGAAAAAAGAAGGAAGAAAATTAGGAAAGAAAAATAGAAAAAAACGAGAATAAGAACGAACAAGAAAGAGCAAATGAAGAGACAGAGTGGTAAGAAAGGAAAAAAAGTAAAAAGAAGGAAGAAAATGAGGAAAGAAAAATAGAAAAAGTACGAGAATAAAAATGATAAAGAAAGAGCAAATGAAGGAGAAGAGTGGTAAGAAAGGGAAAAAAAGAAAAAAGAAGGAAGAAAATGACGAAAGAAAAATAGAAAAAGTACGAGAATAAGAACGATAAAGAAAGAGCAAATGAAGAAGAATAGTGGCAAGAATGGAAAAAAAAGAAAATGGGAAGGAATAATCTGAGAAACGAAAAATAGAAAAAACGAGAATAAGAATGATAAAGAAAGAGCAAATGAAGAAGAAGAGTGGCAAATAAGTAAAAAAAAAAGAAGAAGGAAGAAAATGAGGAAAGAAAAATAGAAAAAAACGAGAATAAGAATGATAAAGAAAAAGCAAATGAAGAAGGAGAGTGGCAAGGAAGGAAAAAAAGAAAAAAAGAAGGAAAATTATGAGGAAAGAAAATAGAAAAAACGAGAATAAGAATGATAAAGAAAGATCAAATGAAGAAGAAGAGTGGCAAGGAAGGAAAAAAAAGAAAAAAATGAAGTAACAATATGAGAAATGAAAAATAGAAAAATACGAGAATAAGAATGATAAAGAAAGAGAAAATGAAGAAAAAGAGTTGCAAGAAAGGGAAAAAAAAGAAAAAAGAAGGAAGAAAATTAGGAAAGAAAAATAGTAAAAAACGAGAATAAGAACTAACAAGAAAGAGAAAATGAAGAGACAGAGTGGTAAGAAAGGAAAAAAAGTAAAAAGAAGGAAGAAAATGAGGAAAGAAAAATAGAAAAAGTACGAGAATAAGAATGATAAAGAAAGAGCAAATGAAGGAGAAGAGTGGTAAGAAAGGGAAAAAAAGAAAAAAGAAGGAAGAAAATGACGAAAGAAAAATAGAAAAAATACGAGAATAAGAACGATAAAGAAAGAGCAAATGAAGAAGAATAGTGGCAAGAATGGAAAAAAAAGAAAATGGGAAGGAATAATCTGAGAAACGAAAAATAGAAAAAAACGAGAATAAGAACGAACAAGAAAGAGCAAATGAAGAGACAGAGTGGTAAGAAAGGAAAAGAAGGAACAATATGAGGAAAGAAAAATAGAAAAAACGAGAATAAGAATGATAAAGAAAGAGCAAATGAAGAAGAAGAGTGGCAAGAAAGGAAAAAAAGTAGGGAAGAAAATGAGGAGAGAAAAATAGAAAAACTAGAAAAAGAACGATAAAGAAAGAGCGAATGAAGAAGCAGAGTGGTTAAAAAGGAAAAAAAGAAAAAAGGAAGGAACAATATGAGGAAAGAAAATAGAGAAAAACGAGAATAGGAACGATAAATAAAGAGCAAATGAAGAAGACGAGTGGTAAGAAAGGAAAAGAAGAAAAAAGGAAGGAACAATATGAGGAAAGAAAAATAGAAAAAAACGAGAATAAGAATGATAAAGAAAGAGCAAATGAAGAAGAAGAGTGGCAAGAAAGGAGAAGAAGAAAAAAGATAGGAACAATATGAGGAAAAAAAAATAGAAAAAACAAGAATAAGAACGATAAATAAAGAGCAAATGAAGAAGATGAATGGTAAGAAAGAAAAAAAAGAAAAAAGAAGGAAGAAAATGAGGAAAGAAAATAGAAAAGAACGAGAATAAGAATGATAAAGAAAGTGCAAATGAAGAAGAAGAGAAAGAAAGAAAGGAGGAAACGGAAAAAGGAAGAAAAAAGAAAAGATCGTCAAGGTGAAAAAGTAGATAAGAATAAAATAAAAAGAATGAAATTGAATAAAGAGAAAGATTAATATAAGGAGGAAAGAGAAAGAAGAAAAGAGCGAACGAAGTAAAAAGAAAAGGTAAAAGAATCAGGTAGAGCAAAGAGAAGAAAAGAAGCGAAGAAAGGTGAAAAATTATGATAGGAATCAAAAGGTAAAAAGGAAATGAGGTGAAGTACGGCTAAAAGTGGAAAAAGGAAGAAGAAAAGGAAGAAGAGTGGAAAAAGGAAGAAGAAAAATTCGTTTGAAGAAGGAGTAAAGTAATGTAGACAGGAAGAGAGAAACAAACAGTGATGAAGAAGACAATGTTATCGATGTAAGAAATTGAGTTGAAATGAGAAGATAAACAAATGAAAAAAGAAATAAAAAGAGAGAGAATAGAACTAAATGAACGGAAAGGAGAAAAAGTTGATTGGAAATGAGAGAGAGGAACGAAACAAGAAAACATTACAAAAGGTAAAAAATAGTGAAAAGTAACCTAAAGGAGAACTGCATGGATGAAAGTAGGAAGAAATATTCTAACTCATATTAATTATGAATAACAGAATAAAAAACGAACAAATTCAGAAAGTATGAAAGGAACTAAATTAAAATAATTGTCTTAATAGCACACTCAAAAAAAAAAAGAGAAATGAAAAAATAACAGAAGCATTTGAAGAGATTTACTGAGAGCGATACTCTATATTCTCAGACGTTAAGTATTTCTGATGACGATGATTTTTAGAAGATATGAACAAAAACATAAATACTATAAATTAAAATAATGGAAACGAATTTTGAAACAAATGAGAACAATATAAAAATTAGTAAATAAAAACGAAGACATACAAAAGCATTCGAAAGATTTAAAAGGGCGAAAGAAAAGAAACGTGGGGAAGAGGAGCAAACTGGTTAGAAACATAACAACGAAAACGACAGTGTAAAGATAAAATAATTATTGTCCTGACCCACTTCCCCAAATCTGACCGAATGACCAAACAGCAGAATTTATTTCTGAATCACTACTGGGTAGGGTTCTGATTCTGAGAACATTTCAACATTCTTATCTCTCATTCTCATATATATATATATATATATATATATATATATATATATATATATATATATATAAAGAGAGAGAGAGAGAGAGAGAGAGAGAGAGAAAGAGAAGGTGAGAGAGAAAAGGAGAGAGAAAATTAAAGAGAGAGGGAGACACAAAGTAAGTGAAAAAGAAAATTAGAAAATGAAAAAAAATCAATATAACATTTAAGAGGAAATAAAGAAAGTGAGAAGAGCAGAGGATGAACCCAACAAAATGTAAAACGAATGAAGAAATGAGAAGCGGAAGGAATACAGAATAATAATAATAATAATAATAATAATAATAATAATAATAATCTATCTGTATAACATGCAATATCTATTTGCATATTTTTTCTGTAACGTATGCATGTATACGTAAATATATATATATATATATATATATATATATATATATATACAACTATTTCATAACCAATTCCGACCCTCACCCGTAGATGTGCAGTTAAAATGAACTGAAACCAAGTTGCATCTTTGTTGTGAGTAAAATGGTTTTGTCTATATGATAAAATTATAATATATATATATATATATATATATATATATATATATATATATATATATATATATATATATATATATATATATATATATATATAATTATTTATTTAAATATTATAACATAAATATGTTATAAAATCACTACAAAAATAGCCATCTTGTTTCGACACTTCTGGTGTCTTATCAAGTGACGATGTTGGATATATATATATATATATATATATATATATATATATATATATATATATCCGATGCGATGAGAACGAATGTAATATATAAATTCCAACGTTGGCAGTGTTAATTAAAAAAAGAGCTCGATACAGGTAGTAGAGCGATAATTATTTACTTATTTTTCTCACAACAAAGATGCAACTTGGTTTCGGTGCATTTTAA